>MNCI01016050.1:519029-544459 GCA_015680685.1 Gnetum montanum | reverse complement strand
TAAGGGCATGAGCCTGCTTTGGGGAGGACCCACTGACATTCCTATTTGGAGCATTAGTTAACTTCTTTTCCTTAACATTTTGCAATTAATTTTAGTTTTGTTCATTTCCATCTTGACATCCATTTCATTGATGCCATAGTTGTCCCTTTTTACTTATCTTTATTACTCCTTTTCTTTCTCCATCCTAACGCTACTGGAGGTTCGTGATTAGTCATGGGGGTACGGGGCCTGCTTTTTCGATTTTTCTCCTAAGCCTCGAATTTTTTCGTTTCTCTTCCTAACTCCTTCACCTTCGATAGTCATCACCTACATCTTCCCAGGTCCATATCAGCCATACCACAACTTAGCCAATGAACCTACATCGAAGCAAGGTATTATTTACTTAATGATTCAATTACCCTTGCTAATATATGATTGTGTTGTGTGTGCAGATGGTGACTAAATAAACAACGGAATGGATCTGGATCAAACACTTGGAATGGAGCAGCATTGAAGAAGCTATGCAAGGAGCAGGATTGATGATGTGCTTACAGATGGACAACAGAAGGCGCAATCTAGGCGTTAGCAGCAGCAAGACTCTTCTCTCTTCTTCTCTTCTCTTCTCTCTCTCTCTTTCTTTCTCAGTTGCCAACTGTGGCCTGATGTCATTGTAATAAGGTGTTCACCCTTGTTGTCATGAACACCAGTCTTGTCAAGTCTTGTAATAATGAACTGTTCACATGTCATTCCATTAGTTCCATTCCCCTTAATAATCCCATACCTACCTGATATTATTGTAAGGAACTCGAGGACGATTTTTCATTCAGTCATGGGGGTATGATGAGACACGAATTGCACAAGTCGCGATATCGCGGTCCGCCACCAAATCTATAAATAAGAGGTGGCACTCCCCTCATTTGTAGTAGTAGGCGTAAAGTAGCGAAGCTCTGGCGGATTGATCACCCCAGAGATAGAATATTTTCCATGTGCCCGCAGTAGGAGCCCCCCAAGTGAACGGTTCTTTATTCGAGCAGCTTTGTACCTGAACATAAGTTGTGTACGGCAATAAAGACGAGCTTTGTGGATAAACCTTGCAGTGCATGGATAGGTTTAATTAATGTTATTTATTGCTTTCCTAATAACGCGGCATGAGTACGACTTGGTTACGAGCGTTGACGAACGTGTACGGCTAGCCAAGGAATCAGCTACTCATCGCGATTAGATTCTCTCACCCTTTCCTCCTAGAATGTGGGACAAGTATGACTTGATTATGAGCATCTACGGATGTGTACGGCTAGTCAAGGAATAGGCTGCTTGTCACACTTAGGCTAGTTAGGTGCCTCAGTACGACCGCTTCAAGCACGTGCGTTACGTGTGGTAATCCCAGTAACGATTAGCGTTTGGTAGCCACAGTTGCACAGTTCAGGGTGTGTATGGCAAGTGGGAATGGATGCTGATGCTAGGACTTAGCACTGTAGTTAGAATTAGTTTTAGTCTCTCAACCCTTCACCGTTTAGCATAGGAGATAAATCAGAAAATACCAAAAAAATCATATACCTCAGACTTGCTTAACCCTACACCGTGACACATACAAGCAAGCCTGGGAAGACAATGATTAATTAACCCCAAGTGTTCCTTGCAGCGTTTAGGCATTTAGTCTGCGGAGTTCGACCGGATCGCGCGCGCTACGCTCGTTTCGTATGGTTGAGTGTAGGGGTACCTCGCCACTCATCAGACATCTTGATTCCTCTACGAAATACTTTCTTCCAAAATTCTACATTATTGATTTGTGTCACAATAGCTATGAAGATAGATATATTTGACATTGATTTTATTGATCCCACAATGATTTGCAATAAATAAAATTAATAAAGAAATTAGTACTTATTGATAGTTATTGCCAAAATCGATGATCTTTGATAAAGTAAAATAATAAAAATAAAAATAAAAAGTTAAATAGAAAATGTTAAAAATTGGAGCAATCAGAGGTTCAACAGTATGCATTATGGTAGTATATATGCAACAATAGGTTCTAGGTTAGTATTTAGATTATTTTCTAGTACTAGTATTCCTACATTAATTACTTTTGGAGACCAAATTATACAAGCCAGTTCAATCAATATGGAATGGGAAATTAATATTGATACAGAATATTTACCGGTTCATAAAGTTTATGCTAAGTTAGATGACAACATAGCCTCTTTTTTATAAACTAATCCCAAAAAGATTATTAACCCACTTATGCAAAAGGCTTTATTCTATAAATCTTAAAACACCCAAATTTTCTTCAAATAATTGCTTTGAAATAGGAAAACCATCTAGGTCTTCAAAAATATTTAAATCTTTTAAAATAGACATAGAAATGTCTAAAGGGAAAGAAACATCTTCTTCTATATATGAGAAAGTGTCATATGTTGATATGGAGTTTGATTCTTCTTGTCCACACAAGCACCTTGTTCTTTAAGAACAATAATATTATTGTAAAGAATGTTCCAAACTTATCTGAATACGTATGAACTCAATCACATATGACTTTTCATCTCCTCCAATTAATGACGAAGATCCAATGAAGAAACTTATGAAGCATTTAGCATTCTAGATTCTGAACATGATAGTCAACCTAGTATTAGCATTAATGCATCCTCTACATTAAAGGAAAAAAAAGCATTTTTAAGTTTCAAAAGTTTTCTAAAGAAGAACCTTAAGATATTATTCAATTACAAAACTAGGAAAATCAAACCTCTACAGAAATACTCTCAACTACAAAGAACTATTGGCAAGATGTTAGGAGTCTAACTAAACAATTTGAAAAAACTTTAATAACTTCTACTTTGTCATATAAAAAGCCATATCCTGATGACTAGATTTACAGAACATCTATTTTTCCATAGAAAGATAGAGAAACACAAAGTAGATTAGCTAAACAAAAATCAATCTATATTTCCAAAAAAAAAAAAGCAAATTCTTATAAGTAGAACAAGAATGGAAGGAGTCAATGAGGAAGGTTAGTCATAAATAGGCCTATTCCATGTATAACATAACAATAATAATCAAGAAAACCAGGAACCAACAATAGTGATGAAAACTATTAGTGAAACATCTAGGAAATTTAAACTTGAACATTCACAAGAAGATAAGATGCTCATGATCCAAGAAATCCCTGGTGTCATTGATAATGTTATGATCCTTCAATGAAAGTCTTTCGTTGAGGCCTTTCAAAAGGCGATGTTCTCATTAGTAGATTCATTAAACATCTAGTGGAATTATGTGCAAATTCCTGTTAAGCACATTTTTTATTATGGGATTAGTGCAAATTTTATTAATGCTATTACATTAGAGTTTGTAGGAATACAATTTGATGTAGCAAATATTTATAGAAAGTAATCACTTAGTTCTTCACTAGAGGCCATAAGTGTTTTTGAACCATATGTTAATAGGATGTCTTTTTGGTACTATAATGGTGCACTCTTACATGATGAAACTGCAGAGGAAAGTTTTGTATCCTCCTTTTCACCTTTCTTTGCGTCCAAATATAAGCATGAGATTAATAATATTGGTAAAAAGGTTTCTACAATGAGTTTTGGTGAAATTGTTCAATTCATTAGACAAACACATACTATGATGTGCCAAGAACTCAAAACCCAAGAAGCTTTGAAATAACAAAAGAATCAATTTGGAAAAAGCTTTTGCTATGATGTCCATCTTGAGTTCCTTACTTTTCAACAACTAAAACATAAGTATAAATCCAAAGCTCATACCAAAAAATTCCATCACCATAATCTAAAAATGACACCTAATTATGGTTTTAAATCATGTCATAGTTCTTTTAAATATCCTAAAAAATGTCACTTTTTCTGTTGCTTAAATAAGCTTCCCAATTTCATGATTGCCTATTTTCTTTGCAGGAGGAAATACTATGCCACTAACCGTATGCAAAAAATTGAAAAAATGAGAAAAGAAAAAAATTAATGCTATAGATTTTTATGATTTAAAAGAAAACCAATATATGTTATATAGCATAGATGATGAGGATCTAACAGATGGGGACATTGAAATTTTCTTTGAGTTTGAGCCTAAAGTAGAAACTTCAACTTCTCAGGATATAGATCCAAGTTCTTATTAGGACATAAGTTATTATAATATGTTCACCACTCAAGCTGGCACTAATGAATTACAAGCAAAAATAGCTAGATTTAGGGAACTAAGGGATAAAACCCCCATACGAAACATTGAGAAGAGAATGTCTTTAGAATGAAAAATTGATAGGAAAGAAGAAAGATTAAGCCAATACCAAAATCAAATCATATAAAATTTATCCATAGACAATCAAAAAAACCCATAGATTTGGAAGAATGGGCTCAACAAGAAGAGGATTATTTTCAAGGAGAATCTTCTTAACACATAGAAGAACCTTAATCTCCTACAATTAAACATCCCTCTTTGTCAAAATTCATACTCAGACAAACTAGGATTCACTAGTTAAAAAAATTTATTCAAAGTGTGTAATCTAAACTTCATGAACTAGAATGTGAAGAAGCTTCCTTTCAAGGACAACAATAGGAGAAAGAGATACTACAAAAACAACATGAAACTGACAAACCATATACAATCCTTAATATAGTTGTGGATGTTACAATTCTCCTAATTTGTACATTTTAGATAAAGTTTCATGGTATTAAGCCTTATGAAGTATATGCTGTTTTAGATTTTGGTGTAGAATCCTATCTATATAGATGAAGAGTTATTCCCAGAGATCTATTGAAGATGCACCATCCAACTCATCTATAATTCAACAAACAAAAGTTTATTACAAATCATGCTACAGACATTCTTATCATATTAGGTAATGAATTAATTGCACTATGTTTTTTACATTGTGAATTAAATCATTATGTTTTGTTAATAGGAGCAAATGGGTTAGAAAAATTAGGAACATATGCAATAACACCTTGTCAAGTAACTTTTAGAAATATGATTTTTCCTAGACTAACTCAAGATACAAAAAGGTTTCATAAAGAAAACAAAGTTAAGGTAATAGACACAATTTGGGTTATTAATGCTTTAGAAAAGAAAAAGTTCAAATTGAAGAATATTCATGCCAAATTACTTCCTAGAAGCTCTAACAACCCTAGAGATTTTAAAGACGTTAAAAGATATTGACGTGAGATACCTCTTAAACAAGAACTTGAATTAAAGGCTACAACACATCATATAAGTATGAATCAAACCTTGCATAAATAATGTGCCAAAGAAATAAATCAACTCTCAAACACATAATTAATAATCCCAAGTACTAGAAAATTTTCCTATGTTGCTTTTTATGTAAATAAATATGTTGAACAAGTTAAGGGGAAGAAAAGGTTAGTTATAAATTACAAATCACTAAATGACTATATTGAATCAAACCAACATCCTATTCCATTCAAAAATGATCTATTCAATAGAATCCAAGGATCTCATGTTTACTCAAAGTTCGATTTACAATCAAGATTTTGAAAAATAGACATTGTAGAAAAAGGTGGATAGAAAATAGCTTTTATAGTTCCACAAGGATTATTCCAATGGAATGTTTTACCTTTTGGTCTAAAAACTACATCATCTATTTTTTAGGGATGTATGAACAACATCTTTTCTTCTGCCAAAAAATAAAATAAAATTATGTATGTAGATAATATTTTAATATATAGTAAAAACATTCATGAACATTTGAAACATCTAGAGAATTTTTATTAGATTATTACAGAAAATGGATTAGTCCTTTATCCTTCAAAAATTAAAATAGGTGTTCTTGAAATTGAATTTCTTAAGTTACATATAAAGGAAGGACAAATCCAGGTATAGGAACATATTCTAGAAAAAAAATTCACTATTTCCTCATATTATAAAGGACAAAAATCAACTTTAAAGATTTCTAGGATGCTTGAACTATGTCTCAAGATTCTATTCTAATGCTGCAACAGACAAATCACTACTTAACAAGCTACTCATCAAAGATGCACCATAATGGACAGAGAAGCATATAGAAGAAGAAAGAAGAATTAAAACCAAGGTTAAATATTTTCCTAAACTAAAACTACCTAGCAATGGTTTTAAGATTTTAGAAATAGATGCCTCTGAGACATATTGGAGAGTAGCCTTAAAAGAAAAAGATCATGAACAGAAAGAAGTTTGTTATTACACTTCAAAAGCTTTTAATGAGACCTAGCAAAGACACCATAGTACTTACAAAGAAATATTGGCTATTATCAATGGTATTGAAAGCTTTAGAATTTTTCTACATATAGAAAAATTCTTAGTGAAATTTGATCTTAAGAATTTTAAAGGTTTTCTATAAAGTAAGAACATGAATAAAGTGGCATACTCTAGATTATTAAGATGGTCTCTTTGGTTATCGAACTTTGATTTCAATGTAGAGTTTATTGAGGGAAGGTTTAACAATTTAGCTAATTTCTTAATCCAAGAATTTAACAATTTTGTTTAAGCTTTTTCAAAGTTTTTACTTAGACAAGGTTATCAAGAAAGGTCATCAAAGTTCATTTTCCATGCAAGTGCTAGAGAATAGAATCTGCCTATTAAAGAATTCTCTAAATTAAATTCCCAGTACTGAAGGAGTTTCAACTAGCTTGGGGATCATCTTTTATGAGTCTCTAATTCTTCTTATGTATACAAGATCAAATCTTATACTCCATCGCATGCTCGTCTTTTTGAGAAAAATTGATATTACATAATCAAAATCTTTCTAGAAATCCATAATCTATACATATATGAGTCTAAGCAATTTCAATCCTCCATACTAGTAAATCATTGGAATAATTATCCTAAATGTGTTTTTAACCCCTCTTAGCATGTCTATAACATTTTCTTTGATCCTTGGATCTAGTCCAATGATTCTTTTTATCATTGGTGGGATAAGTTTGGTCATATGCCTCATCTATATTACTCTTTCTACCATTTTTTGGAGTAAACCAAGGAGTCATGGGCAAATTATCTCTTCTAGGAATCACATGCTTTCTAGGATAAGATACACTGAGATCTATGATGATATTTCATTATACCAGCTCACCTCCACTATCATTAAAAGAAGAGATGTTACATTACCTATAGGTTTCTCTTTCTTCAACGAAGTATACACATCTAATATGCATGATGTCAAATATTCTGCCTTCATCAATAATGTCCTGCTAAGTTCAAATCAAATGTACACTTGGCCCACATATAATGAGACTTAACCTCTATGCATAAAATCTCAAGTCCTTTTGGGTGCTAGACTATGTGAGTTAAGAAATGATTGAATAGATCCAAGTACACCTTCCATTAATGATGAAGTGGAATCAAATAAAGAATATGATTCTACTGGAGACACGTGATTGTACCATATTCTAATTTTGTTTTGTTTTCCATTACTATAAAGCTGGTCTACCATTAGATAGTCGCTTGGTTGTAAAGATAAGATTTCATCTTATTTCTTTGAGTCCAAAGTACTATAAATTAAGGCATTTGTAATAAGCTAGGGGCATAAAAAGAGAAATTAGAGACCTTATTTCTTGTTGTGCATATCTCTAAGCATCCCTAGCTATCCTTGTAAGTTTCTTGGTTGAGTATAATAAAGAGTGTGTGTATTTACTTCCATAATATTTTATTGGTATTTGTTTCCATAATATTTTGCTAATCTTGGAGATCATAGCAAATACAAGCAAAATATAAGCAAATACATATTCAAATTAACACAATAACATAACTCTTTATTCTTCAAGCATAGGAATATAAGAGAAACCCTAGGGGATGCGTGGCTAGGAATGCTTTCAAAGGAGCAAAGCGCTTCACTTTGAGATTTCTCTGACCATTGCCTCCTAGAATTACAATTGATTCCCTTTTATAACACACCAAGGGAACTCTAGAAACTTCCAATATTATGGGATATAACTCATCTGTTATCTAAAATAGCACTTTTGTGCATTCAAGTACATAAGCTTATCATGAATAGTAACCTTATCACAAATAGTATAGAAGATAAACCACACTAAGTGGAGATTGACTAAGCATTGTCATGTGAATCATATCCTCTGTCTAAGTCAACATAATCATCTTTATGTGGGGAATCCAAAATGTGGACTATTGAAGAGGAGGGTATGCTCCCACAAAACTTCATATAGAAATATGTCCATCTATTGCCTAACTTATCATATTTCAAAATCTAGATTGGCTAGTTATAAAGTTTGAGAAGAAAGATTTCATTAGTAGTGTGGTAAGTTTGAGTCTATGCAATAGATAATACATGAGGTTAGAAAATATTCTGAAGGTTTGTTATAATGTATGATATGAACATGTCGAGGCTCAAGGTATTCGTAATATAGATAATAAGCTAGTGATTCATTCATTCTAATGGCTAGATGTTGAGGGTAACAAGCATAGATATGTATAGGATTATACCTAAAAAGTTTCCACTAGTTAATAAATTTAGTAGTGGGCTAGATCCATGGGTTAAGTTAGATTTTATACATATGATAGGATGAAGGTTTAAATCAAGGCCAACTTTCATAATGTTCCTAGTCAAAATCAAGAACATAAAAGATCATGAAGTTCAATGTGGATGGTGATTTTTATATGCTAATTTGGATTTGAAGCAAACAAATCAGCTTCATAGGAAACTTCTTTGATTTTAGAGGAATGAGATACAAGCTTGGTATGATTAGTAAACCAATCATAGTGGCTTTGCCATTTATCTTGGGAGCCTTCAGCTTCTAATGTTGACATCCTTGTTTCTTGGGGGCTACAAAATCATAAGAACTTGGACGAATTTTGGAACCATCCTTTCCTTATTAATAACTCTACAAAACAAGATAAAGAAAATAATAAAACTTAAGAGAGATGATACTCTCTTGTTAAAAATTCATCAAGACTATTATGCATATCATTAATAAATTTATTTTGAAAGTCAAAATTAGCAAGAAATAGTGGCCATATGATTAATCATGTATGGGAAACTTTGTTCAAAGATTCATTGGTTAAATATTTATCAAAGTGCTTAAGATCACTTTTGATAATAAAGTATTCAATTTGTAGGAATAAATAGAACCTTTCAACTCCTTTTACAATGGCTAATAATTTTTTGAGTACGATGATAGTTCATTTGGATTGGAGTGAATTTTCCTAATGCATACCTATAGATGTGTTTAATGTTATTTTCTTGTTCTTTTAATGGTACTCCCTAGAATTCATTGGATGCATCAGTTTCTAACATCAACCTTGCATTAGTAGGTAATTTGAGTTTGGGAAGATTCTTGCATTTGTATTTTATTTGTTGTATAGTTAATGTGTGTGCATTTATCTAGGATGATGATTTATCTTTGTTGGCACATTTCTACCATTCCATGGAAAAGGCTTTACGAAATGATGTTGACACCTTGTAAGGGTACAAAATTAAATTGCCAAATTTTTTGATTATTGGAGATTAGAGGGCAATATAGCAACAACCAAGGAATTAGATTATTGACTTCAAAAGGAAATGGTAGAGAACATGATAAAAATATGAATGATATTGATTCTACCCCACTTCCATCATTTGTGTATATAAGACAAAACAAATATTCAAATGAAAAAGATGATGATAAATGGGCATTAGGTTGAAATGGCTGTCATAAGATTGATATGCATGATCTTAAAGGTTCCATCTCTATACATGGAAATGCCAAAGATTGATATGCATGATCCTAAAGTCCCATCTGGGTACATGGAAATGCCAAAGATGGAAAATGAGAAAATTATTGAGAGATCCATTTGGATTCTTCTTCAGCCATTGAGCTCTATCCAAAAGATGAAAATTTCATACCAAAACAACAATTTAGTTTCAAATTTATAAGTGAAGTTGAGAACACGGAGAATAATTCTATGGTAGATTTTATGGGTGTAGTGACTTTAGTCTCTCAAACAACTATCATACTTATAAAAAAACAAAAGGTATGGAGATCATCAACACAAATTATAGATGGACCTAAGACATAAACACACTGGAGATATTAGAAAAAAGTTGTAACATCATTGGAATAACTTTCTGCCATATATTAACCCATGATTATCTTGGCATTTTCTAAGAATTAAATATTATACTAATATTGTTTTATATGCTTAAAGATAGTGGGATCATTAGAAGCTAATTTTTTCTTATGTTTTTAGTGACAGTTTGGAATTCATTTTCTAATTTATTTACAATATTTACTATCCATTGGGTTTTTGGGGTTTTATGATTTTCTTCTTTTAAAGATATTCTACTAGAATATTGGTGTTGTCTAGGGACTTTAATATCTTTAATTACTACATGTGTTGGAGTAATAGTGTATGTACCTAGGATATCTAAGTTATTTGTTACTATTAACAAATCATAGTTGTTCATTTCATAGTGTATTACTTTAATCTTTATTATTTTTGTTTCTAGTCTAATGATATGTGCTACATATTCACTTCCTACACTTTGTGCAATAAGTCTTATGTATGTCTTTTAAGTAGGTTTTCATAACTTAGTTGGGATAATATGCCATAATGCTAGAGATAGTTTGGCTTTTGAGTTAATCAAGGCATTAATTTGGTATGACCTATAATGTTTGATTTTGATGTCTAAGGTGTAGCAGGGAGTCTTTTTCCTTTTAGATTCATAGAGACTTGTAGATTTGGCATTGCATGAGTCTCTTATTGGTATTGTTGCTAGTTGAGGCTTTCTTCTAATTTTTCTATATCACTCAGTCCATTGGTAGCATGAGAAATGAATCTTTTTAGTTGGGCTATGAAAATCATAATATCGAGTCATTTAGAGGAGGTGATTTATACTAGTTGTGTTGTTTTGACTTGGTATTGAAGATTGGCCAAGATGATATAAGGCTTCATGGTCCACCCATTCATCTAAATCTTTAGGTTGTGTTTCTAGATATGTTGTTGAGTTTTGTAAGATTTGGTCTTTTATATTAGATAGTAATGGTTTTTTGTTCTCAATTTTTCTATAATGGAGATAATCTTATTTATCTTAAAGATTGGGAGCTTTTCTCTTGATTCTAAAAGTTGGTCTATCTCATTCTTGATAAAAATATATTCTAAGTCATGTTAGATAATATCTAATGAGTTTGTAGAATCAATCACATTTGGATTGCACAACTAGTAATCAAAGTCTGCATTGAAATACGTATGGTCAAAATCAAACTTATTATCAAAGTTCCTGAAATACTCATCATCTTCAAGAAGTATATCTCCGTAAGAAAATTATTCATTTTTATTGATAACAAGATTTCTTAGATAAGTTATATTCTTCTATAAAGTTGATATTTTTGGATTTTTATTCTTATTTGGATAGTTTCATGCATAATGGTTTCCTTTACAAAGGAAACATTTTATCTCATTTTTTTGGATCCTATTCATTTTCCTTTTAAACATCCCATAAGATGGATTTTTTAATAAATTTTTTGGACTTCCAAGTTTTCTTGTAAGCTTTTTTATGAAAGAAACAACCCTTGCTCATTTTTTGCTCTCTTTTTTTTTTAATGATTTGAAGCCATACTCTTCAAGACATATATTAAAGCAAAAGGAATGACCAACAACTTGATGTTATCTAGCTAGTTCTTGATAAGCTTTCATTTCTTGACACATAACTTTATTTGTTTAATTTATTAATTGTCTAATCTTTTCTAGACTCATACTATCAAGATTCTTTCCAATCTGGTCTAATTCATATTTATACTTATCTATAAAAGTCGGAGGAAAAGATGTCAAGAATCTTGCTTTTGCTATCCTATCATGAGCTAGACTTACTTTATAGTACCAATTTTCCATCATGCTCATGTGTGGTTCAACATCTCTAATATATTTTAAGTAAGAGCATAGGAACTTTTCTCGATATTCATCCATTTTATCCTTTTTTTCCCTTTGAATTCTTTAATTAATGCATTTATAAATTGATTAGTAGGCTATCTAATAATTCATTTCTAATATTAGGGAAAATCTAAGACCACCAATTCCTAAGATATTTGAGAAATTTTAAGATATAGTTTTGTATTGCATGTTTAGTAATTTCTTCTATAGGACAACTTGTCATCCAATGATTCTAGTGATTCTATGGATGAGATTCATCCTATCTACTAAGTTTAAGCCATCCATACAAAGCTTAGGATCTTTTTAACTCCTCATCCTAGGATATTCTTCTGGTTGTCCTTGTGGTGATTATTATTTAGAAAGATCTTTACTTGTTTCACTTTGGTGATCATGTTTCATTAGTATAGACTCGATTTCTTGATTTGAATTTACATTTGCATTCTCCTTTTGTTGGTATGTTAGTTTTTACTTAGCACTATTGGTTTTACCTACGTTTCTAACTTTTGATGGTGAATTTAGGTAGATATCATAGTTAAGAATCAAATGGATTGGTTGAGATTGTTTTCTATTGCTTACTTTAGCACCCATTTTTTTATGGTGTTACTAATTCTATCTAATTTGTTTTTGATTTCTTTTGAACTTCCTAAGGCATATTCTACTAGAGTAGATGGAAAAATTTATATGGCTATTTGCCAAGTTTTGCATCTTGATAATGTCTACATGGAGGTCTATTAATTTTGTTTTGGTAAAGATAGTGAAGCTTCTCTTTAGCTTCTTTTGTTGTACTAATTTTTATCTCTTTGTGTTGATTGTAAGGATAAAATTATTGTTTTGATTCATTATCAAAACTAGAGGCCTAGGTATTGGTATTTATTATTAATAGTACATCACATTCTATACAATGATATGAATTGTTATATTTGACTACTACAAAATGAGGACATGATTCATCTAATTAATATATCTTAGAATTAGTCTTTTGAGAAGATGAAGAAACTATTTTGGTATATTCTTTTTGTAGGAAGGAGTTATTGGTATCTTTGAACATTCCTATGACATCTATATCTATGTCTTGTTATTTTAAGACTTCTCTTACTCTGGCTTCTACTTTGTCAAGATCAATAGGGATACTAAAGCTTTTAGATTAAGGCCAAAAGACTATTGAATTTTTGGCTTCAGGGAACAACATGTTCTTAGATGTTGGTATGAAAAATGGATCTTGTTTTGTAAAGATGGTGTACATCATGCTAGTTGATAGTCCTTAAGATTGAAAGATCATGAAAATGACTTATACATCTTTCATAGGTTACCTATATTCGTCTTTTCTTTGAATTCATTTCTATTTATAAGAATAATTGCATATCATTGCCACAACCTAGCATAAATAATTTGTGTCATTCTAGACTCTCTTCTTGGCTTAAATCTCCTTATTCTTTTAAATTTTCTAAATGTGATCTCGAAATCAGTGGCTCAGGTATTCATCTCATATCCTTAAATTTCTTTTCTCATAGGGATGTAGATGAGTGGATTAGTAAATGTTATAACTACATTCACATTGCGAGTTAGATATTTACATTCATCCACATGTTAATTATCACATAAAGAATCCTTACTAGATAGCTCTTTTAGACTAAAGAATGAAAAAATTTCATGAATCCATCATCATGCAAGCTAAAGGCTATTTAAATATGATGTGATAATCACAACACTCCTAAACATTACATTAAGTCTAAGGGATCTTAATATATTAAATGTTTCTATCATAATGGTATATATTCCCATAGATATGCATTATAGTAGGATTTATGCAACAATAGGTTCTAGGTTAGTATTTAGATTATTTTCTAGTACTAGTATTCCTACTTTAAATGCTTATTGAGATCAAATTATGTACACCAATTCAACAAATATTGAATGGGAAATTAATATTGATATAAAATATTTGCCAGTTCATAAAATCTATCCTACGTTAGATGACAACATAACCTCTTTTTGTAAATTGATTCCAAAATGACTATCATCACACTTATCCAAAATACTTTATTCTATAAATCTTAAAGCACCCAATTTTTCTTCCAAGAATTACTTTGAAATAGGAGAACCATTTGGATCCAAGTAGATATAGAAACATCTAAAGGAAAAGCACCCTCTTCTTCTGTATATGAGAAAGTATCATATGCTGATACGAAGTTCGATCCTTCTTACCCACATAAGCACCTTGTTCTTTAAAAATAAGAATATTCTTGTAAAGAATGCTCCATACTTATTTGAATAGGTAATTCAATCACATATGACTTTTAATCTCCTCTAATTTATAATGAAGATCCAAAAGAAGAAGTTTATGAAGTGTTTAGTATTTCATATTTTGTATATGATAGCCAACCTAGTATCAACATTTATGCATCCTCTACATTAAAGAAACAAAGAGTAGTTTTAAGGTTTTAAAATCTTTTGAAGAAGAACCTTTAGATATTATTTAATTACAAAACTATGAAAATCAAACCTTTGTAGAAATACTCTCAACTACAAAGAACTATTCGCAAGATGTTAGGAGTCTAACGAAACAATTTCCAAAAACTTCAATAAGTTGTACTTTGTCATATAAAAAGCTAGATCCTAATGACTAGATTTACAAAACATCTATTTTTTCATTGAAAAATAGAAAAACATAAAGTAAATTTGCTAAACATAAATTAGTCTATGTTTCAAAACAAAAGCAAATTCTTACAAGTAAAAAAGGAATGGAAGGAGTCGAAGAGAAAGGACAATTGCAAATAGGCCAGTCCCGTGTACAACATAGTAATAATAGTCAACAAAACCAAGAACCAATAATAGTAATAAAACCTATTACTGAAACATCTAAGAAATTTAGACTTGATGAACTTTTACAAGAAGATAAGATGCTTGTGATCCAAGAAATCATTGGTGTCATTGATAATCTTATCATTCTTCAACAAAAGTCTTTAGCTAAGGCTATTTAAAATGTGATGTTATCATTAGTAGGTTCATTAAACACATGCTGGAATCATATAAAAATTCCTATTAAGCACACTTTTTATAATGGAACTAGTGCAGATGTTATTAATGTTATTACATTAGAGTTTGTAGGAATACAATCTAATATAGCAAATAATTATAGAGAATAATTTCTTAGTTCTTCACTAAAGAACATAAGTGATTTTGAATCATATGTTAATAGGATGTCTTTTTGGTACTATAATGGTGGACTCTTACATGATGAAGCTACAAAAGAAAATTTTGTATGCTTCTTTCCACCTTTCTTTGTATCTAAATATAAGCATGAGCTTAATAGTATTGGTAGAAATATTTCTATAATGAGTTTTGATTAAATTGTTCAATTCATTAGACAAATACATACTATGATGTGCCAAGAAGTAAAAGCCTAAGAAGATTTGAAACAACAAAAGAATTAATTTGGGAAAAGCATCTACTATAATGTCCATCCTAAGTTCTTTGGTTTTTAACTACCAAAACATAAGTATAAATCTAGAGTTCATACCAAAAAATTTCATCACAATAATCCAAAAATGATACCTAATTATGGTTTTAAATCATATCGTAGCTCTTTTAAATATCCAAAAAATGTCACTTTTTTGTCGTACTTAAATAATCTTTCTAATTGCATGATTACTTGTTTTCTTTCCAAGGGGAAATACTATGGCAATGACTATAGGCAAAAAATTGAAAAATTAAGAAAAGGAAAAAGTAAAAAGAAAAAAAATTAATACTATAGATTTTTATGATTTAAAAGAAAACCAATATATCTTTTATAGCACAAATGATGATGATCTAATAGATTGGGATATTAAAATTTTCATTAAGTTTGAACCAAAAGTAGAAAATCCAATTGTTCAGGATACAGATCTAGGTTTTGATTATGACATAAGTTGTTATCATATGTTCATCACTCAAGATGACACTAAAGAACTACAAGCAGAAATAGCTAGACTTAGGAAACTAAGGGATGAAACCCTCATATGGAACATTGATAATAGAATGTCTTTAGAATGATAAATTGAGGAAAAAGAAGAACATTAAGCTAATACAGAAGTCAAATCCTATCAAAATTTTTCCATAGACAACTAGAACCACCCACATATATGGAAGAATGCACTTAACAAGAAGAGGATTATTTTTAAGGATTAACGAGTTTAAATAGTTTATTCAAAGAGTGAAATCTAAACTTCATGGACTAGAATATGAAGAAGCTATCTTTCAAGGGCAACAATATAAGAAAGAAATACCATAAAAATAGTACTAAACTAATAGACCATATACAATCCTTAATATAGTTATGAATGTCAAAATTCTCTTGGTTTGTACATTTTAGATAAAGTTTCATGGTATTAAGCTTATAAAGTAGATGCTCTTTTAGATTCTGGTGCAAAATCCTATTTATGTAGATGGAAAGTCATTCCCAAAGATCTACTATAGAAGCCACACCATTCAACTCATCTACAATTCAACAAACAAAAGTTTGTTACAAACCATGTTGCAACCATTTCTATCGTAATATGTAATGAAATAATTACATTACATTTTTTATATTGAGAATTAAACTGTTTTGACTTATTAATAGGAGAAAATAGATTAGGTAAATTAGGACCATATGCAATAACACCTAGTCAAGTAACTTTTAGGAATATTATTTTCCTAGACTAACTCAATATACAAATAGGCTTCGTAAAGAAAAAGAAAATAAGATAATAAACATAGTCTCGGTTATTAATACTTTAGAAAAAATAAAGTCCAAATTTGAGAATATTCATGCCAAATTACTTACTGCAAACTCTATCAATCCTAGAGATTTTAAAGATGTTAAAATACATTGGTGTGAGATTCCTCTTAAATAAGAACTTAAATTAAAAGCTATAGTACTTCATATAGGTATGAATCCAACCTTGCACAAAGAATGAGCTAAAGAAATAAATCAACTCTTAAATGCATAATTAATAACTCCAAGTATTATCAAATTTCTTTCATTGCTTTTTATGTAAATAAATGCACTGAAAAAATTAGAAGCAAGAAAATATTAGTTGTAAATTACAAACTACTAAATGATTATATTGATGCAAACCAACATCTTGAAGGCTATTTCAGAAACATGCTTCTTTTTTATGCAAACTTGGTGATACCCTTACTTAATATCTATCTTCAAAAATGCCCAAGCTTTTCTCAAGTGATGAAAAAAATCCTCTATGTATGACAATGGATACTTGATGTGTGGTGAGGTACCCCTACACTCAACCATACAAATATGAGCGTTACACACATGATCCAATTGAATTCCAAGGACTAAGTGCTTACATGCCTTATGGAACACTTAAGGTTAATCAGTCACTATCTTCCCAAGCTCACTTGTATTTGTCATGGTTGTATGGTTAAGTGAACTTGAGGTACATGATTTTTGTGTCTTTTATGGTTTTATTGCCTATGCTAAGAGGGGAAAGGGTGAAGAGACTAAGTAACTAACTTTCACTAACTAGGCTTTAATTGTCCTAGCATCAGTATCCGTTCCCACTTGCTGTTCACACCCTAAACCAATACAACACTACTGGGATTACCAAACGCTATTCATTACTAGGATTACCAAGTGTAACACACGTGCTCAAAGTGGTCGTATTGAATGCACTTAACTATGAGAGTTGAGGGTTGAGAGAGATTAAGTCCTTAAGGAAGCATTTAAACATTTAACAATAATTAAAGTCCTATTTAGCATAGTCCATATGCTGCAAGGTTTATCCAAAATTTTGTCTTTATTGCTATACACAATTGTGTGCTCAGGTACAGAATTGCTCAAATAAAGATCTATTCACTTTGGGACTCCTACTGCGGGCACATGGAAATTATTCTAACTCTAGAATGGTAAAATGGAAAGAGTTTGGCTAAGGTCTATGAAACACCACAAAAATTTCAGCAACACTTCCAGAAAACTTCAGAGCCTCTGAAATGGCTTCAAGTAGCCCACCATGGAGCAAGCAAGGTTCCCCTGGGGCCCACAGATCACAACGACGCTACACAGCGTAAGGATCAGCGTCACCAACTTTTGGAGCCCCGAAATTGAGTCAAAACAGGCTGAAATCGAGCACAAGGACCCCCCATGACCTTCACCAAGGTCCCTAGCAGCTCCCAACCTCTAGAAAATCAAGATTTGGGCCTCAAATGTGCCATTTTGACTTGGTGACGTTGGGGTTATTTTTTTCAGACATTGCACAGCGTAAGGATCAACGTAACCAATTTTTAGAGCCCCAAAACTTAGCCAAAATGNTTTAAATTTTTTAAATCTTTTTTTTTTTTATCCCTTGAGGGCTTGTATTTCTTAATTTATTTGTATTTTATGGGCTGGAATGACCCATAAGTTGTAAAATACATTGAACCTGGTCAAGGAAGGCAAATTGCCAACACACATCCAACTCATGTACAACTTTCAGCATAGATACATTGAACCTGGTCAAAGCAAACCCTAGCCAAAAACCTTAGCCCAACCCTATAAATACCCTACCAATTCACACAAATTGAAAGCAACAAGAACAAGGAGGCAAGAGAAGAAAAGCAAAAGGAGCAAGAAGGAGAAGAAGATTAGAAGAGGCAAAGATTGGAGAAATTGGCGATTCCGAAGGAGGATAGAACTTGCAATCCTTGGGTGCTTGGCACATCCGATTTTTGGCTTCCAAGTTCTTCTCACATCGTCACATCATATCCTTCTGGGGCTAGACGTTTGACTTGCCATTCACACTTGTGCAACTACGCTTTGACCGGTGCACATTTTTCTAAAACAATATAATACAGTTTCATTATTGCCTCCCATTTACATTGTTTAGTTCTGTTTATGCTTTACAAATACAACTTTGTTCATGCTTCATTCATAATTCAGTACGCTTTATTTACATTTCGTATCGCCGTTTGCATTCCGTTTACATACCATTTACGATAACCCCAGTGCTAGCCATAGCTTACGCTTGGGGAAGTCCTTGGTTGATTTGCGTGCAAACCATCCAAGACACTCTGCCTTTGTTTACTTTTCTAGCTTGCCCTCAAGCGAAGGTAGAGTCAACTGTGGCTATCCAACGATCTCTCGGTGTCTGTTTCCCTTCCAGCCTTACACTGACGATTTAGGTCAGTACAGTCTAGATCTAGATGGAGAAACAAGGGAGAGCCACCTCTTATTTATAGAATTGGTGACGGGCTATGATATCATGTACGCAATATCGTAGGGACCAACGCGATATCATGTCCCATCATACCCCCATGACTGAATGAAAACTCGTCCTCGAGTTCCTTACAAAATATTGGGAAGGTATGGGATTATTGACTTGAATGGAACTAATGGTGAATGGGACGACATGTGAACGGATCATCATTATAATATATGAAAAAATTAGTGTTCATTACAATAAGGGTGAATACTATATACAATTGACATCCAGCCTTGTTTGGAAGTTGGGAGAGAGAGAAAAGAGAAGGGAGAGAGAAAAGAAGAAAGAAGAAGTCTATTGCTACCAACACCAAGATTGCATCTTTTGTTGTCCATCCATAAGCGCATCATCAATCCTGTTCCTTGCATAACTTCTTTAGCACCAGTCCATTCCAAGTGTTCCCTCCAGATCCAATCCGTTGTTGTATGATTGCCATCTGCACACACAACATAGTCTGATATTAGCAAGGATAAATGAATCATAATGAAATTGATACATTGCCTCAGTGTAAGGTCCATTTGCTGAGTTGTGGTATGGCTAATGTGGATTCTAGAGATATAGTAATGATGACTACCCAAGGTGTAGGGGTTAGGAGAAAATCAAAAGATTGGACCAAGACCCCCATGACTAATTGCAAACCTCTGATAGCAAGAGAATGGAAAAAGATAAGGAATAAGAAAGATGGAGAAAAAGAAACAACTGTAACACTGATGAAAAGGGATGTCAAAGATGGAAATGAACAACATAATTGGTGATTGCATAAATTTTTAAAGGAAAGAAATTAATAGATGCACCAAATAGAAACGCTAGTGGGTCCTCCCCAAAGCAGGCTCATTCCCTTAATGCCTTGACAATCCCACATTCAAAGAGTCCATAAGGTCTAGGAATGTCATTTGGAGACAAGAGTTAAAGTCTTAACCACAAGAATTTACCAAAAAGAAAACAATGCATCCACCAAGATATGGACTACTGATACAATCGACAATGAGGTGATAAATGGGGAAAGAAGGATGGAAAGAAGAGAATGGAATGGAATCTCAAGAACAAGGTGGTGTACAGCCCCTTGTGTATTAATGGTTAATGTGACTTAGTAGATCCCATTCCAAATCCAACCTTAAACAAACCACATTCAGTGACTTTGCATTAATACATTCGGCCCATCCATCCACTTGAAGTAACAAGAATGCCTTCACCAAAGAGCCACCACCATTTCGATGAAACGAAGGAGGAGAGAATAGGAAGCGAGAAGGACCTTAGTTAGAGGGAACATGTTTATTTTAGTTTCATAACCAGTGCTTGTAGCGCAAATGATTATTTCTTCTAAGGGGTATGCTTTGAATTCTCACTATTTTTTTTTTGGTTTTTTTTGGTGTTTTTGCGTGAGAACCACACCATGCAAAGACTTATTATTTTTATTTGCTCAGCTTCCTAATAATGTGGCCATGTCGGAATGGTAAGAAAACTCAAGAAGAAAACATCCAAGCACCCAAGAGAATGGCCAGCACACGTGCATCAAATCCCCTTAAAGTCACACCCTTTTCAATCCTTGAGTCCTTCCTTAGTTTGAGAAATACCTAGTCATCGATTCGTTGATAGTTCTTATTATTGATAAAGGGACTATACAGTTCCAAGCCAAGAGAGACCATAGAAATTCATGGACGTATGGATGATGTGGACTCATTGCCTGTTATATCAAAAGAACCAAACCTTAGTATCAACATCATAACTTAAAGGTAAAAATCAAACATTAGCAATCAATGGAATACAGTTCATACCATCAGAGCACTTATTAAGTGATGAATCAAACAGAATAATCAAACACACAAAGAAATGAAAAAGTATAAATAATGTTGTAAAAAAAAAGTTAAAGAAATTTGTAAAACAAAAATGTGTAAAACAAAAATTTAAAAAGAACTGAGGGCCTCAAATGGTTAGCATAGGTGGCCATCTCCCCCATGATTGAATTGAAAGGGAGAGATCTAAAATAAGGAGCTAGCTCATCATCTCTTAGAGGTATTATGTGCACCAGCTGTTCTAGGTTCATGGAAGGGTTTGGTTTGTTGCACATTGACCAATAATCTCTTATCAGGGCTTTCAGGTTTGTATATAGTCATGGCTCCTGAAGGAAAGGTTGTGTGAATGATGTAAGGTCCTTCCGACAATGTTTGAAATTTCGTGCATTGGGGCACATGTGTGGGGTTCTAGTAAAAGACCTTATCTCTTGGTTGGTACTTGACCTTTCAAATTTTTAAGTCATGACATTGTTTGTTATGTGTCTTGTGCAACTCATTTGATGACAGGGAAACCAATCAATTTTCGTCCAGCACATTTAGAGTCGCCAGTCTTTGTTTTTGTGCTAGATCAAGGTCAAGGTGGAGGTCACATGCCATGGACAGTGTATGGAGCTTGGTTTGAATTGGAAGCTTTGGGAGTTTTCCGTACACTAACTCATAGGGAGAGTAGCCTGTAGGGAGTTTCCAAGTGGAGCAATATGGCCAGAGAGCATCATTCAGTTTAGTGCTCCAATCTCACCTAAATTTGCTAATTGTTCTTGTCAAAATTTTTGTAATCTCTCGATTAGTGACCTCGGCTTGGCTATTAGCTTGGAGGTAATAAGGTGTAGTCAATTTATGTTCAACCCCTAAGCATTGCATCAATTTTTGAAAGGTTGCAACTATGAAATGCATTTCATTATCCGAGATAAGTGCAAGCGGCACACCAAACTTATATAAAACTTATTGTTGTATAAATCATGCAGCTGTAGATGATGTGCAGTCTATTATAGTAGCTGCTTCAGTCCATTTTGTTAGATAGTCAACAACAACAATGATATAAGCTTTTCCATTGGACATTGGCGTAATGGGCCCCATAAAGTCTATTCCCCAAATGTTGAAGGTTTCCAAAGGTTGGATCCATTGTTGTAGACCCTCCATTCTAGCAGTCATTCCTCCATCACGTTGACAATGCTCATAGGATTGGACAAAATGATGGGCATCCTGAAATAGTGTTGGCCAATAATATCCTGCAAGCAGGATGTTGATAGCCGTTCATCTCCTTGCATAGTGACCCCCGCAAGGGCCCTCGTGATCATCCTAGAGAACTATTAGTTGGTCCACATCGAGCACACACCATCGAACCAAGCCATCAGAATAGACTTTGTAAAGTTGTCCTTTGATCTCCATGAAGTACTTGGTTCTGTGAAGAAACTGTTGCTTCTTCCTAAAGTCCAACCCTTGTGGTGTTTGTTGGGAAAGGAGATAGGTGAGAATGCTACTATACTAATTCATTCCCATGTTTTGGTTATTCACTACACCAATAAAGAGGGCTTCATTAGGAAAATGATTAGATATGGCATATTTGTCCTCTTTGCTATCCCAGTGCAACCGAGATAAGTGATCTGCAACTACGTTCTCGGTGCTCTTTCGATCTACTATCGTTAGATCGAACTTCTGTAGGATTACCAGCCAATGTATAATACGAGGGCTAACCGTCGGCTTATTCATGAGGAACCTAATTGCACTATGGTCCATATGAATGTACACTTTGTAGCTTAACACATAGTGCCTAAATTTATCCAGTGCAAAAACTACAGCCATTAATTCTTTTTCAATAGTTGTGTAGTTTAGTTGTGCACTGATGATACTCTTACTTGCACAGTGGATGTAATAAGGGCATTTTTGTTCATCTAACTATCAGTATGGCTCCTAAAGCATAATTAGATGTGTTAGTCATTATATGGAATGGTTTGGACCAGTCAAGGGCTTGTAGAATGGGAGTTTCTACAAGTCTTTGTTTCAAAGTTTGGAATGCTCATTCACATTCCCTAGTCCATTCGAATGGTGCATCCTTCTTCGTTAGTTCTACCAATGGTTTATCAATCTTGGAGAAGTTCTCAATGAATCTTCTGTAGTAGCTGGTGTGTCCAAGGAACGATTGAATTTCTTTAACAGTTTCTGGTTGTTGGGTAATTCCTTGGATGACCCTAACTTTATTCGGGCTACCTCTATTCTTGAATGTGAAATTTTATGTCCAAGTACAATGGTCTCTTGGACCATCAAATGGCTTTTCTACCAATTGAGCCTTAAGTTGGTTTCTACACATCATTTTAACACTTGCTCTAATCGGTCTAGGGCTTGATCAAAGCTTGTTCCATAAGTGGACAAGTAGTCCATAAAGACTTCCACTCCATTCCTAATTTGCTATTGGAATATGCTTAGAACTAAACGTTGAAATGTGGCAGGAGAATTGCATAAGAAAAATGACATTTTTATATGCGAACGTTTCCCAAGGGCTGGTGAACGTTGTTTTGGCTTGATCTTCTGGTGCTATTTGTATTTGATTATATCCACTATACCCATCCATAAAACTATAATAGCGATGCCCTGCTATAGTGTCTAAGACTTGGTCAACGAATGGCAATAGGAAATGATCCTTGAATGTTGCCATGTTCAACAGCCTAAAATCTGTACACACCCTCCATTTGCCTCCCTTCTTAGGCATGATTACTAGAGGAATGAACCATTCACTATTAGTAATGGGATATATGAACCCAACCTTGAGAAGCTGTTCTATCTCTTCTTTTACTATTTGTTTCAACTTCGGGTTCAATTGCCTCTCTGGTTGTTTTTGAGGTTTCATGGAGGGGTCCATGTAAATCGTATGATGGCATATCCTAGGATCTATTCCAGTTAACTTAGGATATGACTAGGCAAAGGCTTTTGACCACTTGTTTATCACTTTCAACAGTCTTTTTTTTTTTTGGTTGGGAACAAGTTTTGCATTGATGATTACTAGTTTTTGATTTTCAAGGGTCATATACTCTAGACCGGTGGGCAATGGTTTCAGATCAAGGGGCTGTTGTTTGAATCTCTCAGGAATTTCCAGCTTCCCCCAATTGATGTTTTTGAGGCTAAGGTTTGGAAGTTAGTAACAGACTTACTCAAGAATGTCTGTGCTTCCAATGTAAGCACTAGTTATTCATTCAGTCAATTCCATGCATGTTATTGAGTTACTCTCTTAATCAGTCATCAGCCATAGGGTGTCCTCTTGTCATGTGGCTACTGCATACAGGCACCTTTGTATCTTAATTTCTTGTGCACACTGATTGCATGTAGGCAATGTTAAACTTCGCATAACCCATGATTTCTGCATGCAATGACACCCTGTATCACTGTATGCAATGCATGGAATTTTCTTCTTCTCAATCTTTCCAAAAGGATTTTTCTTGGATATTTCCAAGGAAAGATCATAGATCCCAAGGCGTGCATCTATAATTCTTAGCCATGCTCTTCCCATTATCATTGGGAAGTCCCCCTTACCATTTTTTACTTGTATCACTAGGAAATAAGCTGGATATGACCAAACACTCATAGTGGTAACGATGTCCTCCACCAGTCCCAAAGGGACAGTGATGGACTAGTCAGCTAGCTCTAGTCGAATATTACTCTTCCTTAGTGGAGGCAGGTTCTAGGATTTGTACATCTTCTGTAATATTAAGTTGAAATCAGAACTTGAGTCCAGAAGAGCTTTACATGGTTCATTCCCAGCAACTTGGAGGTAGATTAGAGGACTTCCAGGATCAGATAATTTCCTAAGAAGGTGGCCCACCTTGATCCAGTCAGTGACGATATGTGTTAACATAACCGTGTGTGTTGAGCTCTATTTTTGGTTTGAAGGAGGTCCCAAAACTTTATTTGGTATGGAGGTGTGTAGATGTTCAACCACTTGTGATGGTGAGGGCTTAGTTGGATTGTTGGTTTTGAAGAAAGGTCTTTTGGCATAAGATTGTCAGAACCAACTGTGGTTTGAGGATTCGAAGCCCTTGTGACATTGGGTTGTTGCGATTGAGTGGGGAATACCCCTTGCATTGTTGGAAAAGTTGGTAGTGGAGCTATTGGCGTAAGAGATGTGGATGGATTCGGAGGATGGTATGCATGTGGGGTGTCCCTTCCAGGAGAGGGAGTCTTAAAATACTCCCAAACTTGGTAGTGACGTTGTGGGGTCATGTGACTGATAGAGTCACTTGGAGAAACTGGCTGCTGCACATAATAGCCATATGGATCTGGTTGCCGGTAAGGGTATTGTTGCCTAGGCGATGACATTCCACATGATTGTGGGTATTGCCACTGCTGGTGTTGTTCGATAGGTTGTGGTGGAGTTCCACTTGGACAATACATTAAGGGTTGGTGGAACTGCCTAGGGTTACCTTGGGGATAAGGTAACCTTTGGGGTGCTTGTCGTTTGTTAAGTCTTAGGTTGAGTGCATACNTGGATCTGGTTGCCGGTAAGGGTATTGTTGCCTAGGCGATGGNGGAGTAATATTCTGTGAGGAAGAGGTTGAGTCACCACTCGAAGAGTTGGTGAATAGAAAACCTTGCTGCT
>MNCI01016050.1:500703-518679 GCA_015680685.1 Gnetum montanum | reverse complement strand
CACCAACTCTTCGAGTGGTGACTCAACCTCTTCCTCATAGAATCTCACTTCCCTCTTTTGGAGGGAAGGATCACGGTTGTACTCTTCTACACTTTCTATTTTCTGTAGCTCTCCTTCTTCCTTAGCTACTTGCTCCAACAATCTATGAACTTCATGGGACCTAAGTCCTGATAATCTTCCTTGGGCATATGTTCCAAGGGTTCTCTTGGATTCACGTCTTAGCCCATCTACAAGATGGAGAAGTTGATCTCGTTATGCATAACCATGGCCCAGGCAACTATGTAGCAATGCATAATATTAGCCCATGGTAGCATCCAAGGGTTCATGATTACCCTTCTTCCATTCTTGGATTTGCTTATGCAAGTTGGATACTCGGGAGTACATCTAATATTTATCGTAAAATAGTTCTAACATCGTACTCCACCTTCAAATGGATTCCAGTTCTAAGGACCGGTATTAGCTTTCTGCTTCTTTTATGAGTGTCCTTGACAACAACTTTAACTTTTGCCACTCATTTTCAATATTTTTCAAGGCATAGGCATCATGAAATGCCTGTAAGTGATTCTACAGATTAGCGTTGTATCCCCCCTCAAACATGGGATATTATTCATGTCTAGTCTCTTGATCCGACTATCTTTTTGGTGCCTTGTAGGTATTCTAACGACCTCTGTAATGTCTAACATACTTCAGGTTGCTAGTAGGGGTTCTTTGTTGTCATTTCTTTCATGGTGTCTATGATGCCTACGCAATTCCCTACTTTCCCTTCTTCCATGTTATGATTCCCTAGAATGCCCTCGTCCTTGCTCTCGACTCTCTTGTCGAGGTTTCTCTTCTTGCTTACCCTTGTTCTCACAATGAGGTTCCTTGTGACTACATCCTGATGTTGAAGGAGAGGGTGAATGATGTGATGAAGGGGAAGAGGAAGGAGAACCATCACCATGATGATGTTTCCTACCTTCCCTTCGATGATCTCGACCCTGATCGTGATGACGATCAGAATGCTTGTCCTTATGTTGTGTTTGTGTCCCCTCATTGAACACTTGGTGTTCGTGGGAATTAGAACCAAGGTTGTGAATTGTGGAGCTAAGGTTCTGATACCCCACCTCCTCACTATCATTAGGAGGGGGAACATCATTTTTTGGAGAACCTATTGAGATTGGTTCACCACCCTTAATTTATCTTATGATGGACAAAGCATTATGGGATCCTTTGCCCTTCAATGATGTGTGGTAACTCTCCTACCATGAGTCCCATTGACGTTGGGCTTCTGTGGGATGGTAGTCCCTTACATTGTAATTGAGCACAACGTACTTAGCATATAATTGTGACATGCTGATTTGCGCAAGGGCATGAAGGAGTATGTTGGGGACGGCTCTATTTGGAGGCAACACTATGTTACCCTCCAAATCTCTCCATCACAGTTGTTCGTCTTGATGGAAGACAAAGGTAAATTTAGGTATATATTCATCATGATGAACATATACCACATTGAATTGTTGAGGAATTGACGGTTCTTGGTTATGTATGTTGTGCCGCTGACTGTCTCTAGTGTTGGTCCTAGGTGGTGAAGTGCTTTTGTGTGGAGAAGAAGACATCTTAGTTTTGTTTGGTGTGCTGTTTATTGTTATGTTGTTTTTCATATGATTAACCCTAAGGGTTTGTTTAAGCTTCCAAATGATGTGGATGATTTCCTATGTTCTACTTAGCGCACAAACAACTAAGTCCCTGGAAACAGCGCCAATGATGAGTGACGAGGTATCCCTACACTCAACCATACGAATATGAGCATTACATGCGCAATCCGGTCAAATTCCAAGGACTAAGTGCTTACGTGCCTTATGGAACACTTAAGGTTAATTAGTCATTGTCTTCCCAAGCTCACTTTTATTTGTCATTGTTGTATGGTTAAGTGAACTTGAGGTACATGATTTTTATGTCTTTTATGGTTTTATCGCCTATGCTAAGAGGGGAAAGGGTGAAGAGACTAAGTAACTAACTTTCACTAACTAGGCTTTAATTGTCCTAGCATTAGCATCCGTTCCCACTTGCCATTCATACCTTGAACCAATGCAATGCTACTAGGATTACCAAATGCTATTCATTACTGGGATCACCAAGTGTAATGCACGTGCTCGAAGCAGTCATACTGAATGCACTTAACTATGAGAGTTGAGGGTTGAGAGAGATTAAGTCTTTAAGAAAGCATTAAAAATTTAACAATAATTAAAGTCCTATTTAGCTTAGTCCATATGCTGCAAGGTTTATCCAAAAGTTTGTCTTTATTAACGTACACAATTGTGTGCTTAGGTACAGAATTGCTCGAATAAAGATCTGTTCACTTTGGAACTCCTACTGTGGGCACATGGAAATTATTTTAACTCTGGAATGGTAAAATGGTAAGAGTTTGGCTAAGGTCTAGATCTAGATGGAGAAATAAGGGAGAGCCGCCTCTTATTTATAGAACTGGCGATGGGCTATGATATATCAGGGACCGACGTGATATCGCATCCCATCAGCACTTATTCTTCATTGTCATCTAGTTCAACTCTAAGTAATCATTGCACAACTACATACTACCATTTTTGTTCTTCACAAAGAAGAAAAGAGCATCCCAAGAAGACACACTTGAATGCATTAGGCCTTTATCAAGTAACTCCTAAAGATAAATGTTCAGTTATGCTAACTTGATAGGGGACATCTTGTGTGAAACCTTGGAGATAGATTCAACACCAATTTTAAAAGAAATCTTAAACTTTACATCATGCTTTAGAGATAGACTAGGTAACTCAAAAAAGAAAGCATCAAGAAACTTATGAGAAATAAGAATTTTATGAATATAGGGTGATAAAGAAAGTTCCTTAACTAAAGCAATGAAGCAAGTATGACCCTTTCATAACAAACACCGAAAACATCTTGAAGACATAAGATCTAACTTGATATTGCATGGTTGGTTAAGTACCATCATTTGAACACCATCATCTATCACTAACGAAAGTTTCTTATGATAACAATTCAAACTATCCTAATAGCGAGACAACAAATTCATGCCCAAGATAACATCATAGTCCGCTAGGTTTATGATGTAGAGATCATTGAACCAAGTGGCATTCTAAATTACCAATGCCACAGATCTACAAACTTGGTCCATAGCAAGTACATAGCCACCAATGAAGCTAATGAAAATAACTTTATCAAGCTACTAAGAGAATAAACCCAATCATCCAACCACTCATGAATCAACAAAAGAATGACTTACACCAAGATTAAAAAAAATTTAACTATCAAATTAGAAATCATACCTCCAACCTCAATCATGGTGTTGGATTAAGCATCAACTTGCTGATTTTTTAGTGCACACACGTGCATGCATCGTAGCATTATCCTAGCCACCAATAGTTTTTCCACCCTAGTGAGGACCTCTAGCTTCTAAACTCTATGGATAATTGAAGCTCCTATGGCCTAGTTGATCACCATTATGATAGTTGGGACATTCCTTATGGATGTGTCTAATTCTTTGATAAGCATAGCAAATAATGAAACTATGAGTGATTTCACCATCTACTACCTATTACTAAGGCTTCTATTTCTATTATTAGCCACCCAAACTAGATCTTTGGGCCTACTTGGATCCATCAAACTTTCTAGAAGATGTTTGAGCCCTCTTTTTAAGATTTATCATGCTACACTACTTTAGCAAATTGACTATGTTGTAGGTCTCTCATATGAACTTGATCATCCTCATATATCTAAAGATGTAGAAAAAGAAAATGATCCTTGATGAATGCACAAAGACCATGGATAAATAGTCAGTTCTAAACCTCTGATCTAAATATATGTGGGGCACATATATACTCAACTCTAAGAACTTGTAGTTTTACTTAATCATAGTCCAACTAGCTTGATAGAGACAATAAAACTCCTTAGCCTTCACCTTTGTAAACTTTTAAGGAATGTAATGAGCATTGAAAGAATTAATAAAATTACTCTACTTAACATCATACTCTTCCCAATGATGAGCATTCTCCTAAGTATTCCACCAATATCTAGTAGATTCATGAAACTAGTGAGTTGTCAAACAAGTTTGGTAAGTAGAAGTATAATTCATTAGGTTAAATATCTTAAGAACCTTCTCTAGCCACTTACTAGAAATGGTAGAAAGCTCCTCACTCTAGAAGGTATGGGATCCTAGCTTATGAAACTACGTCATAATCTCTCTTTCCATTGGTTGTCTACCATTTTCACCACTCCCAGAAGCATCTTACATCAATGGTAAACTTAAGCTCTTCTTTGTATCATGATGGAAAAACTAAAATAAATGCTTGTTAATATCTATCTAGCTAATCTCCTCCTCTTATGTAGGAGGAAAAACCAGAGTGACAAGTTCTACTTGGGGATCTATCAATGGCTTCTCCATTCAATCAAGAACAAGGTTAGGTATTGGGGTTGGATTGCTAGGGCCAACATCTACCCTCCTAGCATAACCACATCCACTTCTAGGTCCTACCATATTTGTACATAGCAACACAATGAGAAAATGAACAAAACCTATTCTCTAATACCTACTTATAATACCTTTCTTTCAAAACCTTAGGTTGGATAACATTATATTGCGTAGAATACCTATGAAATGATTTTCCATGGCAAGGAATAAGAAAAATAATCAACTACAAAGGAAAAAAAGGCAAACGGAACCTAGTGTAAAGCCATGACACAAGGAAAGAAATAAAACTAAAAAAAAAAGAAAAAAAATATGTAAATATAAAAATTATGTTAAACATATAGGCTGAAAAATGAATCTAACTAGATAATAAATAAAGTAAATCATCTACCAAAAATATGAATGGGCAAGAGAATTAAATAAATAATAAATATAAATCACCATAAACATATGATCAACATAATATTAAAGATATAGCCCATACAAAATTAAATTCAAAAGCTAAAAAAAGAGGAATAATGTCTAACAAAATATTGAAATATATAATACATAAATAGTCAAAGCTCAAATATGAAAATATAACATATAAATTACCCTAGAAAAAAAATCAATCAACTATCCAAAATCTCTAGTCTCCATCCAATCTAATCAACCTATAATAAAATGGAGATATTAGTCTAAAACTAAGTGATGAGTCCTAACACCATATCCAACCAAAGAATGGGTAGATCACACGAGATCTAGGTAGAACATGAATATCTTACAAAATATGTTACATCAAGTGTATCTAAACAAGAATACAAACATATAGTCAAACATTCAACCCCTAAACATTATCAATGCCAGGTTTTATCAACTTCAATTACCATAGAACAAGGAGGCTAGCACACACTACACTCAATGTCATATGTATATCAATTATTGGCATGTATACTCATCTAATTGCAATAATAAAATTTTAAATTGAATACAAAATTTATCATGCACATGGATTTATTATTAGTCTCATAATAATAGGCATCTAATAAGACCCATCAAATCATACAAAGCATTTACTAGTATTAGAAGCATCTCCAAAGTTCACCTCTAATATTCTTGAGGTATTAAACCAAGAAGATCAATGAGCCATGGAATCAATCTTCTATGTGGGATGGGGCCTACAATGAAAGCCACATTGATGCATAGAAATGAGGGTCAAATACAAAAAAGTCTCTAAGAATCCCATCTTTACTTCACCACGTAAACTCAACACTAACTTTGACATCTAATCACCTAATAAACATACAAACATGACAATTTACATTAATGAGGGAGGATAATAATTCAACAAGAAAAATCCAAATCATGAAGAAAATTAAGTAATCCAAGGCATCCAAACCAAATATCAAACAATTGTAGACAAACCATCATCACAATATCTAAAATATCAAATAGAATTTCAATAGAACGAGAACCAAGATAACTAATAGGAGAATTCACAAATCAAAAAATTTCCAAGTAAGTAATACAAACTTATCCAAGAAGAGTGTCTAATACTTAAAAGCCCAAAAGAAATTATAAAAGTTCAAATAGAGATAGTAGATTTTGATAAGCATTTAAGAAGATTGAATGCCAACAAAACCAAATGGTAGATTCATACAAAATGCCAAAATTCATGAAAAATATATTCATTATAGTGCTTGGCTTGCAAATGAGATATGTGCATGAGGAGGAAGATGTCTACTAAGAGTTGTTATGAGAATTGTTAAGTGATGTCACAAGAACTCTAATGAGATGTCCTAAAGACTCTTAAGAGATGTCACAAGGACTCTAATAAGATGTCGTGAAGACTAATGAGATGTTATGAAGTCTATCACAAGATATCATGAAGACTCTAATGAGATTTCATGAAGAATCTAATGAGATGTCACAAAGACTCTGACAAGATCTTGTAAAGACTCTAATGAGATGTCTACAAGCTGGGATAGAAATCTATACTAGGAAGTAGACATCAACATTAAAAAGGATATGTCTTGTATAAAGTGAAGACATCTTCTTGGGAGACTTGGCTTGCAAGGGAGACATCTCTCTAGGACCAAAGATGCCTAGACTGAGTTGGTAAAGAGCAAAAATCATTTAGAAGGAAGTCAAATCAATGGAAAAAGTCAAGTAAATAATAGGTAAAAAATCCACAAAGATCTAACAACCTAAAAATAATAATATATTTTGAACAATAAAAATCTAATGATAGTATCGATGTGGGAATCAAATTAGCATAAAGATAAAATAGAAGGTAGACAATGAAGGAAATTATATCCATATGCTTGAGAGAGCACATGAGCAATAAGAAAATGATTCAATTGATATCATCATGAAAGAAGAGGGATAACAATATCACTTTAAAAAATATAAAATTAAAATATACATGTAAGAAACTTAAGAGAATGCATGAAATTATAAGAGATTCATGAAAGAAATGCTTGAGAGAACTTAGAAGAAGAACCCATGAGGAGGGATTTACTTCATAAATGAGATGATCATGCTACAAGAATGCAAGAGAGGATAAAAGAGAGGATAAGAGAGCTTTCCAAGGGTACACAACTTACACCAAATACTCAAGAATTGAAGGAAGAACTTTTATTTACTTCCACGCAAAATGCACAAGGAACATAAGTTACAATGGAAGGGATACACTCCTATTTATAATTTTTTAAAGAGGTTTTTTTTTTCTTGGAGCATGAATCACACATGAAGACTTTTGGCTCCTTCTTACTCTTTTTGGAAATTTTCTCAATCCCTAACCTTCTAAGATCTTTTTCTTCATACAAACATTATTATGTCTTCTAATACGTGAAAAGTGGACATTACAAGATCAAAGTAAAACCTATTACTACATCCTACTCTCCTCAACACAAATTAAACATGGATGAAGGAGTGAGAAGCACACTTTTACATTATCTTCAATAGTTCTCAGACTCTCCTCTTCTAAATCAAATATACTTGCAACCTCAACATCACCCATTTATAATTTCTTGAAGGCCTAGCCACCATCTTGGAAGCCTCTAGAAAACTTTCTAATGTCTTATTTTCCTTGTTTAACATTCTCATGAAGTGAACGTTTCATGGGTAATGCAACACTATCCAACATCAAAGACTTAGTCATGTCCTCTTTTAGTGAAGAGGTAGCATCCAATGGTCATCCCATAGTAGATGGAAGGATCATCATGATGCTAGAGATGTGTTTGCATAATGGTGGTGAAAAGTTCTTCTATAAAGTAGAAAACATCATACCATATCATTGTAAAACTTGATTTTCATAGTGCTACTACTATCCTTGTCATCAATCAACCTAATATTGTTCAAGTCTTTTATCACTCTTTTATCTATGTGACTAACCCAATCATAAGCAACATCCCTCACCATGGTGTTGAATATTACTCTCATCTATTAGGGACAAGTATTTCTCCTTTTCCTAATACATCCATAGAAGATCCTATTAATGAAAAGATGGTAGAGTTGAATGAAGTCTTAGTTCCTACAATAAAGTATATTCTAATCCTTATCTACATACTACACCTAGTCCTTGATCAGCTAGATCTCTATAATGGACAACTTTATTTTGTTCTAAACAATTAAACCTCCATCATGAAATCTAAACTAATAGCAAAAGGAGCCCTTGTTCCACTACAAAACTACCTCTTTGATATACACTTGGAACACAAATAACCATTATTATCTAGAATAAAAATTCACCATAGCAATGAAATTCATGGAATAAATGTTAGGTGATCTCAATATGAAAAGAGATATCATCCTTGCCTTCTAAAAAATACAAAGGTACCTATTCCCCTTTTTGCTCATCAACCACTAGTGGCTAGATGAAGTGTTGTGAATGTTTTCTTACAATGACCTCTTCTTTACATATTCTAATTCAATAATAAACCAAATACATAAAGATAAAAGCATAATAAATATTAAATATCAACATTTACCTTGATATCAACATAAAATTACCATCTAGAAACAAAACCATAGAATCATAAAAGCTACATGTTTTCCTACTTATCTTTCAGGCTCAAGCAGATCCTATACCCTTTAGGCTACTTAACCTCTAAACCTAAGTCTTCCCTCTCATATAGCACATGGATTAAATAGATCTTCCTAAGAGCAATGTACAATTTATGATCGCTTGCACTATTCATCTTATTTTGAAACTACTTGAAAACTAATAAGTACTAGATATTTATAGACATGATCTCACATAGCATCCTCTCAAGCCTCTTTATTAAGTACCTCAAACCTAAAAATAGTAGGAAACACATGGTATAAATAAATGAAAAAAAATCAAAACAAATAATTAAATATTGTAAAAATATATATCATAATATAGAAAACACATATCAACTCACCTACACAATGTAATATGGGTACCTATGAAATTGAAAAAACTCTCAATGCAATGTGAGTTTAATAATAATGTGTGATTTCAATAAGCCTCTTATAAGGATAAATCCTCCACAATTAATCCAACTCTTTATACTAGATATTTTAAGTCATACCAATTTCATTAATAAGTATGCCAACATTCATAACCTTCTTGATCATGTAACCTAGCAATTGTAGACTAATCCCCAAGCTAATCCCCTCTATAGCATTTGATACTATCCTTTACAAAAGTGAGATCCAAATTAGTATGTGGAAATTTTCCATACTAGAAATCCATTTCTTCCAAGCCTCACTCACTTTTATGTGAGATGGAGCAAGCTATTGTTTACAATGGAAACTTTTGTGACTTTCCCTAGTTTGCTAGTAATGGTGTATCCACAACAAAGACCAAGATATACACTAGATCAATAACTATAAGCTTTCATCTTTCATCATCCCTACACTTAAAACATAAAACCATAAGTTATCATTTACAAAATGGAAAGATCAAGCTTAAAATTAAATTACTAAATAAAGAACATTTATCAACATGATAGATAAATCATCAAATAAGCATCATCTCACTTAGGATGTCATGCACATCAACATGAGAAAGTTAAAAACTTAACAAAGTGAAGTTGTGTGTTAAATTTCAAACTTCGTTAGTCAAAATATTGATGTTATTTACAAAACTAAAATCATTCAAGCTAAGCCTAAATGAAATTACAATACTTTTAAAATGTGTTTTGTGCATTCACATACTCGTTTTTAATTTTTAGGGTCTAAAAACCACTAACTCAAGATAATCGATATAACACATGATGAGGCTAATGTAGCATTAGTGTCACCACATCACTGGTCCATGTCATCATTGGAGTAGGATCACTCTAATTTACTTTAACCCTTAAAGATCACATTGAACCTATAATCTATGAAAATAATTGAATTTCTTGAAAATAAGAAAAACTATCTTCTATTAATTCAAAAGGAGTTTATAAGTATTACAGTTCCATAACCCACAAACATCACACTAACACACTCAATGATATTGCAAAGCATGAGGTTCTACAACCACATAACGATCATCCTCAGTGTAAGACGCAATCAAACTAGGTCTCTCCTATACATAGGATTGGGATGCAAACTCACACAAGAGTCATAATGGCCAAAACACATAATTGACCATAGAGATGCACATAACACTCATGCAAAATCTCTCCCAACTCTAATGCATATATTCTTCATGCCATAAAAACTTGAAACACAAAATCATATTTATCAATTATAAGATAAAAGCCTTAGGGAAACCTTCCCCATGACCAACTTGGATATTCTTAGCTATTTCCATTCTTGTTTTCACCTTTCCCAGCTATTTTCGAACTTGGAACTTCCAACTCAAAACATTCCTTGGTCATATGAAATGTGTACAAGCTTGGAAGAATGTATTCATATCATCTTGATCCTCAAATAAGACATCTCTTCTCCACATGACAATTCCTCTAAACATGAGATGTCTTCTTTGGGTAATAAGCATCTTTTCAGAGACATCTCTTACTTTCCAAGATGTCTTCCTAGAGATATCTCTTAATAAAATAATATGTCTCCTCTACAAATGATATATCTCCTATGCATGCCCAAATCTTAGGCAAGACATCTCTCTCATGTCCAAGATATCTTCTTAGCTTTTTGAATCTACAATTTAATGACTTGTAGAGGTGAAAAAAGGGCTCAAAAGAGGTGTTCTTACACTAGCTCTTCCATCCTTTAAAAAGTGAACTTAGATGAAAAAGGAAGTAGGAGTAGAAGTGATTCTCTAATTAATAAGTTTGGTCTCATAGACCCATATAACATCACAATTAATGACCTAGTTAATCTACAATCTTTTCTTGTTAACAACTTTCTCATTTGAACCACCAAGGAAACTTCTTCTAATCTTTGTCTTAGAACAATGTAATTAGTATAATTCAACAATCACTTAAATCTATTATAGATCCTCAACAACATGAGTATATCATTTAGAACTAAATCTTATATTTTTTGTAGTATAATCTCCACTTGGTTCTAAGATGTAGCCTCCTCTATAACATAGCAAAACACTCAAATCTAAGACATAGGTCCTTTACAATAGCTATTTTGTCCTTTCTAACTTACTTAAAAATCATTTGTCATAAGGTCCCTAGTACAGTCCTAAGATGTATCCCATATGACATTTGACATTATCCTATAATCCAACAATAAATCTACAACCATTGAACATTCACCATAACTTGACCATTACTATACCATGATCTCTATTTTTCATCAATTCTTGAGAATGAATGAACCATGATTCCATCATAACTTTTGTTCATATACTAGTTAAGCCCTAAAATTCCACCATGATTTTAATGAATCTCACATCTTCTTCTCTGACCATTGTAAAGTTCCATTATGATTCTACTATGATCTTTACTTAACTCATACTTATCTATCAACTTGGCAAATCTACTAATGCAACCTTGACATTACCATATTGCTTAATAAGAGTTAATTTTTAATACATTTACACCACTATCTCAATGTAAATTTTAGTGATAGAAAAATTCTAAGTGTGATCCTAACATGTGCTAATTGTGACTCATAATCTATTACTTACCACCTATACTACCCCAATGTGAATTAGGTGCAACTCCTCAACCATTGATAAAAAAAAACTCTTTAGAAGACATCTAGATTAAACAACAATTACACAAATAGTAGATAGAAGACTTGAAAGAAAATTAAAGCATGAGATTATATAATAGAAATTAAATGAACAAAAAATTTACAAGACAAATTCTCTAGGTTTGTCAAAATCACCAAAGAATAATGCTACCATCAAATAAAACTTTACAAGACCAAGAACTCAAGGCTCTCTCAAACATATTAGAGATGCAATACTAGTAGCAATAATGATTAAGAAAAATAATTAAACATTCATATATATAGCCCAATTCACAAAGATATGTAATTGGATTCTAGAAGCCTTCTACTTAAGACTCATTAACTAACCTACACTTAATTCATAAAATTCAAAGATAATAAGATAAGTATCATTTTTAGTAAGGTTCACATTCATTCATCTTGTTGTTATCTAGAGCCAACAAGGTTAGTAGAACCATTAAAAATATAATAATTCAAATAAGAAACATAAATAAAATCCTAAGACTAAATCACATTAATCAAAATATAAGATCTAATGTCAAAATATCATCACAAAATTTAATACTTAATACCATAATTATATTTAAAAATATCATGCAAAATTAAACTATTAATAAATTCTTATGCCAAATAAATATATTGATGTCAAGCCATCATAAAATGATAAATATTGAAACTAAAACTAAAATTTTTACTTATATCCATTGAGATCCCTTAGATTTACCAAATTCGTTTTAGATTTCCTTTTATGGAATTTTTTTATTTTTAATTTATAAATCAATGCTACTTAGTAAAATTAAACTTGTGATGTGAGGTTACTAGGCTAAGATCCTTACTTCTAGGTTAACACCTCATTATTAGTAGATAGTAAGCATGTTAAAAGATAATTCAAATTTGCCAGATACATAATTGTACTAGCTAAGCTAGGAGAAAGTATCCTAAGCCAAGTTGAAACTATAAGATCAACTCAAGAAATTAAAATGAAATCACAAACATCCTAAAGATGTTATACTTTCTTAGGAGGAGAGGCACATTGATAGTTAGGGTGGTTCCCATCCTTCTTCCATCTCTCATCTTTAGCTTGGCAAGGTTGTTAGAAGCTTCCATACTTACATTTTTTTCTAAGCCTAATTAGCTCCACTTCAATCTTGGCAAAAATGCTTTCTTGCATCTTTATAAGTTTCTACATCTACATCCACCAAAATCATCTTAATTTCATGATCAAAACCACTAATAAAGATATCCCATCAAATTTCATTATTGTTAACCACATATGGTACATACTCATAAAGTTCAATGAACTTATTATCATAGTCACATACCAGCATCTAGTCCTAAGTGAGGTGGTAAAATTGTTGCACCTTTCTAGCCATATATGATTGGATACATATTTAGCTTTGAAAACAACTACAAAATGTATCAATTCACTTTTTTACCTTCATTTTAGCTAGCTTCCATAATTTAGTAGGTTCTTAAAGTTTATAAATTATTATTCAAGTCTTTTCAACAAGGGAGCATTTAGTTATGCTAAGGCTTTCTCCAAGACTCTTGAATTCTTTAATTATTCTACTTTGATTCATGATCACGTCATTATGCTCAATTTGTGATATCATCATTACTTGTACTATATCCTTTGCAAAGAAGTAATTTTAATTACTTTTCAAAAGTGGATTTTCAATTTTAGGTTGAGCAATTACTCTTAATTAAAAATATCTCATTCTATGTGTTATTTCTAAAAAATGTTAAGCAAACTATTAGCATGCATAATAATTTATGCTCTAATACCAAAATCTTGACACCTCAATTTGTGAATTATTTTTATTTGGAATATCATGAGTACCTTAGATCAATTTAAATTCACAACATCAATGTAAATAAATAACCATGAATGATGAGTGGCAAGGTACCCCTACACTCAACCATACGAATACAAGCATTCTCACATGTGATCTAGTCGAACATCGCAGACGGACTAGTTGTGGTACCTAGATAGTTATCCTTAGGTCGCAGTTCGCTTTCTTCCCACCTAGACTAGTATTAGCTTTGTCATGTATGGTTTAGTCTAGAGTGAGGTGTATGATGTGTTCCTAATCTAACGCTACTCCTGAAGGCAGTGGAAAGTAATATTAACTAAGCTAAGCTAGGAGGAAAAGGTAAGAGAAAATCTAAACTAGCCTAAGTGCGATGAGCATCCATTCCTTGATCATCCATACACATCTTAGACTTCATGCGTGACTACCACTGGGATTACCAAGCGCAGATCCTAGGTACACCACTGGGTTACCAAGTAGTCACACTTAAATGCTCATAATCAAGTCGTACTCATTCTGCCTTCTAGGAGATAAGGGTGAGAGAGATTAACTAAGAAAGTAGTAAATAATAAATAAATAAATAAATAACAAAGTGAATGCTACAATGATGAAGTAATCTTGATCTTTATTGCCGGTCATGTGCATGTCCAAGTACGTTACACTCAAATAAAGGATGTTGTACAATTACATTCAACACACTGCGGGCAGACACGGGAAAATAATCTATCTCTGGAGGGATCAAACTGCCAAATCTTCACTATAATCTAACTCCTAATTTTGAAACAAGGGAGAGCCGCTTCTTATTTATAGACATTGCGGTGGACTACGATATTGCGTACGCGATTTCACGACGGACGCGATATCGCGTACGCCATATTACGACCCATCATACCCCCACGACTGAATAAAAACTTGTCCTCGAGTTACAGTGATTACACAACGGATAGGTATGGGATTATTATATGGGAAAAAAATGAAATGATGCTACAGTGTGGGAAGAAAAAACACAGAAAAATGCTACAACTACAAAAATTTGGAACTCATGTAGTTCTTGGTGGCGGTGGCTCCTCTATGGGTGCCTTCCCTTTATCTCATGCTCCAGGTTTTGAGGCTTGTTGGCATTGAAGTATGGCCTAGAGATCTTTCTCTTTAGTCCGAGCGTCTTGTGCCATCGATGCTAATGTTTCGATGTTTGACGGAGTCGACACTTCCCACGGACAGGGTAGTTGCGGGACCATCTAGTTGGCTTTGACATACCATGCCGCGAACACCTGTCATTCCTCCTCATAGGCTCTGGCTTTGTTTTTTTATTCATGAAGATCCATTAGCCGTCAATCCAAGTCAGTTGCAACATCTTTCTGTCCTTGGTAGCTTGCTTTTACCACCTCAAGTTCAGAATTTGTGACATCTAGATTGTCAACCAGCTTCTTGCACTCTGCAAATTATGCTTCTTATTTCATGTCCGTGGAAGCTACCTACTACTTGAGCTCTAACCTCAGGCGCCCCGCTATTAACATGGCAAGGTTGGCATATCTAAGGTTTTCCAACTCCATGTATTCTGTCAAGTCTTGAATCTGTAGGTCTCGGTTCTTAACTTCCGCTTGGTGGGTGAAGGCATATGTGTCCAATATGGGCCACCAATTAGTGTGCTAAGCACTGATATTGTTGATTTGAGCCTTGGCGATATGGATCTCCTTCTCTAGGATTTGTTTGTACATCGCCACTTGATCACGGAAGTGCTTCTTCAGCTTCTCATGTCGTTTAGCCTCATTCTACCACGTGCTTATCTCAATTGCTGACTTTTGGTGAATAGTGTGTACCTCCTCATTGAGAGTGTTCAATTCTCTCTAGCTAAACGGCTCACATCTCGGTTGACGTGGATGAATTGTTCTCGTAATTGATGAAAGTATTCATCGAGACCATTCTTTTGATTCTCTACAGTGGTCAACCAAAGATTGTTTGCAACCAACTACTTTTTTTCTTCTTCTAAGGCCTTGTGTACCTTAAGATGCACATGGGTTTGCGCCTGTGATGTAGAGGCATCCCAAATAGGCATCTCCTTTTCTTCCATCACCTTTTTGTTCTCTGCTATTAATTTTGTTAGCTTCTTAGTTTTAAATTTTTCTAGCTGGTCTGTGGGAACAAATTGCAGAGGGTCCCACTGTGTTGCTTGTAAGGCCATGAGCTGCTCTTGTAGTTTCTACACTTCAGCTTCAGCATGCTCAGCCCTCACTTTGGATATGAACAACTTCCCTTTTGTGGAAATGAGGTCTGATTGAATTGCTGTTACATCCTGGGGGATGTCAAACAGGGACGTCATTACTTGCCTAATTTGAAGTAATCTATCAAGTACATCCTCATGTTCCATAGGAGTCATTGTGGTTCCAGCCAAAGTTTGAGCATCCCGTGCTCCAGAGAGATTTATCGATGGCACAATAGGTACATTGAAAGATTCTTTGATGTGGTCTGTGACCACTTTTGCAGCTCCCGTGGCATTCTGGTGTTGCATGACCACCATAGTGGATCCTTCACTAGTCTCTAACTGCACCTGAAAAGATGTTGCATTTCCTAAGATCTGTTGTGACCATCTACTATCCCCTCCTCCTGTTTGAATGGATAATTTGCCCCTTGTGCAATCTAATGAAATTGTAGGTTGTATGGCATCATCGATGATGCAGAAGAGGTTTGTGTCATCACGACTTCCCTAACTGACCGTCTCAGCGATGTCCCTAAGATGGCTCATCGACAGTTTGTAGTCTTGTGTCGGTGACGGTTGATCTTGGCCTGTGCTAGGCCCTGCTTCTTGTTGTTGGCTAGGACCCATGGCTAGAGGTTGACTGGGTCCAACCATTTTTTCTTCTTCTTGTTCTAGTCCCAGCTCTTCGCCAGTGCTTTTTCTTGGAGCTGGCGCCTTTAGTAATTCAGCATATGAAGTAGTCTGGGCTTTCCGAAGGACGTCATTAGTGTATCCTTGGATACCAGCATGTCAGAAAAGCTTTCTGATAAGACAAGGAAAAGGCAACGCCATCTTCCCTATCTTTCGTTCCTTGAACCGCCTCAGGATCTCTGTCAAATATAGATGAGGTAGGTTAGCATTAACCTTTCCCATCAACACTACATATCCTTTTTAAGCCTTTTGTGGGGAAGAGGTGATATGTTCCAATTTTGAAGTAAATCCTCTCTTCTGTCGTTAGTTCACAAAATGCTTTGTCTCTTCCATAAGCCTTCTCTAACCAATCCTTTCACACATCAAGGTCTGAACAGGTAGATAACCAAGCAACCTGGGGCCTTGTGTTCAGAAGGTTTAACACTTCCGAAATGGCCTATGCAGAGGAGTCAACTGTCACACCACAAATGTTAATAGTGGTTCCTTGCTCCTTATTGTGCCAAAACTGGTACGTCTCTCCTAGGTACCAAGCACCACTTTTAGAGAGGATAGGCCATAAGGGAGATCCCTTGAGGTGATCCCTAACAGCCTCAGAAGCGAACTCTGCAAAGGATTCGAAGTTCAACTCCACAATCACCGTAGTGAATGTGGACTTCTCATGAATAGCCTGAACACATTCTCGGGCTAACGTGAGTTGTTGTCTTGGTTCAGGCACAGCAGCAGCTCCACCTTCTACCTACCCGGACCATTTGGTAGGAGGTTCATCTTGATGGATGCTAAATGATTACTCCTCCTATTCTGCATGTTGTCTGGTAGGACCTTGTCTTCCACCTCTCTGAGATCATTTCTTTCCACCTTGAGTAGGACCCTCCTATTGTGCACGTTTTGAGGGCATTCTGCAATCACACAGGTCAAGCATTAGTAAGGGTGTTTTTAAAGTTAAGTTATACCTTACTGCTTGCCTTAATTAAAGATCTTATGTTATCACGTGTGATAGTACCCAAAAGTTTGAAATAATGGGTCCTGTGACTTAGGTGGTTTCCATGTTTAATTTCCCAGTATACCTAAGGGTTATATGATTTTTAGGCATAATTATTCTAAGTGTTAAAGTTAAGTACCCTAATTGATTTCCTTTGGGTGATGGTAAATTTCAAAAAAGTTAGGCACTTTTCGGCAAGTGTCTCTCCCCCACAATTAAGTTGAAGTCTCTAGGTTTAAACACGTTCAAACGAAATTAAAATCGAAGGACCAGGAAGCGAGATATAGTGAGAAAAGCAAGGGTCATGCAATCACAAATTGTAGAGAAAAATTTCAAAAACTCCCCCCATGTGAATGACAAAATGATGCTAAGTGTTGCGGCGGGGGTACCTATTTATAGGTAAAGAGGATGCGATATCGCGTATGATACATCGCGTACAGGATATCATGTGGGACGCGATATTGTGTACGCGATATCTCGTCCCTAGTGATGTGAGACAATATAAAAAGATCAACTTTTTAATGATTTTCTTGAAATTAGCAATGGAATTAGGGACATTGGCTATGAGGAAGATGTTCTCGGGTAATTTCATTAAATCAAAAGGCACCATTAATGATGACGGTGTGGGTGTAATCAATAAAACCTTGGGTGATAAGAAAAAGGGTATGTAATGGTACATTGGAATGTTAAATTTAGAGGGATAATAATAGGGAAAGAAAATCAATTAAAAATTAAGCTGAGGGTAAGAAATGGTGTGTGTGAGCTATGTCATAAG
>MNCI01016050.1:470037-497727 GCA_015680685.1 Gnetum montanum | reverse complement strand
GTTCCTTGATCATCCGTACACATCTTGGACTTTGTGCACGACTACCACTAGGATTACCAAGCACAGATCTTAGGTATGCCACTGGGTTACCAAGTAGTCACACTTAAATGCTCGTAATCAAGTCGTACTCATTCTGCATTCTAGGAGATAAGGGTGAGAGAGATTAATTAAGAAAGTAGTAAATAACAATTAAATAAATAAATAACAAAGTGAATGCTGCAATGATGAAGTAATCTCAATCTTTATTGCCGATCATGTGCATGTCCAAGTATGTCACACTCGAATAAAGGATGTTGTACAATTACATTCACCACACTGTGGGCAGACACAGGAAAATAATCTATCGTGTACTACGGCAGACGTGATATCACGGCCCATCAATGAAAATACAATTGCACAAAAATGAAAAACTAATGCTAATGAATAAATTAATGTGCTAGAAAAATAAAAAGAAAACTAACTATGAATTAAGTCATATTATCTTAGATTAAAATCCCACAAATAATTAAAGTTAAATCATAAGAAGGATATCTAAATAACACTAGCATAATATCATACTCCTCATCAAGCAACGGAAAAATAAGAATGAAAAGAACAATAAAACCTCATGGTTAAAATTCTAATAAGCATCGCAAGACTCTAACTTGAACTCAACTACATAGAAATTAGTTTATTTCTCTTATCTTTTATTGCTTACTTTACACATTACTGTAAAAGGTTTATTTCTAAAAAGTAGAAAAATAACCACTTGGGTCTCATGAAAGCATAAAATCTTCAATTCAGTAAGGTGTGGTACTAGGTAAAAGATGTAGAGCTAATGAAAATGCAATACTAGCAAATAAATCAAAGTGCTAGAAAAAGTATAAAAAACCAAGTTTATGAATTGAGTCATATCATTAGAGATGAGAATTCAACAAATAATGGAGGGTAAATCATAAGAAAGAAATCTCAATTATATTAGAATTATATACCAATCTTGTAAGACCCTCCTTCCTAGCCTTACACCAAAGGACATTACATTGGATAAAGAGCCCCTAGTGAATGATTAGCCATGATAAAGAAATGAAACATCAAATGGTACTTCACAGGGAGAAGAAAATAGAAAGAAAAAATTACAGTGAAGCCATAACCAAAGGACAAGAAGAATCTATAATAGTAAAACTAAAAAAATGTAATTATGCAATCACATATAATATGTACATTGAAAACTGAAAATTAGTTAAAAGAGATGAAATACCATAACTAAAAATTTGAATACTCCTAAAGTAATAATAATATTAATAATGGTAAAATGAATCTAAAAATTTGAAATTTTCCTAATATCCAACATGATAAGAAGGTTCTAGTCATACAATATCCATAAACCCAAAAACATGAAAAGTAGAGAGAATGTTTGAACATCAATGAAAAATATTCTAATACATGAATATCCAAATAATGTGTAAGGATGAAAAAGAAACATGATGTAAGATCTCTAAATCCACAATGTCATCAATTAGCTCCATACTTTACTAGCCCTGATGACCTAAAAATAAAAAACAAATTTTAATATAAAATTGAGAAATGTTAGCCTCTTCTTTAATTGAAAAGTGGACAAATCTCATGATGGATAGGGGAGGCATGATTAACCTACAAAACATGTTAGCATACATATATAACCCAATCATCCAAGAGCAGATAACCATAACAATTCAATACTAAATGTTACTAAAAAAAATGAATTGCCACTTCATACATTGACTTGAAAATAAGGAGGCTAGCATGCATAACACTCAGTTTTAATGTAAATAAGGTTAACATGTGTACTTGAAAATTTTTGAATGACAAACTAAAATCAAAATAAATATCACACTATCATATGTATGACTTTGTTATTAGTCTAAAATAATAATAAGTTTCACCTAGGACTCACTTAATTATTTGAAATTAGTAGTGCTAGACGTGTCACCTAAGACTCACTTCTAATATTATTCTGGAGAAATCAAATAAAAGGACTAATGAGCTATGTAATCATCCTCTTGTTTAGAATGGGGCTTATAATGAGAGCCATGCTAATGCATAACAGTAGGGATCAATCATCAAACGTCTCCAAGAAGCCCATCTGCAACTAGCCACATAATTCAATGCTAGTTCTAATGTCCAAACATGTAAAACATCGAAATCAAACATTAATGGTGAATGACTATAACCAAAACCAATTGAGTACAATAGTCCAAGAGATTCAACAATGATGTCAAATGGAAATTGATATGATATAAAGATCTATTGTAACAAACAAGTTAAACTAAGTTTAGCAATAATAAGAGATCAAGATCATCAATAAGAGATGCCATGATCTAATTGATGAGCGACTAGGTACCCCTACGCCCAACCATACGAATCACGAGCGTTCACGTGCGACTCGGTCGAAATCTATAGACTGTAAGAACTTAACATACATCAGACTTCTAACCAGTGAAACCTTGGATTAAAATGATCTTTGTCATCCTAATCTCACTTGTGAAGTTCTGTTTATGATGGTTAAGTAAGACTAAGGCTAATGATTTTTATATCTTTTTAATTATCTTTTAGGTGACTAATTATCTTGAAAAAAAGGATAGAATATTAATTAATCTAAAATTATCTTAATCTAAATCTTAACTACTCCTAACATAAGTATCTATTCCCATCTTCCGAGCATGTTCTGAGCATTTCCTAACACTTCTGGGTTACTAGAAGTCAAGCGTAACTGGGCTTACCAAGTGTTTGGATTACGTTCGAGATGGTCGTACTTATGGCCTTAACAAACTACGAATGAACAATAGCGATGGAAATTATAATAACGAAAACTTAAGTAATTAACAAGTAACTAATAAAGCATAAACATATTAAACTATTGAATGCATAAAATAACTAAGTCCAAATGCTGCAAGGAATGCTTGAACAGTTCATCTTTATTGTCATCACGCCAACGGGCTCAGATACATCAACGCTCGAATAAAGAGCCGATCACTTTTCTTACACCTGCTACGGACACTTGGAAAATATTCTATCTCCTGTGGGAGAAAACTGCAATTGCTTCACTACAACTACTCAAAAGATCCTAAATGAGGTGGAAGGCCCTCTTATTTATAAGCCGGGAAAGGTGGCTGCGTAAAAGGGGCCACGTCGATGCAGGGTGGCTATGTCGATGGGCCCACGTCGACGTGACCACGTATATGCATCCCAGTGAATGCATTGACTAAATGACACTTCATCATACCCCCACGACTGAGCAAAAACTCATCCTCAAGTTACTTTACAATTTGGAAGGTATGGATTCTTATTTACAACACACATAACTTAAACACACACATGACACAACATAAATTTAACTAAGTGCCCGAGTTACAGAGGGGGAAAAATTACAAAAATGGCAGTGTTTAGAGACAAAATTAAATACCTTGTTGGTCCTAGAACCTCTGTTGTGTAGGATGATGCACAAAATTTCTAGAGAAGATCACACTGTCCCTAGGGGTGGTGGTTCTGACAGACCTTCTCCAACCTCTGGCCCATGCATTGGTGGCGGCATGGATGTTGGTAGCCCCGCGGTAGCTGCAACTTCTGGAGGTAGCCAGAAAGCCTCCAAGAGAGCCCTCATTTTTTCTTCTTTACTTCTGGGGTTGTTCGCGGTCCAGGCAGCTTCTCCAATGTGTGCTAAAATTGGAACTTCCCAAGGGCAAGGTAGTGCCAGAATGAGTTCTTTAAAGTTGACAAACGAGGCTGTGAACTGCTTGCATTCGATGTCGAACGCCTAGATTGATGCCTGTAGCTACTGGTGGTCATTCATTCTTCGGGCCAAGTCCTCCGCGATTGTACATTGTCCTTCAAAGCTTGGGCGAAGGACCTCGAGTTCTACGTTTGCTGTTACTAGCTTTTGTTTAGTTGCCTTGTGTGCCTGGAAGTCACCCTCATATAGAGAATATGAGACAACCACTTGCTTTTCTAACTCTGACCGCAGTCTCCTGGCTATGAGCATAGCTAGGTTTGCATATCGAAGGTTGGCCAACTCCATGTATTCTATCATTTCCTCAATCTGCAGCTCCTTTAGGTAGATTTTTGCTTTATTGTAGGCGTTCAACCCATTGAAGATGGATGACCATACATCACCTCCCTCTTGGAGCTGCTAGAGTGCTTGGTTCATCTTGGCTTTAGTGACTTGAATGTGCTTCTTGTTTACCTCCTTCTGCAATCCCACTTAGTCCCTGTAATGATTTTTAACTTTTTTGAACTTTAGGGCCTCATTTTTCCAAGCGAAAATTTTGATTGTAGACTTCTATCGCAATGCCCGAACTTCCTCCATTGACAGATTTCTATTTTCAGCTGCCAACCTTCTTATGTCTGCGTTCACCCTAGCTAGCTCCTCCTATTGTTGGTGGATGAAATCTTTTATGTATTCATTCTTTGCACCAACAGGCGATGAACTTCCGCGGTCAGTTGCATATTATCCTGACGAACCTCCACCAAGTCCTTTTCTAAGTGATACGCTCGAGCATCTACTATGGACTTGTCGAGGATCGTCGTCTCTTGCACATCCTCAACAACCTGAAGTTTAAGCTGAAGCTGCTGAAAATCTTCATCTCTGGTGATTTCATGGTTGAGGATGGCAGGATTGGCAAGTTGGGCTCTTAATTGGGCTACCTCAGTTGCCAATCGCTGACAAGCAACTTAAGCAGCTTCTAGTTACCCTTCCAAAATAAGGCTCTTGCCCCTTATTGATAGCAGCTTCGACTAGGTTGCAATGATGTTGTCTGGAAGGTCAAAGATATCCAGAAGCAGTTGCCCGGTTCCCACCAGTAGGTCCAACAATTCTTCGTGTTGGGATGCATCATCAATCTTGCTATGCAAAGTTTTGGCAGACACCTATACATCTTGTAGTCCATGAATGTTTGGTACAAGTGCTGCTGGTGCATTAAGAGCTGTAGTAATTGTATCAGCAACCACTTCGATTGCAACTTCATGTCCCTAGTGCTGCATCACCAGGACTGTCACCTCTTCACCATCTTCCAAGCGTACAAAGAAGGTAGCAGCATTCCCTAAGATTTTGGGGAATAACTGTTGGGTTGTGGTTGATACATCTCGGATGCTTGGATCTGTTCTAGTTGCAAGTGGTGCTCAAGTGGTAGAGAATATCAGCCCTACCCTTTCAAGCAAGCTGACTGATTGAGCCACTTGCTCCAGGTGGCTCATGGCAGGGTGATAGACCGAAGGGCCTTCTTCTCCACCAGTCCTGCCAGATTGCTCTTGCTAGCTCAAGAGCATTTCTCAGATCTCGCGGATGTATTCTGCTATGTTTTGCGAGCCCGACTACATTGTTTGTGCAGGTGGTGGAGGTGGTTGTTGGTCTTCCTCTGTCTGTGTGATGGCAGGTGTTTTATCTTTCATCATTTCTCGCCACGAGGCAATTGGGATGCACCAGATTATATCATTAGAATACCATGCTATCCTTGCTCGTTTACATAACTTTCGAATTAGGCAAGGAAAGGGGAGAGCTCGTCTTCCACGTTTGTTCTCAGCGAACCTTTTTTCAATCTTTGAAAATAGTAGCTGTGGAAGACTCATGGGAAATTTCCCACTTAAGGTGGCACACGCACGAGCAGAGAAGGTTGTGATTTTACTAGGTCTTATCGTTGGATTTAAATGGTAAGACATAATTTTTGAATATACTCTCTCTGCTATGGTCAAGAAGCCAAATTCCTTGCACTCTACCCCATAGCACCATTTGGTCCATTGCACCTTTACCTCTAGATCGGCCTACTTTGGAATTTCTACCACATCTACCCCAATTTCAGGCAACCCCAGAGCTTGTGCTATTGCTTCTGAAGAGTAAGAGATATAAATATCTTTGATTCTTACTCTAGACCCTAGTTGTCGATTCGACCAGAAGAGATAAGTTTCTCCTAAGTACCATTCACCACTTGTTGTGATGATTGCCCACATTGGAGAGTTCTATAGTTGGAGCCTCACGTCTTCTGGTGCGTGCTCAAGGAATGGTCCAAAATTTAGCTCTTGGAGGACCATTTTCTGAATCTCATGCAACATGATAGCATCAAGGTAGGCTTGGGTCAGGGTAACCTCAAGTCGCGGTGCTATCCTAGGAGTCTCATCCTCGAGCGATTGCTCGTCGGGAATCTCCTCTTCGGGAATCTAATGAACAGATGCCATGTCAGGTCTTTCGCGGAAGGGCCCAGTTGCATGAGAGCCCTCCGCATACTTTGACGGTTACACACCTCATCCCCTTCCTATGAGTGGGTGCTTGTCCCTTGGTTGTGATGATCCTTCATCCCTTGGGTGCCTCGGTTTGGGTGCCATCTGAAATCAAACATAACCGTCCGTTAGACCGTTCATAAGTAGTTTAAGATGGTCTATATATACTTTCTCAGTTTGACCAAGTTATGTTAATGGCACAGGCACACCATTAAGTTTCCCGGAGTGTTAAGTTATAGGTTAGGACCAAAGTTTTCATAATTAAAAAACTAATTAATTNAAGGACAGGTTGATGCGGACACACGATGGAATGTAGGTGCATTGGGAAGGGTTAGGCAGAAAAAATGGCAAAAAATCCCCTCAATTTGGACTCTAAATGATGAAAATACAAAGTGCAGTGGGTGTATATATATGGGTTGGGCGCTGCATCAACAAGGCCGCGTATATGCAAACATTGCGTATATGGGGCCTCGTATACGTAGCCCTATTCACCCATGGACCAGTGTTGACCAACCCAAAAAACACCCGAAATGATGAATGTGAAAGTCCAAATTGAGGTGGTTGAAGCATGGGAAAGGCCTAGTCATGGCTGAGGACATTAGGAAGGTAAGTAAGCATAAAAAAGAGACAAAAAATAGGAGAACGGGAGTCAAAAAGAACTCTACGAGGAAGAAATCGAATGATAGGACACTGAAACTAGTCAACCAAGAAATCCAAAGGATGGGAGGCTTAACAGGTAGAACTGGGAGTATGCAGGTGGGTCCTCCCCATAGTAGGCAACAACCTTTGTATCCCCTACATACCCTCAACACCAGGGTCCATGGGCCCAGGTGCCAAGAATTGGTGTTGACTAGTTAAGACTCCAAATCAAGAGAACCCGCCAAGGCATGAGAGACCTATAGAAAACACAATGAACACACAAAACATAAAAAGGGTAGTGAGGTGAGTATGGAGAGAAGTGGGAACAGAGGGAAAGGAGAGAATGGAAATTCCAAGTGTTGGCCAGATGAAACCCTGTGTGCGATTGTGGTTAAGTAACCCGGTAGAACCTTTCCTAAGATTAGAGCCAAAACCATCTGCAATCAATGACATCGCAGCAATAAATGAAGTCCCGACCATCCCCCAAGGAAGCAAGAATGACCCAACCAAAAACCACCACTCCAGAAAACGAGAGAAGAAGGAAGTGAAATAGGACAAAGTTAGAGGGGACCAAAGAAGTCCCATAACTAGTGCGTGGAGCCTATGAGAGGTAGTCTAAGAGGTGTGCTTTGAATTCCCTCACGATTCATTTTTCTTTTCTTTTGTGTGGGGGAACCACACCATGCGAAGACCCATGCATGTTGGCATGCATTCGACCAAGGGGTGTGCTTTAAATCCTCATGTTATTTGTTTATTTTGTTTTTGCTTTGTTTTTTTTTGTTTTTTGAATTTTTTCAGTGAGGACCACACCATGCAAGGTCGAACTACCCAAAAGCTCTCATGGAGAGAGACTTGAAGTGGGAGGAAATTCGTGAGGACACACCGGCAACCTGGGGAACAGAACAGAATAACGAATAAAGCATTCCCCTTGAAGTCACATCCAATTCAAACCATTGGGGCATCCCTTAGTCTAGGAATTATACAAGTCACACATTAGTTAAAATGTTTTTAAATGAGGGGGTTGCATGTTCGCAACAGAAGGAAAACCATGGAATGATGAATGGGTGAATGATGTGGACTCACTGCCAAGTGTATGAAATGAAAACAACGTAAAATCCAAGGAAAACCATGCAATGGCAGGAGCCAGATAATGAGGAAGACTATTACAGTTCCATCGTAATGAAAATCGACCATGTCGAACATCTGAAGACAATACGACGATGTTTGCCATTACGCAAAAAAAAAAGACATGTACAAGAAATGAAAAATAATTAAAGAAAATGAAAAGATGTGCAAAGAATGTGCAAATGTATGAACGATGGTGAAAGATAAAAATGTGTAAAACAAAAAAGTGTAAACAAAGAAGTGTAAAATAAAAAAGTGTAAAACAAAAAATTGTAAAACAAAAAAAATGATAAAACGGTAAGGGGAGTAGGGAATGGATTAGTAGGGATGATGGTCTCCCCCACAATTGGGTGGAAAGGAGAAGACATAGAAAATGGAGCATGGGTGACCGGTTGATGACGAGGTGGTGGCAATGGTTGTGTGGAGCTCATAGAAAGGTTTTAGTTGTTGCTGGTTGACTAACTATGTTTTGGTGGGATCCCTAGGTTTGTGGATGAGAAAGGCCCCAGATGGGAAGGTTTCGGAGACAATATAAGATCCCTCCCGTAGTGTCTGAACTTTGTCGGTTGGGATACATGTGAGGGGTTCCAATACAATACCTTGTCTCCACTCTAAATGTGACCTTTCAAATCCTAAGGTCATGTTGTTTCTTGTTATAGGCCTTGTGGTTTTCATTTGAAAATAAGGCCACTAGTCAGTTCTCATCTAGCATACTTAAATTAATTAATCATTCACGTTGTGCTAGCGGTAGGTCAAGGCTGAGGGCACTGGCTATGGAGAGTATCCAGAGTTCTACTTGGATTGGAAGTGTTGGAAATTTTCTGTACACTAACTCATAGGGAGAGTACCCTACAGGAAGTTTCCAAGTGGAGCGATAGGCCCATAGGGCATCGTTGAGCTTGGTACTCCAATCCCTCCTGTATTTGCTAATGGTTCAGGTAAGGATCTTGGTGATCTTCCTATTAGTGACTTCAGCCTACTCGTTGGCTTGGGGATGATAGGGTGTTGTAAATTTATGTGTTACCCCTAAGTGTTGCATGAGTTTTCTAAAAGTGACACTCGTGAAGTGAGTCCCATTGTCAAAAATGAGTGCACGTGGCACTCCAAACCTTGTAATGATTTGTTGCAGGACAAATCGTGCAGAGGTGTTGGAAGAACAGTCGATGACGGCTGCCGCTTTTACCCACTTTGTACAGTAGTCCACAATGACAATGATGTATGCCTTTTCATTTGACAAGGGGGTGATGGGTCCCATGAATTTGATACCCTAGATGTTGAAGGGCTCTAGTGGCTGGATCCACTGTTGAGGTCCCTCCAACTGTGTCTTCATCCAACCATCTCTTTGGCATCGTTTGCAGGAGCGGGTGAACCATTGTGCATCCTTGAAAAGTGTAGGACAGTAATACCCTGTAAGCAAGATTTTAATGATCTTTCGACGTCCAGCATAGTGGCCCCCACAAGGGCCCTCTTGAGCATCTTGGAGGACGCATAGTGTATCGTCATTAGGGACACACCATCGAACCAAGCCGTATGTGCACACCTTGTACAGGTGGCCATTGATTTCCATGAAATGCTTGACCTTATGGAGAAAATGTTGTTTCTACTAATGGTTCCACTCCTTTGGTAGCTCTTGAGTTGTAAGGTAGGTGAGGATGCAGTTGAACCAAGGAGATTCCTTGGGTACTTGAGGATCAACGACACTTGTGAAGAGGAGTTCATCTGGAAACTGGTCAGATAAGGACTCCTCCTCTTCTATGTCATCCCATCGTAACCGAGACAAGTGATTAGCAACCACATTCTCGGTCCCCTTTTGATCTCCCATGGTAAGATCAAACTCTTGAAGAATCACCAGCCACCGAATTATGTGGGGGCTCATTGTTGGTTTGTTCATCAAGAACTGAAGAGCACTGTGGTCAATGTGCACAAACACCTCATATCCAAGCACATAGTGCTAGAATTTGTGCAAGGCAAACACCACCTCCATCAACTCCTTCTCAGTGGTGGTATAGTTCAGTTGAGCACCCACAATGCTACAACTTGCACAGTGGATATAATATGGATGTTTCTGATCATCACATTGTGTAAGCACAGCTCCCAAGGTGTAGTTGGAGGAATCCATCATAATGTGAAAAGGTCTGGACCAATCAGGTGCTCGTAGAACTGAAGCTTCTATGAGTTTTTGTTTTAGCATTTGGAATGTAGACTTGCATTCCTTGGTCCAAATGAACAAAGCGTCCTTCTTTGTAAGTTTTACCAACGGCTAGGTGATCTTCGAGAAGTACTCTATGAAACATCGATAGTAACCAGTGTGTCCAAGAAATGATCGAACATCTTTCATGGTACTTGGTTGGCGGGTGATTCCTTGGATGATCCTAATATTTTCAGGGTCTACGCTGATCCCTGTCAATGAGATGTGATGCCCCAGCACAATGTCCTCTTCGATCATCAAATGGCTCTTTTGCCAATTGAGCCACAGATTGGTGTATACACACCTCTTTAGAACCTACTCTAGACGGTTCAAGGCTTGCTTGAACATGGCCGCATAGGTGGAGAAGTAATCCATGAAGACTTCTACACCATTGCTGATTTGTTGTTGGAAGATGCTGAGGACAAGGCATTGGAACATCATAGGCACATTGCACAGGCCAAAGGGTAGCTTTTTATATGCAAAAGTCCCCCATGGACTTGTCAACGTTGTTTTGGCCTTGTCCTCTAGTGCTATTTGGATTTGGTTATAACCACTATAACCATCCAAAAAACTATAGTATCAGTGTCCTGTGATGGTGTCCAACACTTGGTCCACAAATGGGAGTAGGAAGTGGTCCTTGAAGGTCACCATATTGAGCAACTAGAAATCAATACAGACCCTCCACTTTCCACCTTTTTTGGGCATGATAACGAGTGGGCTAACCCATTCGCTATCGATGATAGAATAGATGAATCCTGCCTTGAGCAATTGTTCGATTTCATCTTTTACGATCTACTTCAATTTAGGATTCAACAATGTTTGTGGCTATCGTCGTGGATTCATGGAAGGGTCAAGGTAGATCTGATGCTAGTAGACCCTGGGATCAACTCCAGTTAACTTAGGATATGACCATGCGAATGCAGAAACCCATTTTTTTACCATCCCTAGTAATTTATTTTTTTGTTCAAGAACAAGGATGGCATTGATAATTACTGGCTTGCCATTTTGCAAGAATTCATATTCCAAGTGAGCCAGTAAAGACTTTAGCTCTAGGGGCTCTTGTTTGAAGCTCTTAGGGATTTCTAGCATTCCCCAGTCATCTTGGTCATCAACAGTGGAGATTTTTTGACGAACCACTTCCATCTCATCCATGCTATTAACATAGGCTTGCACTAGTCCCTCAGATGGTTTCATGCATAATGTGCTGCTAGTAGGATCAGCTGTCAGCCACTAGGTGCCCTCTTGGTTAGTGGCTGCTGCGTATAGGCACTGTTGAATAGGTGATTCCTTGGTACACCGACTACATGCTTGAATGGATATCCGCTTAGCAGACCATAACTGCTGCACACAGTTGCACCCTGAGTCACTGTACACGATGCATGGAACTCTTTTCTTCTCGATCTTCCCAAAGGGATTTTCCTTTGAAATTTCTAGGGACAGATCTCGGAGTCCTAGTCATGCATTCACTGTGCTTAGCCAGGCTCTTCCCATGATGATTGGGAAGTTCCCCTTATAGTTCTCTACATGGATGACTAGGAAATCAGCAGGATAGGACCACCCACAAATGGTGGTCACAATGTCCTCCATCAAACCCAAGGGAATGGTGATGGACTGATATGCTAACTCAAGCCAGATGTTGCTCTTCTTTAGTTGGGGAAAGTTCTAGTTCTTGTACATATCATGAGATATCAAATTAATCCTTGACCCTGAATCCAGAAGATCTTTGCATAGCTCATTCCCTACCACCTGAAGATAGATTAGGGGGCTTTCCATATCTGTTAATTTCTAGGGAAGAGAACCTTCTTTGATCCAATCGATCACAACATGTGTGAGCATGATCTTCTGGACGTTTGAGTGTAGTGGAATGGAGGACTGCTCAGGCGATATGATGTTGGAGGCGTTGGTAGGTTCGGAGGCACTGGCCACAAGCATAGGTGAGGGTGTGTTCAGATTATTAGGCTAAAAAAAAGGATGTTTGCATGGCTTGGGTCAAGGTCCACTCGGCTAAGGTGTCAGTTGTAAGTTAACAGCCCTTGTAGCGTTTCGTTGCTGTGGTTATGGCGGTATTTCTCCTTACATTGATGGAGCGAGTGGCAAATGAGTGGGATGGTGTGGAGGAATGGCAGAAGAAGGTGACAGAGGGTAGAAGAGATGTGGGTTTGTCCCCCTGGGTCATGGAGATGGATGTAGAAAATATTCAGAGGGATGGTAGTAGCTAGGAAAGGCCACATAACTAGAAGAGTCTCTTGGGGAGACCAGTTGCTGAACATAGTACCCATAAGTATTTGACTACTTGTAAGGGTACTGTTGCCTTGGAGGTGGCATCCCTCATGCTTGTGGTTGTTGCCACTATTGGAAGTATTCATATGGTTGTAGGGGTGTTCCACTTGGATAATATCCCTATTGTTGCTAGTGGAATTGCCTGGGGTTGTCTTGTGGATAAGGCAACCTTCAGGGTGTTTGCTGCTACGCCAAACGAGGGTTTAAGGCATACACCCCAGACTCCTGAAGGTGTGACACCATAGGACAACATCCCTTAGGATGTTCATATTGGCATATGCCACATTCATCGTCCTCCTTGGTGTCAAAGTTTGCAACCTGCTCTACTATAGCAACTTTTTCCTTACCCTTATGTTGGGCACGTTCAGCTCCTTTCTTCCTGTGTCGATCATGGTCGCTACCTTGTTCTTTGGACTCTTCTGCAATTTTTAGTACACTTTGAAATTTCTCATCCAAAGAATCCCACATTTTGTCCACCTTTGCCGATATTTCGAATGCAAAATTTTGTAATGACAAAGTCTTCCGATTCACCGCTGCTTCTAGTGGTGACTCATCCTCCTCCTCACAATATTGGACCTCCCTCTTTCTGAGGGAAGGATCCCAGTTGAATTCTTCTGCACTCTCCTTTTTCCTAAGTTCTCCTTCTTCCTTGGCCACTTGCTCAATTAGGCGCTACAACTGATGGGCCCTTAGCTCTAATAATCATCCCTTGGCGTACACGCCCAGGGTCTTTTACATTTCAAAATGAAGCCCATCAATGACATGGCGAAGCTCTGCTTGCTAAGAGTAACCATGACCAGGGCACTGATGTAACAATGAGTAATACCTGCTCATGGAGACATCCAAGGGTTCATTATTTCCTTGTTTCCATCCTTGGATCTGCCATCTCAGATTCGCCACTCTAGAGTACGTTTGATATTTTTCATTGAAGATTTTAAGCATCGTACTCCATCTTCTAATTCATTCTAGCTCCAAGGACTAGTACCAACTTTCAGCTTCTTTGATAAGCATGCGAGGGAATAGCTTCAACCGTTGCCAATCATTATCAATTTTTTGCAAGGTGTAGGCATCATGGAACGCCTGCAGGTGGGTCTGCGGATCACAGTTGTATCCCCCTTCAAATCTGGGGTTGTTGTTCATATCAACACGCTTGATCCGACTATCCTTTATGTGCCTACTTGGAATGTGAATTTCCTCTGCAATCTAGAGCATGCTTTAAGTAGCTAACAATGGCGCGTCTGAATCATAGTCCTGTTGGGGACCATGATGTCTGTGACGATTCTAGCTACCCCTCCTTTCATGCTGGCGAGCATCACACGATTGGTCATGTGCTTCCTCACGTTGCCGCTTCCGAACCGGTTTACCACCATCGTTTCACTCCAGCCTTCCCCTATTTCACTCAAAGCCTGAGTTGGAGGAAGGTGCAGGAGAGGGGAAGGATGGAGAAGAAGGAGAGGCATCGCCACCGCTCCAGTGGCAATCTCCCCATCTACCCTAATGACAACCTCATTCATCTAGCCCAGCCTTGCTGCATGACCCTCCATCCCCTTAAGGATCATGGTCACTTGGAGGTTTGTTCTGAATGATTGACTGGATGAACTGCTACCCCAAGGGAAGTTCAGTCGAATGGGTATCATGAAAGATGAAATCCCCATCGTCTTGCAGCCCTTGCAAGAATAAGGGGTTACTGAATTATTTCTTCTTTTGCTATTCATATCTCTCCACCTGCTATTGGTCTCTTGTCCATTGAGCCTCCATGGGATGATAGTCCCAGTAGTCATGGTCCTCCATGACATACTCCGCCACCTGGTCTTGAATGCCCAATCTACTCAGATTGTGATATAGCATTGCAGGAGCTGCTCGGTCGAGTGGTAGCATGATGCTACCCTCCATGTTCCACCATCGGAGATGCTCATCCTGATGTAGGATGAATGTGAAATCAAGGACATATTCATCGAGATGTTTGTACACCACCTAACATTCTTGTGGAACTGGCGGTTCAAATACTTCTCTCCTGTGAGAAGACATATTGGATGTTAGATGGTCCATATAATTGGTGTACCTTACTATTTGGTTAAATTCGCCTAGTGTGCATAAATATTTATATCCTGGGTCTATTCCAACAACTTAAATGATAATTTCACTAAGGTCAGATGACGCATGTGAGACTAACAGTCCCCTGCAATGGCACCAATGATGAGTGGCTAGGTACCCCTATGCCCAACCATACGAATCACGAGCGTTCATGCACAAATCGGTCAAAATTTGCAGACTGCAAGCACTTAACATACACCAAACTTCTAACTAGTGAAACCTTGGGTTAGAATGGTCGTTTTCATCCTAATCTCACTTGTGAAGTTCTATTTATGATGGTTAAGTGAGACTACGGCTAATGATTTTTATATCTTTTTAATTATCTTTTTGGAGACTAATTATCTTGGAAAATAAGGATAGAATATTAATTAATCTAAAATTATCTTAATCTAAATCTTAACTACTCCTAACATAAGTATCTATTCCCATCTTCTGAGCATGTTCTGAGCATTTCCTAACACTTTTGGATTACTAGAAGTCAAGCGTAACTGGGCTTACCAAGTGTTTGGATTACGTTCGAGATGGTCATACTTATGGCCTTAACAAACTACGAATGAACAATAGCGATGGAAATTATAATAACAAAAACTTAAGTAATTAACAAGTAACTAATAAAGCATAAACATATTAAACTATTGAATGCATAAAATAACTAAGTCCAAATGCTGCAAGGAATGCTTGAATAGTTCGTCTTTATTGTCATCACGCCAACGGGCTCAGATACATCAATGCTCGAATAAAGAGGTGAATAATAGCTTTGCTACAACTAATCAAAAGATTCTAAATGAGGTGAAAGGCCCTCTTATTTATAGGCCGAGAAAGGTGGCTGCATAAACAGGGCCATGTCGATGCAGGGTGGCTACGTCGACGGGCCCGTGTCGACACGATCGTGTATACGTGGTCCAGTCGATGCATTGACTAAATGACACTTCATCACTAATGAAGGAATTAACACCAAATCACACTATATTTTTCAAACAATATTGCATTAACACTTGGGATCTTGATGAATGATATAAGAGTTTGAGTGAGAATGATTGAATTCAAGATAAGTTTAAAATATTATAGGGTCTAAGAAAACTAATTTGTAAACATATCAAAGGTCTAGGCTTCAAGGGAGAAAAATTTTCCAAAGCTTGACCTAGTAAGAAATATGCTCTTTGTGTAGGAAGACGTCCTATACAAGATGTCTTCTTTCCTAAGAAGACATCTTCTAGGAAGACAACAAATTTTTCACCCAAAGAAGATGTATTCCTAAAGACATCCTAAAAATTGGAAAGACATCTTTCTTCTTCATAAGACATCTTGTTAATAGAGAAGACATCTTTCTAGAATTCTTGACATGTTGGAAAGATGTCTTTCTAACTACAAAAACATTGTCTAAGAGGGATAAGAGCAAAAATAGTCAAGAAAATCCCCAAATGAAGATCACATGCCAAGGACATCGAGAGTAAGAAAAAATGTGAGATCTATCAAATATGGAATCATAAAAAAAAAGGAAAGGAAAAGAGGCTAATAAAATATAAATACCAAAATAGAAATTTTATTTTTCTTAAATCATCAAAACCATAAGCACAAAATGTGAATCTTACATATAGATGAAAAGCATATATCTGGTATTAAAGGTTCTATACATAGGGACCAAAAGCCAAATTCCAAATCAAAGATAATATAGGAATACATTCATACCCATAATCCAAATTAACATTATGTAAAAATGAAATTCAAACAACTACAACATGATGATGGAATAAAGAAAATGCAAATTGTTGCTAGCCATCTATGACAACAAAACCTAATTCCCACAAAATTGTTGATAGAGTTTTCTCATAAAATCTTCATACAAAACTAATAGAAATAGCAATATAGCAACCATTAAATTTTTAAACTAGTTCACAAAATTTGCATATATACTTAATCAAAGCAACACCTAGAATCCCTCAAAGAAATCTACATAGATTCATGGAAAAATCCATTTCACACATATGTACAGAATTCTTGTAAATACAACAAATAGTAGAGAGGCCAAGATTACTTACCTCAAATAAGCACAAAGAAACACACACAAAAGGTTGAAGCAAAATAATGAATCTATCAATGGCATAATCCTAATCCAAAAAAAACCTTCAAAAACCATCTCAATCTCCAAATTCCAACAACACCTCTCCTTCTAACATGTAAAATGTTAAGGTGTCTAGATCAAGAGTTATAGGATTTATTTTATTAAGAAACACTCAAAATTTATGTGTAGAAAAATCAAGTCAATTACTAGGACTAGCATTCAATAAATAGAATTATTCCACTAATGCATACTCATCTTTACCAAACTCTTTGTCACTCTCTCTATCTTTAATCATAAACATATCAAAATAATGCACAAAGATAAAAATATCACATGCTAATAATTTTCATAACTATGCTAAATATAATAAATTAAATTATATCTAAAATATAACTAACTTACGCATATTTTCATACAAAATTACTAGTGTCAAACCATGTCATGCTTCTACCTTAACCTCCATGAAATCCTTCCACACTCATCAACTTGGTTAGTGTACATCTACTAGATGAAAATACATAAATAATAAATATCAAAAGAAATAATTAATTAAAGTAATGCATGAATAGCACCAAATCTCATGAATCAAGAAATATCAAAATGCATTAAATATAAAATGTGCTAAGCTAAAATATTACTAATAATCATATTAGACACATGGATTACCAAAACACAAAATCCCAAGAAAATAAGTAGACTAATAAAGCATCCAAAAACATGAGGTATTAAAACTCCTCATCAAGTGAAGCAAAAATAGAAATGAAAACAACAAGAAAACTCCATGATCAAAACTCTTATTATCATTACAAGAGCCTTGGTTGAAGTTAGCTACACATGAATTAGCTACTTGCTTTTTTTTACTCTATTGCACACTCTACACATAAATGCAAGAGGTTAATTTCTAAATAGCATAAAAATAATTACTTGGGTCTTATGGAAGTACAAAATATTCTATTTGATAAGATATGGTACTAAGTAAAAGACAAAAGCTCAAATGCACAATTACAACTACTTAACATAATAATCAATAACTTAACACAAAACCATAATCATATGTCATTAACCATAAAATAACAAATATAATCCTAAAATCATCAAGAAGTTAATTTAACAATCCAAATGAAGATAAAATCCAAAATAATATAAGTCCACAACCTTGTATGGAAAATTACTAGGCTAAAAAGTCAATGGAGATTGCCTACTACCTTGAATAGTGAATTTGTAGATACAAGGATGCTCTTTAAAGTCAAAGAAGAAAATTTCTTACCTTAAATGGTGAATCATTATTTTGTTTACTACCTTAAATGACAAATTAGTAAATAGGATGAATCATGAATGAAGATACTGCAAAATATGTTAGTTATAACATAGTATAATAAATGTTGCATAACTCATAAGACATTAATCTATGAGGTTGTTTTGCCTTATTCTTATTCTTATAGGGCATTTTGACATATCTAGGGCTATTATGTCAATTTTGAACTTGAATAAATGACATCATCTACCAGGAAGACAACAAGCATGATGAGAAAATAGTTAGACAATGGTTTATTAGATTCCATTTTTGTATCAGTAGGTTATGCTATAGTAGTACTATGATTACATTAACAAAAAGGCGAAGAGTGCAAATCATACTAGGCATAGAAAAATAAAAAAACGCAAGTTATGTTGGACATGTGATAGACTTGCATTAAGTGATACATGTTGTAGTGTAACCATGATGGGGTCACATCAAATGAACACCAATTGATTAAGAGATTTTGATCTATCTACACTATAGTTGTCATGTAGATGCACTATAGAAAAAAAAAGGGGGCAATTTGCAATATACTAGCATTTAGATCATGTCAACAATTCTAACAAAAAATAATGCAAAAATGGTAAATATCATCATCAATGTTTAAAACATATTAGAGAACAAAAACAAGTTAGAAATGTCAAAAACAGAAAATTGAAACATGATAAGATCAAAAAAGAAACATGCCGCATAAAAACCAAAGGCTAAGAATGATCATCTTCAGACTATACTTGAAGAAATCAAAAGATAAGTTTGAAATTTTTCTCCAAGGCTAAGATTTGGCTTGACTTCTCAAGTTTTCATAGGCTTCAATGATAAAAAATTCATGGTTTTCAAACTAGCCTAGGCAAGTACGTATAGCCCTCTAAAGCTTAGGGCTTCAGAGAAAGGAGGGGGAATAATTTCTAAAAATAGGAAATACCACTAAGACGAAGAAATTTAAAGTAGAAAAAGATATGCATCCATCATTTACATGGTAACCAAAAAGAAACATAAGGAAAAACCATCTTACTTTAGCCATAGCCACATAAAAATATTAACATAATATCAATTATATGTTAGTGGTTTTAAGCACATAACAAGGGAAAAGTATATAGGTTGTCATATCAAGAGCCCAATTCAAAACCTACTCCACACTACCAACATTTTGGCACTAGAAAATTCTTGTCTTTAATATTTTTTAATATGTTATAAAGTCAAGTTATTAAAGAATTTTTAAGCCTAACTTTGTAAAACATAGAAAAGGATCAAAACTGTGACATAGACTAAGAATATGATATAACATTTATGGAAATGATATAAGATAAGTTCATTCTATATTGATTAGATTTTATGATGGTTATGTAATCTCATGTTAAAATTTATCATATCCTAGGGTGTCTAATGGTATGTTATTCATGTATCGTCTCCTTGTGTCATATGCCAAAAATAGTAAAGTAGTTGTCTTCAATGCATGAACTTAGGGTCATTAGTATTATGGTCATAGTCATACTAGTTGTTAGTGGCTTTGAAGAGGAAGAAGGTAATGTGGTTATGTTCATTCATAAACCATCATGAGAGAAAAGTTGGATTAGGATTATCTTATAATCATTAATGAATCACTCCTTTTTCTCCTGTAAAATAAAGTCTTTTCCTCCATTTGAATAATAAAGGAGATTTATGAAAAAGGTGTAACTACTCTCAAGATGAATTTAATTTAACTTTTGCTACTCCTTTCTTCTATATATTATCCATTTTCTTCAATGTATTATAGCTTCATAAGCTCTCTTCCATTCATCTATCTTATTCTTGCAGCTAATGTACCTCATGAAGCTTTTCCATAGTCTCACATTTTCATAAATTACATTCTCTCATTCTCATAATTTTTAATTAAGTTTCTTGCATTCTCATAGTTTATATCTCTATTTTAATCTAACTTCTTTTAGTTTAAATCTCAGTTTCTTAGTCTTACATTTTATTTTAATGTTTAACTTAAGAAAAAATTAGGATTACTAAGGATCATTGAACTTAGAAGGGAGGGATGAATAAGTTCCCTAAATTAAAAATTCTTTGAAATAAAGAACACACCAAAATTAATATGGTTCCTCAACTTGGGTAGTCCACACTATGAGGGTAGTTCATTAGCACACCTCTAGACTTTGTTGCTCTCAAAATATGGTTTGAAGAGTACCACACCCTGTACAAGCTCTAAGCTTTGCTTTGGAGTGATTTGATACAATGAATCCACTCAACCCCATAATGTCCTGACAAGCTTAGAATGTGGTTTCTAGGATCCCACAAACTTTACAACTTGAGCTCCACTTTGGAGAGTTATGGTACTATACCAACACTCAATCCCGTAGGATCCTGACAAGCTCAAGCAAGATGCCTTCTAGAAAGAAGAACATCAACCTTGCAGGGCAAAAAAAGAGAATAACAATTGCAAGGAATGAATGCAAATAAGTTTTTCGAGCCTTGTACTTTGAGTTATAGCTCACTTTTACCAATTACAATAGACAAAAGATAGTACAATGAGGAACAATAACAAGAGAATGATGATTACAATGATTGCTTAATAATGACACTTGATAGTACTTAATTCTTACACATTTCCCAATGGAATGAAGCCTTCTTATAGTCAATATGTTTCTAAAATCACTTTAGAATTCATGCAACAGCTATCTAATGATCATTGAAGACATCTTCTTTGAGGCTGAGATCTCTTTCTACATCAAAACTTCATTATGGAAAGACATCTTTTCCATAGGAAAGATGTCTTCATGACTCATTAGAAAGACATCTACTATTTTTCAAAGATGTTGTTCTCTGAAAAACCTTCAATTTGGCCAAGACATCTACTATTTCTTGGAGACATATTTACTACTTCTCATTCACTTTGGCCAAGACATTTGCTATTTCTTGGAGAAGTCTTTCTTGAAATTTCTTTGTACTTTGAAATCTTTGTTCCTTGTCCTTACTCTTGAATTTTTGCATGCTTCTTTGAGATCTTGATGATGTCAACTTTTCTTGTGAGTCCTTGAGTCCTTTGCTTTTGCTCCTAATTTGTTTATGAGGTTCTTGTCCATAATCGTCTCTTGTAAAAACAAACACAAACATCCTTTGTTCTTCATTTTCCTTAAGGTTTTGACATACCAAAAGGTCAACAATCTCCTTCTTTTTGGTGATGTCCAGAACTTAAGAAAATGGATGAGATAAAAACCAATAAAAATATTAAGACATATAAATCTTTATGTTAGCTAGGGACTAGGATAAAGCATTGAGATTCAAGGCAATTTAATATAATGTGAAAACAAATAAACTATGTAAAAGTAAATGTCAAAAGTACACCACACAGAGATAACAAAGGAAATTCCATCATTCTATAACTCATCCACAAATGTTGATATAGCTAACTATTCACATAAATCTGCAACTATCCAAAACAACTGTCAACATAAATCTGCAACTGTCCAAAACAACCAACTATCTATACAAATGGTAGTAGCACATCAATCACATATGTAAAAAGTCCAAAAATCACATATGTGAGAATCAAAGACTTCTCTCCCTTTTTGGACATCAACAAAAATGAGAGAGAAAAATATCACTTGATGTTCCTAATCACTAACCTCACTCACATCCTCAGAATTTGATCCCTCCATAGCTTGGGATGGATGATAATTCTCCTCATCATCATCATCATAGCATCATCACCCACCTCTTTCTCACTTTGCTTCCCATCATCCCAACTTCTATAGAAGTTGGTCTTCTTTACTTAGTCATTGGATTTGTTCTTGTGTTGCATCCTACTATTGTTAGGACATTTAGAGACCATATGGCCTCTTCCATCTCAAATCCAACACTCTGTAGAAGAGAAATCAACGTTAGAATTTAAATTTTTTTTACCTCTATCTTTACCTTTAAACATATTGGATCTTTGCTAATTTGGATCCTTGATTCTTGTTGCTATCAATCATTGTAGCTTCCTTGAGAGAAAGGCAATCTCATCTTCATTATCCTCATCATGCTCAATGATCTCCTTCTTCTTGGAGATAGTTTTTAGAGTTATGGGTTTTTCCTGGATAGCTCTTTTGCTTATGAGGTTCATTTCATAAGTAATGAGAACACTTTGAAGCTCTTCAAATTTTAGAGTTGAAAAATCTTTAATTTCCTTCATGACCATGACCTTTGGTCTAAACTCTAGCTAAAGTGTTCTAATCATTTTAATGATGACATCACTTTTGGGAAAATCTTTACCAATACCTCTAAAGGCTACAACAATATGATTTTCTCTAAAGAAGTAATCTTTTATTTTTCTCACCTTCTCTTATTTTAATCTTATCATATTCACTTTGCAAAACTAACAATTTAGATTATTTGACAACATAGGTTCCTTCATAAGTAGCTTCTAATGTTTTCCAAATTTCTGTGGCCATTTTACATCTTGCTACTCTATTAAACTTGAATTTATTCAAAGTGTAATATAAACAATTTTTGACTTTTAAGTCAAACATAAACTTATCTTTCTCCTCTTGTGTCCATTTATTTTAGGGCTTGATGATTTCGATGGAATCGTCAATAGGTGCAATGTAGCCTTCAAGGATGGACTCCCAAAATTTGAACTCCATAGATTCAAAGAATCCTTGCATCCTAGCTTTCCAATAGACTAATTCAAATACATCAAACATGGATGGCTTTGTATAAGATGTTCCTTCCATTGTTCACTCTTGAGGTCCTCTATCATGATCCATCGAACATGGGTGGCTTTGTATAAGATGTCCCCTCCATTGTTCACTCTTGAGATCCTCTATCATGAGAAAAGCTCTGACAGTCACTAGAGATGTCTTCTTCAAGGCTGATATGTCTTTCTACATTAGACCTTTTTTTGGAAATGATGCCTTCTCCACAAGAAAGACATCTTTGCTGAGACGTCTTCATGAAGACGTCTTTCTCACTAGAAAGACAACTATTGTTTTTCAAAGACGTCTTTGTCTTAGCAACCTTCAATTTGGCCAAGACGTTTGCTATTTCTTGGAGATGTCTTCCTTGAGATTACTTTACACTTTGAAATCTTAGTTCGTTATCCTTGCTCTTGAATTTTCTCATGCTTCCTTGAGATCTTGATGATGTCAACTTTGCCCTTTGATCTTGTTCCTAATTTTCTTATGAGGTTCTTGTCCATAATCTTGTCCTGTAAACACAACACCATGAAAACATCCTTTATTCTCCATTTTCCTTAAGGTTTTGACATTCCAAAAGATCAAAAATTACAATATACTATATGACTATTTTATGCTCATATTTATTTTGATGAAAATCAAGGTTAAAATTCTTTATTATAAGTTATTGTAGTAATGAAGAAATCTTTGAAAACCTTGCATGTAGCATTAAAGTTAAGAAAAATTAGAGGATCAAAAGTAAAAAAAGGTTTGTATTTGGAACATTTCTGCATGTGGGAAATTGTAGTGCAATCCTTTCAACAACTTACACCCTATTCATAGTTCGTTCCCATGCAAACCTATCAACTCCTCACACTTTTTTGAAAACACTGTTAAGCAAATCATGATCAATTGTTTAGTTGTAATGCACTTGTAGCATCCACCAATATTTGAATGTGACTATACCATATCATGTAATTTAAAAAAAAAACTAAAATTCTCAAACTCATAACCAACCCATGATTTACTCAAAGTCTCACCATAACTAATGTTAAACTTGTGTCAAGCTTATGATTTGAAGAAAATTAGTATTTGGAGCAACAAACATCAAATTTAAGCCACCTACATAAATCCTACCTTTTGTCATTTACTCAACACATACACAAGATAAACTATTAGTGTATGATATAAAATAAAATTCATAAGCTATATGATAAGAAAAATAAGCTTTTGGAGAAAATGATAATAAGATGTTAGTTAAGGAAGGAGATAAAATACTAGCCATATGTTGGAAGAAAAATTCAAATAAAAATATTAGAAAAATCTAAGCTAAGAAACACCAAGAAAACTTGTTAGACTAATAAGCACCTAGCTAAAGCTATTAAGATATAAAAAAGAACCATCTAAATCTACTCTAATTTTCTTAGCATAAGGATAAAACCAAGGTTTAAGGCTAAGTGTAAGATGAATGCATAATGTGAATGAGAAATAAAACTAAACAAAAAAGAAAAAATAAAGAAAAAAAGGTGAAATAAGAACCAAAAAATCAAGAAAACCTTAGTTATAAGATCATTATCTAATTTAAACCCCAAGAAAAATTTTGGGTATTGTATTTATTTTTTACTTTATTTTAGAATATTCTAATTTATTGAATTTTTTGGCATATGTTAGTTAGTGAACTCTATGCATCAACAGATGACTTCCTCCTCTACTCCTTAACTAACTTAGACATGATGGACACAAAGCCCTAGCCTCCAAGAAATATAAATGAACTAAAGAAACCAAGGATCATATATTTTTTTGAGTAGAGAATCCTAAAAGTCTAGATGTTAATTTTCTCAATGTAATTAAAAAATTATTTCTTTTATCCATAATTATTTTCCATCATAATTAGTGACTCATATGATTAATTTTACATATCTCATCAAATTTTCTTTAAGAAGAAGAAATCTTCCTTGAAAAGGAAATGGCATTTTCCAAAATTCAAATAAAGATTTAAGTATGTTTCTTTTTTCTTTATCTTTTTTTGCAATCTTTATTATCTCCCAAATATCTTATTATTTTATTACTCTAACACTCTTTTTACTATAGTATCGCTCAAAATCTTCTAGTTTTAGTTATGTAAAGCATAGAGTGGGATAGTTATTATCCTAATGTTAAAAGAAAAATCACTCCATCTTAAAGTACTTATTAAAGATTATGTGAGTTAGCCACTCTTCTATAGAATTATTATTTATTCCACATTCTTCTCTAGTTGGTGTCTACACCTTTGGAACTAATAGTATCTTCCCAATTACTACCATCATTATTGAGGATACTTTTATTTCTTTCACTCAAGTCAAGCATAGGTTGGAAAAATAATTGGTGATACTTCTTTTAATTTGAGATCAAGCCTTGCAATGTGAACCAAATACACTATGTAAGAACATCTTCAACCTTCACTCTAATCTACATAGTGCAACTTCAAATAGGACCTCAAACTCATTTTTGTTATGAGCACTTTTAATCTTCATGAAATTTAAAAAATCTTTTTGAAGATTCTCTAGTTAAATGATTCTATAGGAGTTAGAAAGTTCTAGTTGCTTAACTTAACATCTCCTTAATTCTTTTAAGTATCATAGATGGAGAGGAATAACTTCAAGGTATGGTTGTATTCTTTTCTTTTATCCTTTTAATTCAATTTTCCATCATTTATCTTCTAGTGTTTACACTATTCTCTTTTTCATACTTTATGAAATAAGAAAGAAAGATGGAGACTATATGTAGTTTTCTAGGATTTCTAAATCAAAAATTTGAAGTTAGAGGTTTTTGAACTTTAAGATATCCAAGCATTTTCATTGTCTTTGCATAAATTTGGCTCAATGTCAAGACCTACTTAATCACCCATATACTACTTAATATGAATACTCCATCAAAGCTAAGGATATTGATAATTTAATATGTCATTATGATGCTACTTTCTAAAACATATCTCTCTTTTAATTATTTTCTTATAGCATTCCCTTTTTATCTAATTGTACTTTTATTGGACTCTACTTTCTTTTATTTGAAACTAAAAATTGACTTTTTACTTACATATACTGAGCGTTTCAAAATTTGAAAAACCACTAGACATACATCCCAAGACATATAGATAGTAGAGTACTTACATTAACTAAGATCTTTTTGAATCTATCATATCACATTAGTTTTAGAATTCCTTTTACAAATTATTTTGTCCATGACTTGGTGTTTTTCACTCAAATCAAACGTACAACCTAGGTTTTATTTCAAGTTGAATAAGACTTAATTTTTATATTATTTTGATTTATTAGTCTCTTAGATCATGCTTTGTTTTGATACCACTTATAACATTCCATTTCTATATGTAAGAAAATGCTTAATTTTCATGCTTAACATCTCATTGAATTAAATATATGAGTATGGTTCATACCAATTAACACTAGATGAAATTTTAAAAATAATCATTTTCTTCATAAGGTAAGAAAAGAAACATAAAATTGTTGATGGGTTTTCTAAGGTTATCTCCCAAAGGCATTAGTTTCTTAGAGACAATCTATCACTACCATCATGATTAGGTCAAACCAAGTCAAAGGAGTGATTAGTCACTTCTTATTTCACTTCATCCAACTCATGTTACTTATCATTAATAGTGTTGAAACTTTGCATTGGCATGAACTTTAAGTTCTTAATCCTAAATACCTCAAGTTAAACCCCTAGAAGGTCCCATAAGGAGTGACATATTCTTGAAACAAGATGTCCTTTCATTAAAAAATAAATTCTAAGAATTATAGAATATTTTATTGTAACAAGCTAAGGTAACACTTGATTGTAATTAGAAACAAGAATTCTATAAGGGAGTTCTCAATGTGAGGAATTCCAACCCATGATGAAGTTATCTATGATTATAGTATGTTTTGCATCATGCTTGTAGTTTTTTTGTTTGTTTGGTTTTTTTTTTTTGGTTAAAATTTTGTACTATTAGAATAATTATGATACATAGTAAGCTTGAAACCAAGATGCTAGTTGATAATGATTTATAACTTGGTTGCATTTCTTTGGAAATTAGGCTGTGGATTGATTATTAGCTATACCTAACTCATAATCATCCATAAATTCATTGTTGCAAATGACCATGAAAATCATGCCAAAAAAAAGCATAGATAATATTCTAACTCCCTAAACTAGTTTGTTGTTGATGTCCATACTAATAAGCTCGACATTAATTCAAATTTATCTCTTAAAATATACCATTAATGGATTACATAGCAACAATTGCAAATTCTTTATATTATTAATTCATTAAAGAAGTTTATATTTTTACTTAAATTTAAGTTTTGAATAGTGTGTTAAAGATTAAGAGTTTAGATCATATCTATGACATCCCATTTCGAGATGTTGATAAAACACAATCATTTGTTGAGTTAGAGCATCACACGCATGGAATTATTATGGAAATATAATCAAATAACATGGAAAATAATATTGAGGCACTAAATTAAGTAAAAAGAAAAGAAAGAAAAAACTTTATTGATGTTGGATGGTACACTATAATGCCACTTTAGGCTATCTTCTTATGGCACTTAAGACCTTTAGAGATAATCCAGCACTACCACCATGGTTAGGATATCTAGCCAAAGGGGTGGTTAGTCCCTTCTTGTCCTACTTCACTTCGTTTCGATCACTTGCCAATCCTGGCTCTGCTATTCCATGCCAGCACAACCTTTGAGCCTAGCCTTAAATGCCACATGTCAACTCATTCTCAAGGATTATCATGAATAATTGTAACTCCTCATACCAAGGCACCCCTTCTTCCAAAGGTTACTTACATGATTATAGTATAATTCCACCCTTAACAAGGGACAAGACATTACAATCTACCCCACTTAAGCATCCATTTTGTCCTCAAGTGCTTCCTCTATGTCCAGCTGCTCAACTACTACTTCCTCATTACGCTCCTCATTTTCAACTTCATTATTATCTTCATTAGCATTTGTGTAGAAAAAGGACAAGAAATTACTAAATATAATTTATTAATTTAACAATAAATATAATTTATTATTCATTATCATGATGATTAAAAAGTTGAAGGTAAGTGTTGAGAATGAACTCCCTATTTTTCCAAGTTGATCACAATTTGACA
>MNCI01016050.1:457937-469797 GCA_015680685.1 Gnetum montanum | reverse complement strand
TACACATTCTACTTAATAATAGGAATGGTAAATAGCAATAAATGAAAACATTTAAGTAAAGAAATTAGTAAATAAGCAATAATAATCTAAGCAGATGCTCCAATGATGGGAGCAATCTCGATCTTTATTACCAGTCATGTAATGTGTCCAAGTATGTCACACTCGAAAAAATGTGTCATATGATTACAAACATCACACTATAGGCATGCACTGCGAATGAAAATTCTAAGGGAAGAAACTGAAAACTAAAACTATCTCTCTACTTCATATGTTCTACATCTTCCCTCATTCAAGCATCCAAGTGCTATATTTATAGGCAAACCCAGATGAGGCAATGTTGGATATCTGACTTCACTTATTGGCTTCAACATCAGGTACACAACATCAGGGCTCTAACGTTGCATATCTAACATTGGGGCCCTACCCCTGTGAATAAATGAAAACTTGTCCTCAAGTTAAACAAAATGAGGAAAAATTTTCTTAAAAAATATTGGACAGGTATGGGATTATTAATTGACTTAAATAATGAACAAAATAATTGATCCTTGCATGTTGTAATGGGACACATTATTACAAATAAAATAAAAAAAACTGGGAAGTTCATGTGGTGCCCAGAGGTGGTGGCTCTTCCATCAACTGCTTCCCTTTGTCGCTAGGCTGTTAAAATTTGTAGCAGTTAAGCAATGCTTGCAATTTCTCTTCCTTTATCCTTGGGTCATGTACTGTCTAGGCTATTTTGTTGATGTGTGCTGGTGCTCGTACATTCCAAGGACATAGTAGTTGCAGGAACATCTGATTTGCCTACCACACCATGAACTATCGTCGTTCTTCCTTGAAGGCCCTAGCTTTGTCCCTGAGCTCATGATAATCTATTAATCTTTGAGCTAGGTTCAAGGCTAGATCCTTTTGTCCCTAATAATTGGATTTGACCACCTATAACTTTGAGCTTGCCACCTATAGCTTTTGTAAAGCATCCTTTTGATCTACAAACTCCTTCTCATATAGCACATAGGTGGTTGCTACTTGTTTCTCAAGCTCATTTCGGGGATGACCTACACTATTAACATGGTAAGGTTGGCATATCTAAGGTTAGCCAATGCCATGTATTCTTTTAGATCTTCTATCTATGGGTCTTTGTTTTTTACTTTTCCTTGTTGGACCAAGGCATAGCTATCCAAGATGGGCTACCACTCAGGGTTCTACGCTGCTAAGGAACTGATGCAAGCTTTGGCCATCTTGATTTCTTTCTCATTAATTTTCTTGTACATGTCAACTTGATCACAGAAGTGCTCTTTCAATCTTTCATACTTTTTGGCCTCATTTTGCCACATGCTAATTTCAATTACTGATTTTTGGCAGATAGCATGGACCTCCTCCATGGAGAGGGTTTTATTCTCCTAGGCCAATCTATTCATATCTTGGTTGACCCTCACCAATTATTCTTGCAACTGGTGGACTTTTTCTTCTAGAATGTTCTTTTGTTTCTCTATAGTGGTCAACCTAGAATTTTCTATAATGAGTTACTTATTCTCCTATTGTACGATGGTCAATGCCTTTTTATATGCATGATATTGTGCATTAGCAGCAAAGGAATTCCAAACCACCATATGCTTCTCTTGCTCAATAGGTGCTCTCGTCTTTGTTAGCTTGGTAAGCTCCTCTATCTTGAATTGTTCAAGTTGGTCTGGTGTAACAAAACGGGCAAGATCCTATTGTTTAGCTCATAGGGAAACTAGCTCTTCTTTGCAATCTCTATATTTCTACTTCTACATGCTCTTCCATGACTTTTTCCATGACCAACTTTCCTTTGGTGGTGATGAGATCTGATTAAGCTACAATGACATCACTAGGGATGTCAAACAAAGTGGTCATTACTTGGCCCATTTGCAGCAATTGATCAAGCACATCCTCATGCACCATAGGAGTCATTGAAGTCTCAACCAACATTTGTGCATCTCTAGTTTCTATTAGATCTATTGGGAACAAAATAAACACATTTATTGATTCTTTAATGTGATCTATGATCACCTCTGTTGCACCTACCACATCCTCATGTTGTAGTATCATTATTGTGGCACCTTCTCTAGTTTCCAATGTTACTTGGAAGGATGTAGTGTTTCCAAAGATCTGTCATGATAATTGGGATTCTTCTCCTCCTAACTATATTAATATATCCCCCTACATTAGATTAGCTAACATGGTGGACCATAGAGTGTCATCCATGACTCGAAAGAGATTGGACTCGTTCCTACTTCCCTAGCTAATTATTTCAATGATCCTCTATAAATGACTCATAGAAGGCCTGTAGTCTTGTGATGGTGATGGTGATAAAGCTTGTGCTTGTGGACATTGTTTGGGCTCATGTTGTGTTTCTATTCATGACTCAGCCTCCTTCTCTGCTTCTTGTTCTTCACCAAGATCTTTTCTTGGTGATGCTGATTTTAGGAGCTTAGGGAAGGAGGCATTCTGAGCCTTTCTAGGGATATCATTGGTATATCCTAGGATCCCAACATACTTGCATAGCTTTCTACTTAAGTATGAAAATGGAAGTGTTGGTCTCCCTAACTTCATTTCTTCAAACCACCATTGGATTTCAATAAAGTAATACTAAGGAAGATTGGCTGCAACTTTACCCATTAAAATGACACTTCCCTTAGCTGCATAAGTGGAAATTTGATTGATCCCTTTTGTAGGAAATAGGTGGTAAGTCTTGATCTTGAAATAGGTTTTCTCTTCCAAAGTCATCTCATTGTATGTTTTTTCCTCCTTGTTGTATGTCCCTCTTAGCCATAGTTTCTTCATCTTGGGGTTGAGTCTGGTTGATAGATAAGCAACCTTAGCTCCTTCATTGGGTAGGTTGAGAGTTGCAACAATTTCTTTGAATGAATAAGGGATGATCACCCTGCAGATGTTAACAGTGGTTCCCTCATCCTTATTGTGCCAAAATTGATAGGTTTCACCTAGGTACCATTCATCACTATCTAACCAAATGGGTCACAATGGGGACACCTTGAGCTGCATTCAAACTGCCTCTGGAGCAAACTCCAAGAATGGATTGAAGTTCATTTCCACAATGATCAAAGCCAATGTGGACTTTTCCAAGGTAGCAACAAGGTAGTCAGGGGACAATGTGAGATGTTGTCCCTATTTAAGAACTGATAGTTCTACTACCTCTCCTTGGGATGATTGCCCAGTAGTGGGGGCCTCTTGGTGAATACTGAATGACTAGGGCTCTTGCTCAGCATGTTTCACATGTTCACCTTGTTGACCATGGCCACCACATGGGCACTTAGCGACTCTCTATGAGGGTTCACCTTAATCACCTCTTTCTGAAACCATTTGCAATCAAGCAAAGATCAAGTGTTACTAAGGTTATGTTTTTTTATCATTAATCGATTTATACCTTACTCATAACCTTAGTTCATTAGGTTCATAATGCATATGATTGTAGGGTTAGCAAAATTTTCAAGAAAAATCCCCCAAAAAGTGTCTATCTCCTTTAACGACCCTTTGTAACTAGTTCCTTTTTTATTATATGTGACTTATAATAATGGTTACAGGTCCATGGGCTAGAAAAATTGGATTTCTAGCATTAACATGAGGGATTTTCATTATAAATCCTAAAATTTTTTACATTCTTACCCTTTGATACCATTCAGGTGATAGCAAATTTCAGCAATTTGGCATAAGGTTTGCATGCAAGCACACACACCACACCACCCCCCAGCCCTAGAATGAGCATTGTTGGCATAAGGAGCACTAGAATGAGCAAGAAAAAGGTGTTGAAAACAAGGTTGTGGGATAGACCAATTTCATGATAAGGGAAACAATAAAATGGAACAATTTGAGTGCTTGGAAGGTTAAAAATGATGTGTGTTACGCTGTGTTATGCAGCGTAACAAACAACGTGTAACAATGTGGTTGAGTTAAACAAGAATAAGTCACAAAAGCTACATAAGTGGATCCTCCCCAAAGTAGGTGCTAGCGTATGATGCCCTAGTGTAACCACATCCATAATGTTTGTAGGCACTAAAGGGGTTAATTACAATATAGACCTGTGAAATAAAACACACATGTTAAAACCACAAAATTGAGGTAATAACACTATGTTACACAAAACCACAAGCAATGATCATCCAGATAATGAGATGAGATAGACAATAGAAAGGATTGCAAAAATTGGGACATGAGGTGGCTTACCATGGTCACAATGAAACCTCATGTGTTATTAATGGTTAAATAACCATGTGTCCTTCTTTCCAAGATTCAAACCAAGACCAAACCCCATTGCAATGACATCACATTATTTCATCACATCAACAGACAACCATAAGACTATCAGAGTCACAAGGAGTAACATCACTTGGCAATTTTTCCAAGGGAGGAGCTTTATTATGGCACACACACTTCTTTTTTCTTTTATTTTTTTTTGGTATTTTAAGAAGTTGCCAACCTTCAGGCATGGGTACATGTCTTTTTAGTGGGACCCACAGAATTTTATTTAGTGCCATTTGAAGTTACTCTTACTCCCATTTTTCATTAGATCTACGAGGATATGGTTACAACCTTAGCAACATGATAGAACATACAAAAGTGGCCAAAGAGAATCCACAAATCTCCTTGATGTCACACCCTTAACATTCTACCTTGTTTTTGCACTCTTCTATCTAGACACAATGATTATAAATTTATTATTAGGTTAGATGTTGAAAAAGGTTATCATTATGACCAAATAAAGAACCTCTTATTAATGGAATGAGTGTATGGATGTCATGGTCTCAATGTCCAAATAATTAGTCCCTTATGACTTGACAACATAGAGAAAACCTCACCTTAATGGGCAACATGATCATCTTACTGACAAGTGAGATTACATAACAAAGAAAATAAAACAATAACTAGAGAAAATAGGAAGAAACATGAAAAATTGGATCAAGAAATAGAAAATGATAAACAAATTGTAAAACAAAAAGATGAAAAGCACTTAAGAATCCTAGAGATTATAATGAGGGGTAACCCCCATGACTAAACATTTGGCCATGGCTAGGAATAATAAGTAGATGAATAGGATCCATGCATGTATGAAATGGTGGAAACTATCCATACCCTAGCCACTAGGTATCTATTGGTGGTGTGATGGCTAGGTAGAAAAACTGTTGGTCATACACTTGATGGTTAAATGGATGGTGGGTTAGGGTATGGGGTGTGTTAACATTATAGATGGTTGGCCCACGATTGCACCCTTGATCATGATATGGTATGCATGGATTTACTCATCAGTCCACACTTGTAGATTCATTATTTGGATTTGAGATTGGAGTACTGATGGATAGTGGCCTTTGTGTATGGTTGGAGGACGTTGGTTGAGATAAGGAGGATGGTGTGCCAAATTGGCATTGTGCTGACTCAGATTATGTGGTGGGTCCATGCATGGTTTGCTTTGGCTTATGACCTTTCCTCCAGAAGGGATGTTTCCTACATTGCATTTGGGACCCACTTATGTCAACATGTCTATCCACATTTGTAGCATAAGCGGCACTCATTTGTTAATATCATGGTGCTACACCTTCTTATGTTACTAGTGGTGGTGTATAAGGAGGTGGATTATGAGAATATCTAGGGTAGGATGGATGGTAGGAGGCATGAGGTGGTGATCCTTCAGGGGATGTCATGTATTCCTGTACTCGGGAGAGTGGTAATGATGATTTGAAGTGGAGAATGTAGAACTAGTTGGAGAAATAGGATGTTGAACATAATATTCGTGCGATTTTGACAAGTATGGTTGATTTGGTGGTGGCCTCCCCCATAACTATGATTGTTTCCATTACAATTGATGACCATGTTAAGGCTAGTAATAAGTCCCCTTAGGATGGTACAATTGGTTGTAGGACTGTCTATAATTACTTGGTGGGAGAGGAAATCTCCTGGGCATGTGCTTTTGCACAAATTTCAAATTTAAGGCACTTTCCCAATACTCCTATAGATGCAACACTATGGAGAATTGGCCCTTTGGATGGTCATATATGCATAGGTTTCATCCATGATCTTCATCTATGGTGGAGTCTATAGCTTCACTATCATCAACCACGTTTCTCGTTTGCCAAAAAGTGCCCCTGGCTATTTCTTGGTTTTGTATCCTTTGTTTATTTTGATCACCTAGCTTGTTTTACATGATCTTCCCCATGACCATCTCAATAAGAGTTATGACATTATCATTTGTCCATTTGGACATCCTATTAAACTTTGCTTCTAGATCATTAATGGACTCCTTCATTAGCAAAGTTTGTTGCAGAATCACCTTATTGAGAGTAGTTTCATTGTCCTTACCATAAATTTGGACCTCCTTCAATTAAAGAGTGGGCTCCCATTGATATTTCTTGAAATTATTCCATTTACATATCTCTCCTTCTTATTTTGCCACATGCTCAATTAGCTCTTTGATTTGATGGGCTTGGAGTGTGTATAATTGCCCTAGGGCATACATCCCAAGGGTCTTCCTTGTTTCATTATAGAGCCCATCTATAATGTGGAAAAGTTACCTTTCCTTAGAGAAACCATGGCTTGGGCATCTATTTAGTAAGGCATAATATCTATCTAAGGCCATGTCCAAGAGTTCATGTTGTTCTTGTTTCCACTCTTGGATCTGTCTTCTTAAATTGGACACTCTTGCATAGGTTTGGTACTTCTCGTTGAATAATTCCAACATTGTAGACCATTGTTGGATTGAGTTTGGTCTCAACATTCTATACCACATTCTAGCTTTATCAATTAGTGTCCTAGAAAAGAGCTTAAGCTTTTTTCATCCACTTTCAATGTTGTAGAAGGCACAGGCATCATGGAAGGCTTGTAAATGATGTTGTGGATCTGAATCATAGCCTCTTGCATATTTAGGAATATTATTCATGTCAAGCTTGGGTAAATGACTCTTTTTTTGATGCCTACGAGATATCTCAATGACCTCTATGATATGCATTAGGCTCTTAGTGGCCAACAAGGGTTCATCATCATCGAACAAGTTGTGAGGGAAATTTCTATCTCTATTTGTTTGATCATGATTATGCTATCTATGTTCATGGTCATGTCTTTGGCTTTTCCCATGGGTTCAATTTCAGTTTGTAGTCTGACCCTTTAGTGGAGCTCTATCTCTATACCTACATTCATATTTGTCAAAACTAGACATTCAAAGGGAAGAGGAAGATGAAGAATTGGGAGAATAACCATGGCTTTTATAGTTCTCCCCTTGGTCCCTTGATTTATCTTATCTAGGTTTTGAGGAGGTCTTAGGCCTTGAGGCCTTCCCTAGTTTAGGACCTACACCATCTTCTCCAAGATTTTCTACCTTAGGTGAATGTAGTCTTTGAGTGTTGATAGGGTGGTCATGATCATAAGAAACCCCTGCATAAGGTCGATCACTCCAACATTCTTCATTTTATATTACGTTATTTCTCTAATGAATGTGTTCGCTATACTGTGTATTGTCATTTCTATGTGGGAGAGACATGGTTGTTGGTTTATAGTGTGTGTGATTTAATATTTTCTTAAAGATATATCATTAATAATTTTTATAGAAATCATGTATGATATAACTAATCTAGATAACTAGCACCATCCCTGGCAACGATGCCAATGATGAATGGCAAGGTACCCCTATGCTCAACCATACGAATCACAAGCGTTCAAGCACAATCTGGTCAAATTCCATGGATGGGATCAGTTGTGGTATTTAGATTGTTATGCTCTTATGGCAATTTGTTGTCTTCCCACCTAGACTATTGGTATCTTTTTCATGTATGGTTTAGTCCAAAGTGAGGCATATGATGTTGTCTAATTTCTGCACTACTCCTAATGATGATAAAAAGGTAAATTAATTAAGCTAATGGACAATGGAAAGTAAAATTTAACTAGCCTACATGCAATGGGTATTTGCCCTTAATTGTCCATATACATGTTGGACTTCATGAGGCTACTTCTAAGATTGCCAAGAATATGTCACTGGGTGTGCCAAACAATACACTTCTAGATTACCAAGTATCTACACTTAAATGCTTATGATTAAGGTTGATGGGACATGATATCGCATGGGCCGTGATATCGCGTCAGCCCCTATGATATTGCGTATGCGATATCGTAGTATGTTTCCTTGTCTATAAATAAGAGGCAGCTTTTCGTTGTAAGATCATCTAGATCTAGACCCTTAGCTAAACTCTAGCAGTTTTATCATTCTAGAGATAGAATAATTTCCATGTGCCTGCAGTAGGAGTCTCAAAGTGAACGGATCTTTATTCGAGCAAATTGTACCTAAGCACACATTTGTGTATGAAAATAAAGATGAACTTTCTGATAAACCTTGCAATACATGGACTAAGCTAAATAGGATTTAATTACTATTAAATGTTTAAATGCTTTCTTAGATAATTAATCTCTCTTAACCCTCAACTCTCCTAGTTAAGTTCATTCAGTACAACCGCTTCAAGCACATGTGCTACGCTTGGTAACCTAGTAACGAATAGCATTTGGTAATCCCAGTACTGTTGCACTAGTTCAGGGTGTGTACAGAAAGTGGGAAAGGATACTGATTCTAGGATGATTAAAGCTTAGTTAGTGAAAGTTAGTTACTTAGTCTCTTCACCCTTTCCTCTCTTAGCATAGGCGATAAAAAGATAAAAGACATAAAAATCACATACCGCAAACTTACTTAACCATACAACCGTGACAATATAAGTAAGTTTGGGAAGATAACAATTAATTAACCTTAAGTGTTCCATTAGGGCACGTAAGAACTTAGTCCTTGGAGTTTGACCAGATCGCAAGTGTAATGCTCGTATTCGTATGGTTGAGTGTAGGGGTACCTCGCCTCTCATCATTGGCACTATTTTCGAGGACTTAGTTATTTTTTCACTACGTAGAACGTAGAAAATCATTCACATTTTTGGGAGCTAAAACAAACCCTTAGGGTTAATCAATAGAAAAATAACATAACGGTAAGTAGCACACTGAACAAGACTAAAATGTCTTCTTCTTCAAACAAAATCACTTCACTGCCTAGGGATAACACAAGAGNCTTCTTCAAACAAAATCACTTCACTGCCTAGGGATAACACAAGAGATAGTCAGTGGCACAACACACATAACCAAAATCCACCAGTTCCTCAAAAATTCAGTGTGGTATATATTCATCACGATGAATATATACCCAACTTTACCTTTGTCTTCCATCAATACGAACAACTGCGTTGGAGAGACTTGGAGGGTAACATAGTATTGCCTCCAGACAGAGTAGCCCCCAACATGCTCCTTCATGCCCTTGCACGAATGGGCATGTCACAATTATACACTGAGTACGTTGCATGTGATTACAATGCAAGGGACTACCATCCCACAGAAGCGCAACGTCAACGGGACTTGTAGCAGGAGAGTTACCACACATCGTTGAAGGTCAAAGGACCCCATAATGCTTCGTCCATCATAAGAAAAATTAAGGGTGGTGAACCTATTTCAATAGGTTCTCCACAAAATGATGTTCCCCTGCCTAACGATGGTGAGGAGGTGGTGTATCAGAACTTGCACTCCACGATACACAACCCTGGTTCTGATCCCCAGAAACACCAAGTGTTCAATGAGGGAACACAAACACAAGATAAGGGCAAGCATTCTAATCATCATCATGATCGAGGTCGAGATCACCGAAGGGAAGGTAGGAAACATCATCATGGCAATGGTTTGCCTTCATCTTCCCCTTCATCATCACATTCACCCTCTCCTTCAACATCGGGATGCAGTCATAAGGAACCTCATTGTGAGGATAAGGGTACGCAAAATGAGAAACCTCGATGAGAGAGTCGAGAGCAAGGACGAGGGAACTCTAGGGAATCACGACATGGAAGAAGGGAAAGTAGGGAACTATGTAGGCATCACAAATGTCATGAGAGAAATAACCATGACAAACCCCTACTTGCAACCCGAAGCATGTTAGACATCACAGAGGCCATTAGAATACCTACAAGGCACCAAAAAGATAACCGGATCAAGAGACTAGACATGAATAATATCCCACGATTTGAGGGGGGATACAACGTTAATCCTCAAAACCACTTATAGGCATTTCATGATTCCTGTGCCTTGAAGAACATTAAGAATAAGTGGAAAAATTTAAAGTTATTTCCAAGGACACTCATAAAAGAAGTGGAAAGCTGGTGCCAGTCCTTAGAGCCGGAATCCATTCGAAGGTGGAGTACGATGCTGGAACTATTTAACAATAAATATCAGATGTACTCCCGAGTGTCCAACTTGTGAAAGTATATCCAAGGATGGAAGCAAGGTAATCAAAAACCCTTGGATGCTGCCATGGGCCGATATTATGCACTATTACATTGTTGCCCGGGCCATGGTTATGCACAACAGGATCAACTACATCATCTCATAGATGGGCTAAGACATGAAACCAGGAGAACCCTTGGGACATATGCCCAAGGGAGATTATCAGAGCTTAGGTCCCATGAGGTTCATAGATTTTTGGAGTAAGTAGCTAAGGAAGAAGGAGAGCTACTTAAGAGAGAAAGTGCAAAAGAGGATAACCGCGATCCTTCCCTCCGAAAGAGGGGAGTGAGATTCCATGAGGAGGAGGATGAGTCAACACTCGAAGAGTTGGTGAGTAGGAAAACCTTGCCGCTTCAGAAATTAACAACAGAAGTATCAGCTAAGGTAGATCAGATGTGGGACTCCTTAGATAGTAGGTTTGAAATCGTTTTAAAAATCGTAGAGGAGTCTAAGGAGCGAAGTAGTGACCATGATAAGAAAAAGAAGAGGGATTTGGACCATGGACATAGCAAAGGTAAGGGTAAAATGACTATCACTGAAGAGGTTGTGGATTTCAATACGGACAATGGCGGTGGATGTGAGATATGTCAGTATGACCATCCTAAGGGATGTTGCCCAATAATCTCACATATACAAGAGTCTGGGATGTATGCACTCAACCCAAGACTTAACAAATGGCAAGCACCCCGAAGGTTACCTTATCCCCAAGATAACCCAAGGCAATTCCACCAACTGCTAACATATTATCCAAGTGGAACTCCACCACAACCTATTGAACAAAACCAGTAGTGGCAATATCCATAGTCGTGGGGGATGCCACTGCCAAGGCAACAATACCCTTACTGGCAACCGAATCCATATGGCTACTACATGTAGTAGCCAATCTCTCCAAGTAACTCTGTTGGTCACATGACCCCACAACGTCACTACCAAGCTCAAGAGTACTATAAGACTCCTTCTCCTAGGAGAGATACACCACATCCATACCATCCTCCAAACCCAACCATGACTCTTACATCGATAGCTCTACTACCACCCGCTCCAATGATGCAAGGGGAACTCCCCACTCAACTGCAGCAACACAATGCTATGAGAGCTGTAAACCTTCAACCTGTTGCTAGTTCTAACAATCATACAAGGGGAACACCTTTCTTCAGAACCAATAGTCCAAACAAGCTCTCACAACCACAAGCAGTTGAACCTCTGAACNTCCACCAATCCCAAAGGAACGATGATGGACTGGTCCACCAGCTCTAAGCGAATATTACTCTTCTTTAGTGGAGGTAGGTTCCAGGCTTATACATTTCCTGTAATATCAAGTTGACTCTGGAACCTGAGTCCAGAAGATNAGTCCCTTAATCTACCTCCAAGTTGCTGGGAATGAACCACATAAGGGTCTTCTGGACTCAGGTTCCAGAGTCAACTTGATATTACAGGAAATGTATAAGCCTGGAACCTACCTCCACTAAAGAAGAGCAATATTCGCTTAGAGCTGGTGGACCAGTCCATCATCGTTCCTTTGGGATTGGTGGAGGACATCGTT
>MNCI01016050.1:384907-457885 GCA_015680685.1 Gnetum montanum | reverse complement strand
AGAAGAAGAAGGTTCCATGCATCACATACAGTGATATAGAGGGTGATGGCATACAAGAATGTTTAGCATCTCCTGCATGCAACCGGTGTGCCCATGAAGTTAACATACAAAAGTGCATGTATGTAGCAACCACGCAACAAGAGAACACCTAGTGATTGACAACTAATTAAGAGAGAAACCCACAAATATGCATGGAACTAACTGGGGAACCAACTTGCACCCACGTAGAAAGCATAGATGTACTGGAGCAAGAGTGTTGCCAACTTCCAACCCTTAATCTGAAACCACCAATTGAGGAAGGTTGGAAACTCTTAGAAAATCCAAATGAGTACTCCGATAAGAGAACACTAGTTTGTGTGCAACTAACCAACCCTTATCATGAACCTAGAATGGTCTATGCCCTTAGCACATTTGAGAGAGGACAACCTTGCTCATTATTTTGGATCTCTCCCTTCCAACTCAATCATGGGGGAGATGGCCACCTATGCTAATCATTTGAGGCCCTCAGCTTCTTTTCTAAGTTTTTGTTTTACACATTTTTTTTTACAAATTTCATTAACTTTTCTTATTTTTGTTTTACAACATCATTTATACTTTTTCATGTCTTTGTGTGTTTGATTATTTTGTTTGATTCGTCATGTAATAAGTGCTCCGAAGATGGTATGAAATGTATGCCATTGATTGCTAATGTTTGGATTTTACCTTTGAGTTATGATGTTGATATTAAGGTATGGTTCTTTTGATATAGTAGGAAATGAGTCCACATCATCCATGCATCCATGAATTTCTATGATCTCTCTTGGCTTGGAACTATACAGTCCCTTTCTCAATAATAAGAACTATCAACGAATCAGTGACTAGGCATTTCTCAAACTACGGAAGGACTCAAGGATTGAAAAGGGTGTGACTTCAAGGGTATTTGATGCACTTGTGCTAACCATTCTCTTGGGTGCTTGGATGTTTTCTTCTTGAGTCTCTCGTACCATTCTGATGCTATTCCATTATTGAGAAGCTGAGCTAATAAAAACAAGAAGTCTTTGCATGGTGTGGTTCTCACACAAAAGCTAAAAAAACACAACAGTGATAATTCAAAGCACACCCCTTAGAAGAAATAATCATTTAGGCTACAAGCATTGGTTATGAAACTAAAATAAACATGTTCCCTCTAACTAAGGCCCTTCTCGCTTCCTACTTTGTCCTCTTTTGTTTCGTCGGAATGGTGGTGGCTCTTTGGTGAAGGCATTCTTGTTACTTTGGATTGATGGATTGGCCAAATGTATTAATGCGAAGTCATTGGATGTGGTTTGTTTGAGGCTGGATTTGGAATGGCATTTACTAAGTCACATTAACCATTAATACACAAGGGGTTGTATACCACCTTGTCCTTGAGACTCCATTCCATTCTCTTCTTGCCATCCTTCTTTCTCCATTTTTCACCTCATTGTCGGTTGTATCAGTAGTCCATATTTTGGTTGATGCATTGTTTTCTTTTTGGTAAACTCTTGTGGTTAAGAATTTAAATCTTGTCTCCAAATGAAATTCCTAAAGCCTATGGACTCTTTGAATGTGGGATTGTCAGGGCATTAAGGGCATGAGCCTGCTTTGGGGAGGACCCACTAGCATTCCTATTTGGTGCATTCATTAATTTCTTTCCTTTAAACATTTCCACAATCACCATTTATTTTGTTCATTTCCATATTTAACATCCATTTTATTGGCATGACCATTATTTCTTTTTCTCTTTCTCCATCTTTCTTATTCTTTATCTTTTTTCATTCTATCGCTACTAGAGGTTCGCTCTTAGTCATGGGGGTCCTGGTCCAATTTTTTCAATTTTCTCTTAATCTCTATTCCTACACCTCAGGTAGTCACCAATATTATATCTCCATATCCACATTAGCCATATCACAACTCAGCTAAGGGACCTTACATTGAGGTAAGGTATTAACTGCATTGTGATTCATTTACCCTTGCTAATATCAGGTTGTGTGGTGTGTGCAGATGGCAATCATACAACAACGGATTGAACCTAAAGAAAACACTTGGAATGGACTGGTGCTAAAACATTTATGTAAGGAACAAGATTGATGATGTGCTTATGGATGGACAACGAAAGGTGCAATCTTGGTGTTGATAGTAGCAGACTTCTCCTTTTCTCTCTCTCTTCTCTCTTCTCTCTCAGCTGCCAAATAAGGCTGGATGTCAAATATGTATAGTATTCACTCTTGTTGTCATGAATACTAAATTTTGCCATGTATTATAATGATGATCTATTCACATGTCACCCCATATACCATTAGTGTCATTCAAGTCAATAATCCCATACCTTCCCAATATTTTGTAAGGAACTCGAGGACAAGTTTTCATTTAGTCATGAGGGTATGATGGGACGCGATATCGCATTGGCCTCTGTGATATCACGTATGAGATATAACAGCCCATCACATTGTCTATAAATAAGAGGTAGATTTCCCTTGTAATATCATCTAGATCTAGACCCTTAGCTAAACTCTGGCAGTTTTACCATTCCAAAGATAGAATAATTTCCATGTGCCCGTAGTAGGAGTCTCAAAGTGAATGGATCTTTATTCGAGCAAATTATACCTAAACACACATTTGTGTACGGCAATAAAGATGAACTTTCTGATAAACCTTGTAGTACATGGACTAAGCTAAATAGGATTTAATTACTATTAAATTTTTAAATGCTTTCTTAGATAATTAATCTCTCTCAACCCTCAACTCTCCTAGTTAAGTTCATTCAGTACAACCACTTCGAGCACTTGTGCTACGCTTGGTAACCTAGTAACGAATAGTGTTTGATAATCCCAGTAGTGTTGCACTGGTTCAGGGTGTGTATGGCAAGTGGGAACAGATACTGATGCTAGGATGATTAAAGCTTAGTTATTGAAAGTTAGTTACTTAGTCTCTTCACCCTTTCCTCTCTTAGCATAGGCGATAAAAAGATAAAAGACATAAAAATCACATACCTCAAACTTACTTGACCATACAATCGTGAAAATACAAGTAAGTTTGGGAAGACAATGATTGATTAACCTTAAGTGTTCCATTTGGGCACATAAGCACTTGGTCCTTGGAGTTCGACCTGATCGCATGTGTAATGCTCGTATTCGTATGGTTGAGTGTAGGGGTGCCTCGCCACTCATCAAAGGTGTACGCATTCTGCTTAATAACAAGAATAGTAAATAGCAATAAATGGAAACATTTAACTAAAAAAAGTAGTAAATAAAGCAATAATAATCTAAGTGGATGTTGCAATGATGGGAGTATTCTTGATCTTTATTGTCTATCATGTAACATGTCCAAGTATGTCACACTCAAACAAAGGTGTTGTACGATTACAAACATCACATAATGGGCATGCACTGGGAATGATAATTCTAAGGAAAGAAATTCAAAACTAAAACTATATCTCTACTTCATACATTCTACATCTCCCCTCATCTAAGCACCCAAGTTCTATATTTATAGGCAAACCCAGATGAGACGACGTTAGATATCCAACGTCGCTTATTGGCTCTAATGTCGGGTACATGACGTTGGGGCCCTCACATTGTGTATATGATGTCGAGGCCTACCAAATGAAAACTCATCAATTAGTTTGATCTCAAAGTTGGCATTGGATCTCAGAGGTAAAGTATTCTAATTTAGCACTTAAGACATGTCATTTTCATAAAATTTCTTTAGCAAACTTACATGGAAGACTGCATGAATTCTTAGAATTGTTGGAAGATTTAATCAATATGCTACTTCACCAATTCTCCCTAAGATTTCAAAGAGTCCACAATATATTGGAGCCAACCTAGCATATTTTCTTAATTTAAGGGAAATCCTAGTGGATTTCACTCTTAGTAGTATTTAATCTCTAGTTTGTAATTCCTTCTTAAGTTAATGTTGGTCCCTATATTTATCTTGGGTTTCTTGTAGATTTTTTTTAACTCTTGTAATAATATTTTTCATTATTTTCATTTCTTCTTCCTTCCATTCTACTCTTAACGTTGGATCTATCCAAGTTAGTGTTGTACATCAAGTTTATCCATATACAACTATGAATGGTGTCCAATGTATAAATCCTTAATAATTATTGTTGTAGGAAAATTTGGGTAGATGCAAGAAATTCTTCCATGTATTTGATTTACTTTAGACAAAGCTTTCTAAAATATCTTCTAGTATTTGATTCACATTTTTTGTTTGACCATCTATCTCAAGGTGGTATGCTATGCTAAATTTCAATTAGGTCCAAAGTTCCTTAAAGAAGTTTTTCCAAAATTCAAATATGAACTTAGGATGTCTATTCAAGGTTATTGATTTTGAGCACCCATGTAATCAAAATACTTCTTGCACAAATTTTTGGGCTACTTCCTCAACTGTGTTTCTAGACTTCAAAGCTATAAAATGAGCCATCTTTGATAAGTGATCAACTATTACCAAGATTGATTCATTTCCTTTTTTTAGTTACTGGCAATCTTACAATGAAATCCCTAGTAACATCTTTCCATTTCCAATTTGGGACTTCCAAAGGCTGTAGTAATCCACTTGATTTGTTTTGTTTGTCTTTTATTCTCTAGCAAGTTGTTAAACACCACAAAGAAAATGCATGTTGCAACCTTTTTAGCATTATAACTTTCAGTCCATAAAACCCAAGGCTAGAATTTCATTGTAAAATGTGAATATTGTAATCCATCAGATACAATTTCATATACTTTAACTTTAGAGGCTAAAAAATTCCTCATAAGTTGTTATAGCCTTAATTCTCAAGTGAAAAAAGTCATACCATGTCTATATTTTGGCTTATAATGGTCAAAAATTCCTTTTGGACTACCAAAATTGGCATTTTTATGGGTTTTGTGGCCGGGGGGGGGGGGGGGGGGGGTGTGGGGTATGACCTTTACTAAGCTAGAAGCAGCTATGCCCAGTGTTGGGAGGCTTCGCTTTCATTGCCTCAACTATGGCCAACATAGTCAACATAAAACCAATGTTGCAACATCAAGGCCAGTATTTAAGTGGTAGAAGTTTCTATTTTCATTAAATTTTAGCATTTCTTCCACAACTCTAGCATTGCTACTGGAAAGCCAACATGGGTGAGAGAAGCTAGCATGGATGAAAAAAAATCTATTTACTATTTTTGATAACCAACATGGTTTTAGTGCCTTGAGGGTATCAAAACTTACCAAAAATAGCATCTACACTAAAATTAGACACCTAGCACACCTATATGTAACACCAATCTGTTAGTATTTATGATAGAAATTTGTAGCCAAAATTCAATAGTCGTATAGTCTATATAAACTCACTTAAAATACACTAAAAGGGTTCTACCACTTTTGAATTCCTAAGCTTTTTAATCTTGTAGAAAACAAAAAGCTTTTGGACAATTCTTCAACATGGAACTTGTAGCCATTTTTATAACACTTAAGGCTTGTGTGAGAATTTTTGCAGCAATGCTAGACTACTTGGGCATCAAGACTCCCATTGTAGTACCCTCTCCCTCTGGTAAAAGTCCTTCACACACCGTACCCCCTTATGATCAACACTGCAAATCTATGAAAGGAACCAGCAAGGTATTTTGGTTCAGGAGTTGGGGAGTACCTAGATCATGGAGTTGATTGTAGTGCTAGACTACTAGCTTTAATGAGCTTCAAACTCCACCAAGGCAATCCCCATATGCATCCAATCACTATTTGTACACATTTTAAACTTTTTTTATTTACAATTATTTCATTGTAATAAAATTCATAGTTCATTTTCTATGTGAAGTTATTATAGTTTTATTTTGCACATTTATTTCCTAGATCAAATCTACAATATTTTTTTTGCATTTCATTTATCCCTATTTATGTCTTTCAAGTCACTGGGTGATTGAATAGACCATCTAGGACACCTTAGATCCCCTTTCTTGGAGGCTCTTGGGATCCAAGGCTAAAACTATTCTATGCCTATGACCTTCAATTTTCTAGTAATAAAATTTTCTAGGTTCAATAGTTTCTAACACTAGAAGGAGGACCTCCATCCAAATTCTACATCCAATCCTATTTTGCAATTTTTACATGTATTTTTTACAAGCTTAAAACCTTGTATCTACACAAAATTCTTTAAAGTTTGTTATCAAAATTTTCCTACAAGAAAACCAATGTTGCCACTCATCTCCCTACCACAAAAACTAAACATTGTGCTTACACATAACTGGGATTTTCAAAAAAAGTTTCACAGTAGTTGTTGGACTTCTTAAAGCCAACATAGTTGTTAGTGGAGCTTGCCTTTGTGTGTTTCAAAGGCCAACATTGCTCTGTTCCAATTACCCAAGCCCCCTATTGTGAAATCTCACAACAAGGCCAATGTTGGCCCCTCCTTCCAACACAAATATCATTTAAGTCCTATTACTAGGAAACCTGCAAGAGAAACTAACACTACAATCGACCTCCCTACCATCAAAATCCAACATGGAAGTTGTAGGTGATTTTGGTTTTAGGAAAATTTTTATAGCAATTTCTAGACTTCTTGAAGCTAGCATGGTTGTTAATCAACACTGCCTTTGTGTGTTCCAAAGGCCAAAGTTTCTCTACAACAACCACCCCCCACCCCTGCTATGAAATTTTCCAGCAAGGTCATCGTCGGCCCTTCTCTACCCATCAACATAGCCTTTGAAAAGACAAAATTTTTCATTTACATTTTTGGAAACGTACATTATTCTTGCCAAGAGAGGAAACCCCAACATAGAATAAGTGGGTGAGATGGTGGTTAACATCTTATACCCTCTTTCCCTCTCTAGTGTAGTCACTACTAGCAAAGCCAACATAGTTGGTGTTTTCAAAAAAAAAAAACCATTGTATATTCTCAAGTGTAGGGTGCAATCCCTATCATTGCAACCTACACTACATTTTGGAGTTGTAGCTCATAACATTTCATAACCATACTCCTTTTGCATATTGAATAATTCCACTTGCTGGAATTTTGATTTAATTGATTATTTATATATTTTATTAAACCAAATTTAAAACAATAACTATGTATTTTAGCCAATCAACCATCTTGCTCCTCTACTTGACTAATATGGCATCTAACCATGATGCTATGAGGATGTATGACTCAAAAGACCCCACCATGGCTAAGCATAGGCAATTACTCAGACTAAGGGGGCATTATAAATGAAGATCACTATAACTTCATTTGTGCTAGAATCCAAAAAAGTCTCCTCATTCCATGAATGGAGCTTGAGGCTAAATGCGAATATGAGCTAATCCATTGAAATGGGAAGGAGTACATACCCTCCTCCTACAATAAAATACCACTTAATGACATTTATGTGTGTATACTATCTCAAATAATTGGGATGGATAAATAGAGTGAGAAGCTTAGTTTAGTAAGCCAACATGAGGAACTTGAAGAGTTCAAGGTTGAGCACGAACCCAATAACTATATAGGGAGCCTCTTCCAATAGTTGGCTCCCTAGGCCACTACACCTACTTTGACATTACCTATCTCTTCCATGGGGGAGGTGCCTCAACCCTCATCTCTCATATACCCTACTATGTTTGGACCAATTCTTATCATAGCAACCCACCAAGAAAAATTTATATCCCAAACAACCTTCCTATTTTCCTCAATGCCTTTTGCCATGCGACCTTAGTCCACGTAGACATCATTAATGGCCTTCACCATTGCCCACCCCTTATCTATACCAGTGGACTTGACAATGGAATCCCAAGTGATCCAAGGTTCATACACACTATTTTTCCCCTTCATTCTCGAAATCCTAGCACAAACCTCCTTTTTTTTATTTGGCTCCTCTATGACCATGATGACCTAATCTCTCCCTTTAGTACTGAAGCCCATCCTGAGGCCACAAGCCTTTCAACTCATATTTCAATTATTTGTACAAACATTTCAACCCATGGGAATGCCCCAAGGTCTAGATCAAGAATTTCAAATGATCCAAGACCTTATGGAGGACTTACAAAAGCTCAAGGCTTCGACAACTTAGATAGTAAAAATAATGGATTTCTATCAAGATAATCCTACTAGTACTACTATCCCATAGATAGCTCTTTCCTTGGGCATCCCCATACCTCAATTCACTAAGTACAATGGTGAAGGTGATCCTAATATCCACCTTATCACCTTCCATTCTAAATATTTTCTATTGCAAGCTTAGACACATACTATAATATGGATCTTTCCTGTGTCCCTTACTGGAAAAGCCTTGGACTAGTACCTTGCATTACCAAGAGAATTTATATCCTCACTTGAGGACTTAATATCATAGTTTGTTAACCATTTCAAGTATAACTTAAAATCCATCACAACTCTTGATCTACTAATGAAGGTCAAGCAAGAACCCCTTGAGCCTGTACAAAAATTCATACAATGCTGGAATGTTCTTCTCAATGACATTCTAGAATCCATAGCCAAACCCCATTTTATTTCCATATTCAAGGAGGTCATTAATGACTTTATTAAGTCTAAACTTTACTATCTAGACTTGTGGTCACTCAACCAATCCTTCTCTCAAACCAAGAACATAGAGGATGTCTTTGAGGCTAGCCATGACCTCACCTATGTGGTGTATAAAAATCAACCTATATGAAGGATAGGGAAAAGGGGAGGCAAAACAATGTAGCCATAGCCATTGTGGCCAAAGTGACTAAAATTATGTAAGTCCCCAAAACAAAACCCAAGGTCCCTACCAGCAACAATCAACCATCAACATCTGGGGCCTCTACATTAGGCAACACGAGGTTGAATTTTGAAAGGAATGATTGATTGAAGTATACTAGGCTACCAATAAAACCATTTGAGCTTCTTGATTAGTTGTTGAAGAGTAGAAGAATTCAATATAAACAAATAACCAAGAATTCTTGTAAGAAGATGATAGACTATGTGAAATCATAAAGAATCTCACTCTTGCAACCAAGGATGACTTGTTGGTGCCTATGTACTTCAAACTTGATTATTTCTATCACTATCACAACTGCTAGGTCATAATACTAATTTCTATTTAGCCCTCAAGGATGACTTGTAGAAGATGATAGATGACAAGGAATCATCCCTTGATGGCTCTAACTTAGTCAAACCAAAAAATCAATCCATGCAGGTTTATAAGGATCTATCAAATGCCAACAACAACCCTTATACCATAGCGACATTTGATGTTAGCAACAATTCAAGATCTACATGGGAACCATTTCTGATTCAAGTACCATGTAATGAAATGGGTTCTTCAACCTTAACTAGTGAAAGGATCCCTTTTGTTATGAGGATACCATCACCCATGTCTCCCAAGAAAAATTTTGTAGTTAGGGTACCCCTTCCAAGCAATATCCACCTATGATGGCCAACACCATGACTTCCTCGCAACACAACAATAAGAAATCACTAATGAAACAAAGTAAGAAGTCTTTGTTAAGGCCCAAGAACAAACACAACAAGTAGGCTAAGGCATGGAAATAGGTAGGTCCACCAAAGCCCACTCCTATTTCATCCATCCCCATGAGCTCCAACACTTAGGGCACTTTAACTAGTCAAACATGGGAGGATTTCAAACCACATGGGAAGGGAAAAGAGTCCAAGGCACAACCACTTAAACATGAAGTTCACATCCTAGTATACATGGAGGAAGTCAAAGCCAAAAAAAATGAAAAAATGACAATCAATGACAAGGACTTCCTCAATGTCATGGAATAGGTTAAATAATTGCTAAAATAAAAAAAGCACATCCCTTAGCCTGTACAACCTAGTAATGACCTCCACTACACACCGCAAGGCATTTGTGAAAATGTTGACTTCTATTCCTATTAGCAAGGGTATTCTTACTAGTAAAGAGTCCATCCATGTAGTGATGGTACCACCTTCACCTAAGGAAGAAATAAAGTCAACAATAGTGATGTTTATTGATGTCAAAATCAAGACCAACCCCCAAGATGGCAAGACAACCAATGTCCCTCTCTTCATAATGATAAGAGTAGAATAATACAAAGTACCTAGGGTACACATGTACAATGGGACGACCAGTAATGTTATACCTTACACCATTGTTGAACACTTGACATAAATCAAATTTTTCTCTCAAATACTTTAATGGATCATAGGTTGAAGTAAAAGGATCAATTTCCTTGGACTTTGTAGCAAGGGTGAAATTCCCCATAATAGCCAATTTCTTGGTGGTGGAAGAGACATCAAGATTCAATCTCATCCTAAGAAGGCTTTAGTTAGCTCAATTACAAGTTGTTTCCCCATCCATCCACCAAGAAGTTCACTTGCCTTATGAGGAAGGTCAAATAATTATCCACAATGATAGTGCAGTTCCCTTGGTGGTCAACCATGTTGACCTAGAACAAGGATCTAAGGTAGAGTTTCAAGAAGAAACACCTACTATCAAAAATGAAGTCCAAAGGCCTGATATAGTGGAAGAGGCCCAAACAAACAATAACAAAACCATGGATGCATTATGGAAAGAGCTCCCCTTCAATGTGTTCAATAAAGAAAATGAGGAATACAAGATTATTCAATGTAGATCCTACGCCTTTCCTAATCTTTCAAAGATTATCAAACACTTGCACAATTAAATGTATGTTTCTTATTCACTCACGCTATTCCCACAATCATGTAGCATACTCTTTTGTTTAACCTTTTTTTACATGCATCATTTTATTTGCATTACTTTTTTCTATATTTTTTTTGCCTTTTGTAGCATGGAATCTATGTTTTACCTATATTTATTCTTCCCTTTCAAAATGCAGGGCTTGTCATAGCCTAAAACTAGCAAAATGAATGGCTCACCATGGCCTAAAACTGGCAAAATTTTCATAACCTATTCTTAGCCATTTTTCCTTAGTCTACGTTTCATTGCCATGGTCTAATATGCATTTTTCTTTTACTTTACCAAATAGGCTCATATATCCACATGATCTAACCAATGTAGCCTAATGTGACCTCATAATGTAAACGTGAAATACATAGAATGCATAAAAATAAAGATGCGAGAACATATAAGCCAAATTAAAATAAATATAATGATAATAAGTGAAATTTCCATAGCCTATATCCATAAGTCACACAATCTTACACAAGTTTAATTCACAAATATCTAGAATAAATAGAAGTTTGAATAGCCATAGCTATACCATGTAGCAAAACGTAAAATAACAATAAATGTCTCATAGATAAACAAAGGCTAAGACTAGTCATAATAGCTAACATCATTGAAAATAAATAATATGACTAAAGATATGATTAGAAAATGATGCTAAGGTGCCTCTGGAGGTGGAGGAGGAGCATCTCCAACATCTTCACCTTTAGGGCTGCCGATGTCACCTAGTACTTGTACCAACCACAATAACAAAAGGATAGTTAGTAATCAATATAATTAAACCATAAATACAATTAAACTAAATTATAACTAATTAAAAAACAAGAAAACCTAGGAAGGATCTAGAGTAGTTTCCTCTAAGGGGAAGCTTTAAAGACCAACATCTAGATGATGGCAAATTTAGTCTTTGTTCATGTCAGCCTAATCCACATCCTTAAGATTACTACCTGTTAGGATGTTTCTCTTATTGATATCAATCCATGTAGGTGGCTCCTACGAAAATGTAGTTGTAATCACCTCCCCAGAAGCCATACTAAGCTAATGAGTTGGAAAGTATGCCACTACTAGAGAGCCTTTGAATAGTTTGAAGACACTCTCTACCTAGATTCCCTTCATGAATAGCTCTAACTTGTGTCATTCTTTGGACTCCTCCTACAAAAATTTAAGATAGGCCTCCCATTCAGCCTTATACTTTTTCTTATAGTCCTTTTGTACCCTACCCCACTTGAGGACCCAGGCACAATAGTCCCTCCACTCTCTATCCTTAGGGGCTAATAGGTTCATTTGCAGCTTTTACTTTGCAACCTCTCTAATAAGAGAAACCTTGCCATGAATGGCATTCCAATACCATGTCCATGTAATCTCCTTAGTCTACAAGGACTCCCTATTAGCCACTTGGGCTTCCACAAATCCCTTGTAATCCTAGAGATCTCTAATTACCTCAATCCATCTCTTAGTCTCCCTTTACAACACCACCATTTTCTCCCATAGGAACTCATTTGAACATTGTCATTCACATGAAGTTGTAGCACATGAAAATGCACATTCAGTGGCCTTTTCTTATAACTTCCATGGAACATTTTCCACCTCAAGTGGTAGGCTAGGCATAGCATTAATCTTCATGGCACAATTAGAATCCCATCCAACCTAAGGCACTACCAGTAATATAACAATAAAACATGCACATTAAAAAATAAAGAATAACCAAAAAACTTCTTAACCACTAAGACCACATGACCACAAGACCTATATGAAGTAATGATTAAGAGCAAGGTAAAATTAGATTCTTACCAACATCAAGATAACCTAATACAACCAATTGATTATATCCTTAGTGATCATAAGCATGAACTCCATTTTATTAGAAACCTCTACCCATGGTTTCATGCAGAATTTCAAGGTTAAGACACCTAACTAAGGTTTGGAAACTACAACAAGCATAACTATGGTCCATATGGTTAAAACCAAGCTTAAAATGAAAATATGAATGCAACACATAAAAACAAAGTTCATAAGCACTTGGGATATCATCTAAGATGATAGCAGGGGGATCACCTAACTATGAGCCATCAAAGATAGCATCGAGGTCATCCAATGTGACATTGCATAATCCCTCATTCTTATGTTATTGTAGCACCTCCTCCTCTAAGCATCTTTACTTCACCTCTATTGCTACTCCTTGGGCTGCCAGTTCTTGTTGCTTATCTACAAAAATAATGGAATCAAAACATAGAATAACTTAACATGATTTGCCTAAAATAAAATGATATAGGCATATACATTAAGCATAAATTCAAAGATAACCTAAATATAGAACAAATAAGATGTACCTATGACCATGTGATGCACTTGCAAACCTCCTCTTCATAGGCTACTCTATAATTGGTGCTACTTCCTCCACTGCAGGCCTCTTCAAATTCACTGTAGCTACCCCATTAGCTTCAGCATGAAAATCCTTGGTCTTCTCAACATTTACTTAGGCAACTTGCAGCTCCATCCCCATGCTATCAAGGGAAGCATAATGAACACCACTTAAATACTTAGTGGTAATGGATAGCAATTCCCCAACGTACTCTAGTGGATTCTAAGCCTGCATGGTTGGAAAGATATGTGTTATCCAAGGCTTAGAAAGTTGGGATGGATCTTGGCACACCCATCATCCATCCCTCTGCAACACTAGGAACTCCACAAACCTCCTAAGATACACTACAAAGAATGCATATTGCATGTGATGTATCATGTCAAGGTTCTCCTAGAGTTTTAGGGTCTCCCCTAATAGCCCATAAGCCAAATGAGCAATCTAGTTGAATTGAGCATCCTCCATGATGACCTATTTTATGATCCATGCCTACTTAATGCCTATCACCTTCTTCTATGACAAGAGCTTAGGGAAAGCCTAGGACCAAAATAATAAGTACATCTCATTTGCCTCCATGAGTTGACAACTAATCAAGGACAATCCAAAGTGGTTGAAACAGGTGTTTAGCAATTGTTCCACCTTCTCCCAATGGCCCACATGATTCCCTAGCTTGCTAGCAATCTTGATCGCCTCACAAGAAATGCCAAAGAGGTAATAAAAGGTAGACTCACTAATGATCAAGGTGATACGAACACCATGGACCTAAGTGATGAATTTCTTTATTCCTTTACTAAAAGAGTCAATGATGTTCACCATCTCATAGGAGCCATGAACAAGTCAAGAAATCATGCATTGGTGATCCATGTTTGGATCTCCCTAGGTGCTTGGTTAACCAAATAATTCTGTGCCACCTTCACCTTGTCAAACTTGAGGATAAGTGTCTCCTCATTGCATCTTTAAGCACTAAAAATAATGGTAGATGATGATGTAGGTCCTACACCATAATAAAAAATGACTCATTAGCTTCAGCATGAGCACATAACATAACACTAAAAGGAAAAAAACAAACAAAGTAATATAATAAACATTAAACATAACTAGTTAGAAACAACACTTAGGAGAACACTATTAGAACCAATAAAACAATCAAAGCCAAGATAGCTAAATAACCATATAACTAGAAAACATCAACATTGCATAAGGTAAAAACCAAAATAAAGACTAAAATAACACTACACATCCTTACTTTGTCTGCATGAGGAAGGTGGCTGGGAGGTCCTAAGGGGTACACATGTTTCTACACCAAGATCTGATTTAGCCCACCAACCATGAGCCATTCCATTGGCCATGCATATTTGATAGGCTTGGGCATAGCATGTGGTGTATCTTCCAAGGTCACCTTTGAGTTGTTCCACCACTATGGGCTACACTATGGGGCTTTTACTAAGATCCCCAATGTTGTTTGAGCCAAGGGCAAGAGCTAGTCATCTTTGATAAACCCTTGGTCATTCACCATGTACCTACAAGCATGTTAATCCAAGCAAAAAAAAAAAGCTATTAAAACCAAATAACCTAATGAGACCAATAAACCAAAATAAAAAAAAGCCAAAACCATGCTTACCCTTCCACACAATAAACAATACCAGGAGGATTCTGAAATAATGTGTTGAAATAGTGGCCAACTAACAATGTATTGTTGGCATTATACTGATCAAACTCAAGCATGTTCCAAATCTTGAATAGCTTGCAAGTGCCTCTAGTATACTTGCCATCAAGTATCTCATCCTTGGCACGTGTTTCAAGATCATCAAAAAGGAATTTGATGATCAAACTAGTAAAATAAGTTAAGTGTGACCACACCATCACATTGAAGTTCTACAATAGAAAGGATAGTAACTCATTTTCTACTAGCCTAAACCACAATGAACCACACTCTAGCACCATATGGGAAGGTGGGGTGTTGGGCCCTGGTATGTGAATATAGCACAAGAGCCTTGAGAAAGAATCTGCACAACACAAACATAACCATTAAAACCTTACATGACCATAACTAAAACATAATGATCACTTAAAAAATTAAAATTAGTTGAAACTATAGCCATAATACCAACATTACCACTTACAAAGTATACCGCTTACAACCTTTAAAATCCAAAATAAGACTTAACACGAAGTTAAGGAAAAAGTCAAACAACCAATGAACACTAATGGCTACTTCATGGTGAAAAATGCATAAAATTACAAAAACTTTATGTAGAAGCTTTGAAACCATGAGGATTGGCTTGTACTGACACCTTGCCTACAATAGTAATAGCCATGAAATCCCAACTTGGATTTGACAAAATTCCAACTAGAAATCCTAGTTTACAATCAAATTAGATGCAGTAAAAACTCTAGGGGGCTAGTTAAAAAATTTAAAAAATTCAAATGAATTTTGGGAGTTAAAATAAAACTTGTAAATAACCATGGGAATTTTAAACATCATACAAAAATTTACAAGAAATAGGCCAACACTGTCCATATAGCCTAGAGGATTTACAATTACAATAGTCAAAACTGCAATTGTATGGAATAGTCAACATCAACCAAAAATTACAAATTTACACCAAATAAAATTTTTTTAAGTCTAAAGGGAAAAATTTAACACTAACGTTGCAATACCAAGCCTAGGAAAATTTTCATAAAATCACCTAGAAAAAACCTTGAAAATCTCCAAAACCCCCCAGATTGTAGAAAATGGCCACAATAAATTACTAAGAAAAAAATACCAAACAAAATTTTGAAACACCAAAAATTCATGCCAAAGCCCCCACAAAACTTTAAATATCCCTAGTAACTTGGGACATTGGTTGGAAAAAGTTTTCTAGGTGTCAACATTATCTAGTTTTGAAGGTGTAAAACCATAAAAATCAAAAATTTCACTGTACACTAATCCATAAAAAAATTCATAAGAAGTTAACCATGGATCATAATTCTATGATTCCACAACTCTTTGAATTGATAAATAGTGAAATAAAACTTATAATCTAAAAAAAAACCAAAACTTCTTAGCCATTTTTGTAAACAAATTGGAAAACCCCCCCTCCCCGTGAACTAGCTTATCGAAAAATTCACAAAAAAATCACTAGAAGTCAGAAACTAGTGGCTCAACCACCATTTTAACCATTGAATAATTTATCTCAACCCCATAGCCATAGAAACTAAAACTTCCAAGTTGTTTTAAGAAAAAATACAAAAATGACATTGCTTTTTGGCGGGAAGCTACAAAAAATGCATAGAAAAGATTGGGGCAAAATTTCAAATTTGGCATAGACCAATCCCAAAACCAAAACCTTGTAAACATGACCTAGATCTAATTTAGGATTTTAAAAAAATCAAATTTCATGTCATACACCAACCAAAACAAGGCAAAATGCCTAGGCCCTAAGCAAGAAAACTATAAAAACACATGAGAAAACAACCAAGAATTATGTACCTAGGAGTCATTTAAGATGATCCTTCTCCCAATATGGATTGCGGTAGGTGTGAAAGCCCTTTGGCTACAGCATCTGCATCCTTCAAGGTAGGATTCTTGCATATGATTGCTCTCCTCTTTGACATCTTCATGAATAATGCAAAAACCTCTAAAAATCTCCAAGATCTAAAGACCAATGCTACTCCTTAAGGAAGAATAGGTAAGAAATGCTAAGAATTCGTAGGGTAGAAGCAAAAAAATATTAGAATAGCTCTCTACCTATGCATTGCCTTGAGAAAATGAGTTTGGTAAAATAATTTTTGCAAAATTTACAAGTTAATACCAATCCTCTATTTATGCATCTCCTTAAAAAACCCCTTGCCTAAACTCACTTACTCAACTCATAGTAAAGTGAGAGTGCAAAAGGAAAAAGTCCTAGCTACGTTGAGAAGGTGGGAAGTTTAAAATGAAAACATTGTTTAAATTTGGATGGCCCCACTAGGTGCCTCCCAAGAAAAACACCAAGAATCCCAATGCAATGAAATCCACAACCAAAACCCCCATCTATGTTGGGGTTGAAGCTACATAAAGCCTGGTGATTAACTCTAAATTTCAATCATCATCAAAACCTACCTTGCCCACACTAGCCAACATGGGTTTGGCCACCATTCTTAACACATTAAAGCCTAAAAACCTCCTAGGCCAAAATTGGAAACCAAAGGTTAACACATTGAAAAACCAAGCATCGAGGAATCCAAACCCATCCCCCTAACAAAATTTGTTAGTTTGGGTAACCATGCTAACCATCATGGCTTCAAGGAAAATGGGACTTCCAAACACCAATTAGGCCTTAATTCAACTTTAGAATAATCATGTAAAGCCTAAAACCCTAGTAGAAGCCTTTGGCAATTCCCAAAATCCTTGAAACCCAACTTGAAGTGTCAAAAATCATTGGTTTTGGGTTAACCACGTTGGGATGCATCCCATCCATGTTGACCACTATGGGTGGTAGGGTTTTGACCATAAAACATCATAAAAGACATCCAAAATTGCATCTATTGGCCTTTGCATTTTCCTAGGGTTCCCAGTCATCCAAAAATTGTAAAAAAAAAACTAGGCAAAGTTAGGTAACTCCAACCTTGCATCCATGCTAGAGAAGAGCCCAACCATGTTGGCTATTGTGGCTCCAACATGGTTGGGTAGGATTTGATCATAAAATACCAAAAATAACCTCTAAATTAACATATCATGGCCTCTATGTCTTCCCAAAGTCTCCAATAACCGAAAATCAAGCAAAAATAAGTTAATTTTCATGTCACCCCCCTTGCCCATGTTGAGGAAGCCCTCACCCATACTAGCCAATGTGGGTACCCTAAGAAAATCCATAGAAACCCCATAAATACATCAAGTCAACCTAAAACTCACCCCTCTAACACTAAAACCCTACCGAAGCCTCTAAAGACTATCAAAACTCAAGAAACTAAGTCAAAATGGTAAGAACCTATCATTTCCCATCCATCTAAGTAAGGGCTATCATAGCGAACATAGCCCAAGGGGGATGACTACACAGACCATCAAAAAGCCATCAAATTTGATAATTTTAAGACTAAATCCTAACCATTGACACTAGCAACCCTAGGAACTCAAGAATTTGGTTGATCTTACACAAAAACCTTCCAAAAGCCAAAATCCAAGTGCACACATTCTAAAGAAGGCCAAAGCCACACTAGCTAGCATGGGTAAGGTTTTTGATCACTTCTACCAGTCCCCTAAGATACCAAACTACCTAAAACTCTACTTGGTAAGCCTAAAACCTCAAGGCCTTAAAACCAACTACAATTTTTCCTTGTTTTAGCCATAAAAGTGTCATGCCTTGTCCATCCACATTAGGGTCACTCCCAACCATGCTAGCCAGTGTGCCTCTAGCATGGTTAAGGCCTAAGACTACTTTTTCTAGTCTTTCAACACTCCAAAAAAACCCATAATTTGACTTGGGAAGCCTAGAACTTTGTTGAGACCTTTAGGACCTATACAAACCTTAAAATCAAGTCAAAAAATGGTAAAAAAAATCATCATATCCGCTCATCCATGCTAGGACTACACTAGTTAAGGTACTCTAAGGGGATATGACAATGCTAAGATTCAAATAACCCTCAACATTGAAAATTACAAGCCTAAACCCTAACCATGAATACTAGTGACCCTAGGAGTTTGAAAACTTGGTCAATTTGTCTCTAGAACTTACCAAGAACCAAAAATCAAGTGTAACTATGCTAAAGAATGCTATAGCCCCACATTGGCCAACATGGCTATAATGTAATTGGATCCCCAAAGAGGTTTCACCACCATAACCTCCACCAAATGACCTCAAAACTTGACTGTGGAAGTATGCAACCTCAAAAATTTAAACATATCTATAATTTGACCCTATTTTGATCACAAAAACATCATATTTTGCTCATCCATGCTAAGGCCATTCCTAGCTACAATGGCCAACATAGGTCTGGGGGTAAGACCCCAAAACCCACTTTTGTTTGCATATTTTAGCTTCGAACTCACTAGTTCCAACCCTCATAACCCTACATTACCTTGGAAATTAAATAGAACACCAATTTCAACCTTGGGATGCCATAAACTCAATTTTTCCCATGTACCCACACTAGGGCCATGTTGGCCTGCATAGTCCCAACTTGGATGATAGTTTCAAGTTGTATTTATAACTTTCAAAAGATCAAATTGATACTAGAATCAATAAATCTACATCCACAATCCACTACACTAACCATATAGACCATCAAGACCCTAAAACTAATCATTGTCAATCTAGAAAATCACATTTCCAACCTATCCATGCTTGGGCTCACCCCACCCACACTGCCCAGTGTGGGTCCAACGTGGGAGCCCAAAAATAGCCTGATTTTTTACCTTAAATAGCCTCAAAACAACATCATTTGATTCCTAGATTCATCTATCAACTTTATAGCCTTTAACTATGGCCTGCTATGGCAAAAAATTGGTAAAATCTAACCCTAATTGACAAACATTGACCATATTTTACCCTCATTTGGACTTCATTTGATCTTATTTGGCCTTCATTTCATCCCATTTGTTTTACCTACCTCTTGTAACCTTAGTGGCCTTATCTAAACCTTTTTTGACCATTAATGCAATGTGTTTTGGCTTATTCATGCATTATTACTGAAGTATTTTTTTATTATTTTGGTATTATTTGATCATTTTACATAGGTGCCACTTAATGTGCTTATGGTTGATATGTAAGATTGGCATATGAATAATTAGAAGCAGATTAGTTTACAACTGAACCTAAGTGAACCTCAGAATGATGTTGAATGATTTACTAATCTCAATCACTTAAATCTTGAGTTTGAAAGCCTCGTCAACCACATAGCCTTGATAGAAAAACCTCTCGAATGGCCTAAAAATCTAGTTAAAACCCTTAACCTTGAAGATGGCAACATTACTAAGGATTCTTTAGTGGAGGTTCCTATCATGACACATAGTGGTGATGAGAAAACATTGAAACTAAGTTGCTCACTGGAACCTTAGCAAGCTCAAGACATTACCAAGGTCCTCTAAGAAAACATTAAGATCTTTGCTTGGTCGTATGAAGATATGCTAGGTTTTGACCCATGCTTGGTGTAGCATAACATCATACTCGACCCTAGTATCAAAAGAGTTTAGCAAAAAGTTTGTAAGATTAGACCAAATTTAGCCTTGGGAATTCATTATGTACCTTTTGGTTTTGGTATATCAAAATATTAAGAAAGTTGGAGGATAAAGGTTGTTTGTATGTATGTATAGTTGTTATGCTTGTAGGACAAGAACTTGAATTGAGCAAGGTTATGGACAAAGAACAAAGGATTCATCACACAAAGAAAGATGAAGAAAGACATCTCTAGAAAGTAGTAAACGTCTTGTTAGAATTGGAGTGAACTCAAATAAAGACATCTTCAAAAACAACAAGACATCTTTCTCAGACAAAGGTGTCTTTCATGAGGTAGTGATGTCTTTAAAAAATGCAGACCAAGTTCAAAAATATTTCTTCCATAAGACAAAGACATCTTCCATAATGAAGACTTCGAAAAGATGTCATTCAGGAAACAAAGACATCTCCCTAGAATTGAAGGAAAATTTAGATAGACATCTCAGGCATGAAAAAGACATCTCCCATGACTATTAATGACTATTGCCTAGTTGTTGCATGAGTTTTGAGATGGATTTAGAAACATGGCAGCTATAAGAACACTTGATGTGCATTGGAAAATGTGAAAGCATTGTTGTATTCATTGTATAATCATTTTTAATAATTGAATTCTTTGTTGCTCTTCATTATCTTATCATTTTGGCTTTGTAAAGTGTGTTGTACCTCACTGTACAAGGATCAGCAAATTGAGTTGCAATTATCCTTTGTAATTCTTATTCTTATTTCCCTATAGGATTGATGTACTTGAGCTTATTGGGATCCTACAGGATTAAGTTGTTGGTGTTGCAATACAATACTTCGATGTAAAGCTCAAGATTGTAAAGGTTATGGAAGCCCTGAAATCAAATTTTCAAGCCCTAATAGGACCCTACAGGGTTGAGTCATTAGTGTTGTAGTATAATACTTTGGAGTGGGATTTGAAGACTATACACAATGTGGAATCTTCAACCACATTTTGAAAGCAACAAAGTTTGAAGGTGTGCTTGCGAGCTACCCTCCGAGTGTTGACTACCCAAGTTGGGGAACCATGTTAAATTTGATGTGTGTGCTTTGTATCTTCAAGTTTTATTTAGGAAACTTATTCATTCCCCACTTTCTAAGTTCAATGATCCTCAAGTGGTATCAAAGCCTAGTACTCTTACTCTCTTCAAGAGTGAACATGGAAGGGACACTTAGCATCAGATGCATCCTAATAGACAGTATCAACTAGTGTATTTAATCCATTTATCATCTATTTTATCAAGGTATGTATATTATTTCCTTAATTACATTTAGAAAGATAGAAGACTATACTTGTAAAGTTAACAATTCTTGTGATTATCAAAATGATGCTTCTTTTGAAGATAGGTATGAAACATTTTGTCATAGCATTCTTTCTTTCCAAAATTTTTGCATTAAAATAAAAGATGCTTTACATGACAAAGAAATAAAAATCAAAATTCTTGATGATATGCTCTTACCTCAAAAGGAAAACCTCAAACCTTAGGGTTGAGGTTCAAAAACTGAAAAGAATGTTTGAGTAGATGAACAAGAGCTCTTTGGAGAAACCCAAGAATCAAAAATAGCATTCATCCAGGTTTGGAAAATCTTCTAGATCAAAGTACATGAAATGTTTCTATTGTGATAAATATGCTCATGTTCAAGCTTATTGTTATCTAAGAATGCATCACCATTCTTGGTTTTTGCAAACTAGCCTAGAAAGAAAACCATGTAGGGTTGGAGAGAGAAAGAAGGAAAGATTGAAAAGAATGTGATTACACAAATTACCCTCTCTAATGATAAGGCTAGCACATGGCATATTGATAGTGGATGTTCAAGGCACATGATAGGTGAAAAATCCTACTTCATCCACTTCACAAAACAAAATTGTGGTACAATCACATTTGGAGATGACATGGAAGCATCCATAACAGGTATTGGTACCATAGGAGTAAAAGGTAAGAGATTACCTATTGTGAACAAAGTGTTTTTTGTTGATGAGTTAAAACATAATCTTCTTCATCTGAGTCAACTTTGTGACTTCAATTTTAATGTTACATTTTCAAAAGATAGTTGTAAAATACAAGATTTATCTACTAGAAATGTTGTGTTATAAGGATCAAGGAAAGGAAATGTATATAGTACTATTTTTGGAAATTCTACTAACCTTGAATTTAAGTGTTTAGTAAGCTATGCAGATGATACATGTCTTTGGCATAGGAAACTAGGCCACATAAACAAGAAAATTCTTGAAACCTTGGTATCTAAAGAAATGGTTCATGGTCTCCTTAAGCTTAAAGATTTCAACTTAAATACATGTGAAGCCCGTCAAAAAGGGAAACAAATGAGGGTAAGATATGATCAGAAAAATTGTATTTCTACCACTTGTCCCTTAGATCTACTTCATATGGATGTGGTTGGTGTAATTCAAACTCTTAGCTTAGGAAAGAAGAGATATTTTTTAATCATAGTTGATGATTATTCTCATTTTACTTAGGTTGCTTTTTTGTATCACAAAGATGAGGTGTTTAATCATTTTTTGAGAATTAGTAATTAGATCCAAAAAGAAAAAGGATATGGTATTAAAGTTATCAAAAGTGATAATGGAGGTGAGCCTAGAAATGTAAAATTTAAACAATTTTGTCAACTAAATGACATTCTACATCAATTCTTTGTTGCAAGAACTCCTCAACAAAATGGTGTAGCTAAATGGAAAAATAGGATCTTGAATGAGATGAGAAGGATAATATGAAATTTTCAAAGTCTTCCTCATCACTTTTGGGCTAAAGCCATCAACACTGCCTATTATGTATCCAACAAAGTTCTAGTAAGAATACCTTTAGTATCTTATTTTCAAGTTTTTGGTTCAAAATGCTATATTCTGAATGATAAAGATAACTTGAGGAAGTTTGATGCAAAAACTGATAAGGGAGTTTTCTTGGGATATTATCTAGTTAGTAGAGCATATAGAATGTTTAACAAAAGAAAAAATATGGTGGAGGAAACCATAAATGTCAAAATTGATTAATATGATCTTACTAGTCCTAAACTTGATGATGAAGTCATTCCCATCCAAAAACTATCTAGCCCAACCTTAGTGCAAGATGACAAAAATTCAAAACCCAATAGTGATCATGAAGAGGAAGAAAATGATGATGATTAGGAGATGTCTCCCACTTTACCAAAACTACCAAGACTTTGAAAAACTCATTCTCTCAACAATGTTATTGGGGAAGTTCAAGATGGTCTCCACACTAGAGGCCAAATCAAAGAAATGTGTGCCTTCTCTACTTATGAACCCAAAACCTTTAAGGAAGCTGAAAAAGAGGAAGGCTGAATTTCTGCTATATAAGATGAACTTATTCAATTTGCTAGAAATGATATATGGGAATTAACTCTTAGTCCCATTGATAAACCTGTTATTGGAACAAAATGAATCTTTAGAAACAAGACTAATGATAATGGAAATATCATTAAAAACAAAGCTAGATTGGTTTCCAAAGGATACAACCAATAAGAATGAATAGATTTTGATGAAACTTTTTCTCCTATTGCTAGGCTAGAATCTATTAGACTTCTTCTTGCCTATGCTAGTATTAACAACATCAAGCTCTATCAAATGGATCTCAAAAGTGCCTTCTTAAATGGAACCATTCAAGAAGAAGTATACATTAAGCAACCTAAGGGATTTGTTGATTTGACCAAGATTGATCATGTCTACAAACTCAAGAAAGCTCTCTATGATCTTAAACAAGCTCCAAGAGCTTAGTATGAAAGGCTTTCTCAACATCTCATATCAAAATGTATTCAAAATGGGTAAAGCTTATGTTACATTATTTCTTAAAAGAGAAGGTAAAGATCTTTTAATTGTTCAAATCTATGTTGATGATATTATTTTTGGTGCCACTAAAAAAATTCTTTACAAGAAGTTTTCTAATAAATTCAAAATGAGCATGATGGGAGAATTGAAAAAACTTTCTTGGGTTTCAAATCTATCAAACACCTAATGGAACCTTCTTATGTTAAACCAAGTATGTAAAAGATCTTTTGCTAACAGATAGTTTGGCTGATTGTAAGGTTAAAGGTACTCCAATGGCTTCAAATTTTAAACTTCTTAAAAATGATCAAAGTAAGCCAGTTGATCCCAAGCTTTATAGAGGTATGATTGGTAGTTTTTTTTATCTAACTACTAGTCAACCAGATATAACCTTAAGTGTAGGATTCTCTACTAGATATCAGTTAGCTCTAAAAAATTCTCACTACCAGGCTATTAAATGAATCTTTCACCACTTAAAAAGTACTACTAACTAGGACCTTTAGTATCAAAATGATTCCTCACTTGATCTTTCTAGTTATTTTGATTCGGAGAGATGTCTCAAGCATGAAAAATATTTCTCCCATAACCGTTAGTAACCATTTCCTAGTTGTTGCACGAGTTCTGAGATGGATTTAGAAATACAATAGCTATAAGAAGAATTGATGTACATTTGAAAATATGAAAGCATTATTGTGTTCATTGTATAATCATTTGTAATCATTGAATTCTCTATTAGTCCTCATTGTCTTATCATTTTAACTTTGTAAAGTGTGTTATACCTCACTGTACAAGGATCAGCAAATTGAGTTGCAATTATCCCTTGTAATTCTTATTCTTGTTTCCCTGTGGGATTGATGTACTTGAGCTTATCAAGATCCTATGGGATTGAGTTGTTGATGCTACAATACAACACTCCAATGTGAAGCTCAAGATTGTAAATGTTGTGGAAGCCTTGAAACCACATTTCCAAGCCTTGATAGGACCTTATGGGGTTGAGTGATTGGTGTTACAATATAACACTTTGGAGTGGGGTTTGAAGATTGTACAGGGTGTAGACCCTTCAACCATATTTCCAGAGGTGTGCTTGCGATCTACCCTCTAAGTGTGGACTACCCAAGTTGGGTAACCATGTTAAATTTGGTATGTGTTCTTTGTATCTTCAAGTTTTAATTTGGGAAATTTATTCATCCCCCCTTCTAAGTTCAAATATCCTCATTCATGGTGAGATCACAAAGCTATATCAAGCTAGTTTCCACCAAGCTATCGATTACGTGGAATGGATGTCCAACATAGTGGTGATGCCTAAGAAAAACATGAGTATATGTATTTGTATTAATTTTTGAGACCTAAATAAAGTAACCATTAAGGATGATTTTCATTTTCCTAGTATTGACAAACTTATCGATACCTCAACTAGGCATGCCTTATTATCCTTCATGGATGGGTTTTTGAGATACAACCAAGATAGGATTAACCCAAAACATCAAATTTGTATGACCTTCATGACCCCTTGGGGAACCTTTTCTTACACCATGATACCATTTTTTCTAAAGAATGTAGGAGCAACTTACCAACAAGCCATAATTTATATCTTTAATGATTATATGCTAGGATTACCTAATGACTATGTGGACAATATAGCCATTAAATCCAAAATGGTCCATGACCATGCACATGATCTTGACCTTGTATTGAAATAATGCCTCAAGTATGAGCTTAGGCTTAACTTCAAGAATTTTTTCTTCATTGTCAAAACTAATAAGATGCTCGAGTTTGTAGTATATAAAGCAGAAATACATGTTAACCCTACTAAGGTTAAGACCATACCCAACCTGGCAACATCAACTAATCTTAAGGAGCTTATAGGACTTCAAGGTATATCACAATTTATTCATAGGTTTAATGCCAGGCTTACGAATAAGTCACAACCCATGCAACACTTGCTTAAGAAAGGAGTTCACTATGACTAGATGACTCGATGCTAAGAAGCCTTTGAAAACCTTAAGCAAGGGTTAGCACAATTACTCATAGTTTATCTACTGCAAAAGAATAAGCCTTTCTATATCTACCTTGCTATCTCTAATGTATTCATTGCCTCTCTGCTCTATCAAAAATGAGATGATGGAGCAAAGTTATCGGTCTACTACCTAAGCCATGCATTAATTACCTATGAGACCTACTACACTAAGGTGGAGAAGTATTGTCTAGCCCTAGTCTTCTCATTAAAGGAGTGGTGGCATTACCTCTTTAGGAGTGAGGTCAATGTCATTTGCAAGGATAACATTCTTAGGGTCATAACAAAAAATATCTATGAAAGTAGTCATATAGCCTATTGGAAATCCATTACAACTAAATTTGACCTTCATTATGTCTCTCAAGCTTCAACCAAGGGCCAAGCAATAGCTACATAACATACTATTTTACAAGTTGAAGACCATGCAACCATAGACCTTGAATTCCTTGACAAGCATGTCAACATTGTTAATGAAGTACCCAAGGGCTATGAGGTAATGATGCACTTTGATGAAGCTTCAACTACCCATGGGGCCAGTGCTACTACCATCATAATCTTACCTTTTGGTGAAATTCAACCCTTCATCTACTATTTTAAATTCCCATGTACCAACAACGTGGTATAGTATGAAGGATTGATCAAAGAAATAATAGTAGCTCATAACCAAGGAATCAAACACCTGATGATAAAAAGTGATTTACAACTTGTGATTAACCAAGTAACTGAGGTTTACACATGTAAAGCCAAACATTCACAACCTTACTCTAACCTAAGTAAGAAACTAATGCAATAATTTATAGACATTGGTATCCAACATGTACCTTAGAGTGGAATTATTGGACTTCATCAACAATGAATAGAATAAGGACCTATGGACTATTGACCTGGATTCAATGGAAGAGTAGGGGGTATGAACACTTGCTCACATCAAGTGATACCAAGAGATGTAGAAACAACAACATTATCATGAATTGAACAAATGAAATATTAACGAGGAAGACTTGGTCCTCAAGGTTGTTCTTTAGCATGTGGACAAGTTCTCAGCCAACTAGGAATAACACTTCCTGATCATCAAGGCCTGCAAAAATAGAGCATTCAGAATAGCAAACATGGATGGGAATGAACTCGCCAATCTAGTCAATCTAAAACCCTATTACATCTGACAAGCATAGACCAATAATTGACATATACAACCTTTGCATTAGATGACAAGCAAGCCTACACTACCTTTTTCTATCTCTCTTCTTATTCAACATAATAAATGAACTGTAAAGCTTTGTAACAATAGTGACCTATGGTGACCTAGTTTGCTAGTGTTGTTTTGTATTCTTTGTCAATGTCTCTCCTATCAATCATCCAATCATCAACAAAGAAAATGTATGTTGCAACCTTTTTAGCATTATAACTTTCACCCCATAAAACCAAAGGCTAGAATTTCATTGTAAAATGTGAAGATTGTAATCCATGAGATACAATTTCATGTACTTTAACTTTTGGAGCTAAAAATGCCTCATAAGTTATTATAGCCTTAATTTTTAAATGAAAAAAATCCCACCATGACTATATTTGGGCTTGGGAAGGTTAAAAATGCCTTTTGGACTATCAAAATTGGCATTTTCATGGGTTTTGTGGGGGGTATGACCTTTACTACGTTGGAAACACCTATGCCTAGCATTGTGGTTCATTCATTCCCCTATGGCTAGCATAGTCAACATAAAGCTAGCATTGCTACATTAAGGGCATCACTAGAGTGGTGGAAGTTTCCATTTTCATCAAATTTCAGCGTTGCTTCCACAACTACAGCATTGCTATTGGAAAGCTAGCGTAGGTCAGAGAAGCCAACATGGATGTAAAAAATCCATTTACTATTTTTGGTAACCAACATGATTTTGGTGCCTTAGGGATATCAAAACTTGTCATAAATAGTAACTACACTAGAATTAAATACTTGCCACACCTGCACATGACACCAATCTGTTAGTGATCATGACAAAAATTTGTAGCTAAAATTCAGTAGCCATATAGCCTATATAAACCCACTTCAAATACATTGAAAGGATTCCACCACTTTTGAATTTATAAGCTTTTTAATCTTGGAGAAAATAAAAAGCTTGTGGGAAATTCTTCAATGTGGAACTTGCAACCATTTTTTTAACATTTGAGGCTTCTGTGAGACTTTTTAGAGTAATGTTGGACTACCTAGACATCAAGACTTCCAACATAGTACCCCTTCCCCCTGTGACAAAACTCTTTCACACATCTTACCCCCTATGACCAACATTGCTCTGTGAGAGGAACAAGTAAGGTGTTTTGGTTCAAGAGTTGGGAAGTACTTGGATCGTGGAACTAACTATGATGCTAGACTACCAACTTCAACAAGCTTCAAACTCCACCAAGGCAAACCCCGTGTGCATCTAGGTACTATATGTACACATTCTAAACTTTATTTATTTACAATATTTTCATTGGGATAAAATTCATAATTCATTTATTGTGCAAAGTTATTATAGCTTTATTTTGTGCATTTATTTCTTAAATCAGATCTATAGTAAATTTTTTTATTTTGTTTACCCCTATTTACATTTCTCAAGTCCTTGACTAATCAACCAAACTATCTAGAACACCTTGGATCCCATTTCTCAAATGCCCTTGAGATCCAAAGCTAAAACTATACCATGCCTATGACCATTGGTTTTCCAGTGATTGAATTTTCTAGGCGTAATAGGTTGGACAATTTTTAATGTATGTGGATGCATCATTCTTCATTACAAGCCAGAAATAAGATTTATGTATCATAACATAACCTAGATGCCTAGCGTATGGTACTTCATGGGCTTCAAACAATAACTTAAGTCTCTAATTTCCTTCTATTGGTAAAAGTTGGTAATACACCATTAGGAAAACATTGGTAATGAGGCTCAAAAGAAATATTGGTTAGGATCTTCTTTTATTTGTTCCTTAATCTCTTCTTTCAAAGGGGTTGTCACAATGCCAATCATTAGGTTCCATATTTAACTAAGGATGTCAACCACTACATTTTATTTTCTTGAAACATATTTAATCTCAAAATCATATTCAACCAATAATTCTACCCATCATCATTGTTAGGTGTTCAAGATGGGTTGTCTTTGCAAGTATTCTAGACTTTTATGATCTATTTTTAGTACAAATATTTTTCCATAGAGATAGTATTTCCAAACTTTCAAAGAATGAACAGTTACTAGCAATTCTAAATCATGGGTTAAGTAATTTACCTTGGCTCCTCATAATTTACAAAATTCAAAACATACTACTTTATTTCCTTATGAAAGAATTACACTAATTCCAACTCCACAAGCATCTATAGATACTTCAAATGGTATTTCTTCATCTAAAAATTTTAGGAAATGCACTATTGTGAGTAGCATCTTTAATCTAAGGAAAGCTTTCCTACACTTTTCATCAAACTTAAACACACATTTTTCCTGCAAAAGGTTAGTCAAGGGGACTACAAAAGTAGAATAATCTTTAGTAAAATGTCTATAAAAACCTATTAAGCCCAAGAAATTGCAAATTTTTGTAGCATATTTTAGTTCTAGCCAATCTTGAACTACACTAACTTTAGTTGGGTCTACTTGCAATCCTTTCTTAGATACTATATGGTCTAAGTATGATACTTCTTCTTTAAAAGGTCTACATTTACTTAATTTTTTTAACTGATATTCCTTAAGGACTTCCATTATAATTTTTAAATGTTTAACATGTTCTTTTGTTGACTTAAAGTAAACAAGTATATCATCCATAAATACGATAACAAATTGATCAAGGTACTCTCAAAAGATATTATTCATTAATGTCATGAATGTTGTAGGTGTGTTGGTTAATCCAAATGGCATCACCACAAACTCATGTAATTCATACCTAGTTTTGAATGTAGTTTTCTCAATGTTTTTTTCCTTAATCCTTATTTTATTATAACTAGATTTTAAATCAAAATTTGAGAAATAACATGCTCCAATAAGTTGATCAAACAAGTCATCAATCCTAGGAAATGGATAGGTGTTTTTAATCATCACTTTATTCAATGCCCTATAATCAATGCATAATCATAATGTACCATCTTTCTTTTTGACAAATAAGACTGGTCACCCCAAGGTGAGACACTAGGTTAAATCTTCCCTTCTTCCAACAATTGATCTACTTGTACTTTTAATTCCCTTAATTTAAAGGTGGAAAACCTATAAGGGGCTTTTGAAATTGGTTGTGTACCAAGGAAAATATCAATAGCATGTTCAATAGTTCTTTTTGAAGGTAATTCCCTAGTTTCACCAAATACTGAATCTTTACATTGTTCAAGTTCTTTTGGAATCTCAATGTCATAGGATTTCTGAAGTTGAGTTACTTTTCCAACCAACATAGTAGCATCCTTTTTGACTAATTGTGTAGCTTGCTTAATAGTTATCATGTGCATTTGCTTTATTGTTCCTACCCCCCTTAGAACCCTGACTTCGTTAATGGTTGGTACATTTAAAACATGAGCTCCAAAGTGGACAATAATATCAAATTTTTGTAGAAAAGACATTCCTATAATTACATCAACATCACCTAATTCATATTCTAAGCATTCATCAACAAAAGGCATGTTTGCAAAGTAAAAGTAATTTCTTTGTACCTAGTATGCTTACTTATAGTTGTTCCATCTACAAGTTCTATTCTAACAACTTTCTTGGAAGGTAAACTTATATTTATTAACTTAAGTAAAGTTGGTGAAATAAAATTCACTTTCTCCACTATCAATCAAAAAAAATTCCCTTTAATTGATCCTTCAAAGGTTAGTAAACCAAATTGAAATTTTCTCAAACTTGACTTGGCTAATGCTAAAATCTTCTTCACGGCTGTCGTGGTGGTTTGGACCTTTCGTTTGGCCATGTTTCGGTTGGGTTTTTTATTCTTGGTTTGATTATTTCATTGTATTTTTGTTTGTAATTTTGGGCAATCTCATTTGAAATGATCTTTGCTACAAGCAAAACATCCTGATTGAGCTCTCTTGGTGGGTGATTCTTCTACTATTTCTGTCAAAGGCTAGTTCATACTTGATTTAATTCTTTGTAATCCTTAACAATTCTATAAGCTTCATCAACTATTTGAGAATTATGTACATGTAGTCCACCAATAAACTTTGAAGCTAATTCTTCCTCATCCCAATGGTCTACATACTAAGATAGATCATAGAATTCCTTGTAGTAATCTTCCACATATTATCTTCCAAATTTAAAGAATCAAATTGCATGTTGCACTTTTTGAGGAAGGAATATGGTACAAATTTTTGTTCAAAACCTCGATAGAAGTTGAGCCAATTTGTAATCAAACCTTGAGATCTCAATTCATTCTACCATGTTGTAACAAGTCCTTTCAAATACAAGAAGACTACTTGCAAATGTTCTTGGCTTGACAAATTCAGCATATTAAAGTAATTCTTCATGGTATCAAGCCAATAGTTTACCTTGGCACTAAATCCAAGAGCCCCATCATAATGATCTAGTTTTACCTTTTTGGCATGAACTTGGGTTAGTGATTTTCTTTGTGCATTTTGCCAAGTCCAATAACCCTTCTCTTCCAATTCCATAATGAAGAGATATCAACACCTTGGTGTCCAACAAGTGGAGACTAGTTTCTATATTCATACCTAGGGGAAAGTTGATCTTGATAATGATCTCTATGATGTGGGGATTGATCTTGGTGTTGGTTGGTTGGAAAGTGACTTGGGTTAGAAGGTTGGGTGAGATGATCAATTAATTATTCGATAGAGTCTACGAAGAAATCCATCTTTTCTTGAACTTCTAACCATATTCCTTCTGAACTTTGGGACAAGTTCCTAATTTCTTATAACATATTTTGCATATCTATCCTGAAATTTTGGTTTGATTGACCAAGTTCCTTTTGGACACATCTAATTTCATTGATCTATTGTTCAAGGGCATCCATTTGATCATTGACTTGGGACTCCATCATTCTCCAATGTATTCTCTGGACTTTGAATAAGAAACTGTTGGCACATTTGGCCATTCCATGGAACAGTAAGACTCATCTTGAACATTATTGTAAGAGTAGGAGGATGTGAATGTGTTATTTCATATCATTGGTATGGAATGTAGGGGGTGGCCCAAAATGGAATATTGGTGTGGAAAACAAAGAATTCTAGGAATAATCATGTTGCTACATACAATAGTCAAAAAATATATTTGTTTTAAAAAATGAGAGAGGATATACTACTGCAGCATATTTTCAGTCTCTCAAGGAGGCGGTGATAAGGTTTGAAGGAATAAACAGCAAATTTTTTTTAATGGAGAAACGTCGATTCGAGCTTCAAAGGATACCAAGGGTGAGAGTCATGGAAATGGAGAAGATACGAGTTGCAATCTCTGAAGAAGTAAAAACAGCAAAACCAAAAAACAGAGATCATTCTATAAACGACGTAGGCCTACATTCTAAATTTTCTCCATTGAGAACGCATTCAAATCGCGACCCTGGTTTAGACGCACTTAACTGCGGAAGGTTTTGGATGTGCAAAAGAAAAAAAACGCAGAGGAAGCAAGAAGACATGATGCAAAATTGGAAAAGGCCCTAAACTTTCTCTTAAGTCACGATCTCAGGGTGCTGCACATTCTTAGCTCGCTGAAAGACATGGCACGGTTCCTACCAACGCAACGACCCAAACCCTTGTTGTTATTAAAAAAAAAATTTGCGCCGCAGGAGGAGCCCCTAAGGTTTTTGCTGCCCATCAGAGCTTCGCGGAGGCAGTTCTTTTGATTTCAGTAACGAAATCTTCAATTTTGGGTTTTTGTTTCAGATCTGCATGCCTTCAACGTCATCACAGAATCGCAAGGTGTGCACTGCACAGAGGATTTTTGGGTAGTTGCAGGGTTGTTTCGTAACTTACCTTACCATTTCCTATAACTGGTATTTCAAAAAGGAGCCTTCCATGGCTTAGAACGTTTTCTGGAAAATAATCTGCCTGCAACCTCACCAAACAAGCCTGGGCTTTCACAAAGAATGCATTTCAAATTTTTTTTTTAGGTGGTGAAAAATGGCAATCACAAATGTCATTTGCCCTGGAACCTGCAATCCAAAACAACAACCATGCTTAACGCCGAAGCATTTGATATCGAATACCAGTTCACAAAATGCGGCAACAAAGACACAAAGGCACACTGAGACAGGTGTCAAGAGATATTTTAGGCTGATGCTGATAAATTAGAGCTATAGTTCATCAAAAATAAAATTCTAAATGGTCTGCTAATTAATTTAATTCAGCAATGACACAATGTCACCTATGCTAATAGCATGAAGCCCCGGTTTTAGACTTACCTTTTGAATTTAATTATTCCAAGGTTTCAAGACATTATTTTTTCAAACATTATTACTACCCATAACATAATTGTAATATTAATGATAAAATATTTGTAATATTATATTTATAATATTTACAAATATTGGTGTTAGCATAAATTCCTCCTAACTTTATGTACAACTTCCCAACTACTTAACTTCCCAATTAAATTAGTGAGAAATATCTCCTAACTACATGGGTAAGTTGTAACTCCCTTACTTGGGAGACAAGTTAGCTAAGATATTTTGAGTATGTAACCACCTTTGAACCCTATAAAAAGAGAAGACATTAGGGTCTCAAAGGGGAGGAAGGGGGACTTGGAAGAAGACATTGATACTACACCTTGGAAGGCTACTAGCTAGCACTTGGGCTCTCACTTGGAGACACACTTTGGATTCCGTGAAGAGCTTGTAGGAAGAAATTGTGAATGATTGCTTGGTGGCTTGCTAAATAAAAGATTTTAGCCTCTTTTTCATGGTCCTATGACTTATGTTTTTTTATTTTTTATTTTGTTTAAATTGTTTAGCTAGTGGTTTAGATAGTATCATCCTTAGCAAGTAATTTTGGGATTTTTAGATTGCTCTTATTGTTCTTGTTGTACGATTCAAAGTTTCTATTAAAATTTTTCCATAGAAGCACTTGTGTTTAAAAGCCTTAAGAGCATTTTAGTAGTAAATTTTGTTATTGTACAATGTATAAGAACTGCTATTGAGATCGTTGTAAGAGAGCCTCTGCTTATAGTCAAGCTGTTGAACGATTCAATAGTTAAGAGGGTTCAGAAAATCTTTGGTATTTTGCCGGGACCAGAATAGCTTCTTTTTTATCTTTAAAGTGAATCTTCATAGTATTTCATCAGAAATTGTCAAGTCTTTTAAAGGTTCTGTTGAATGCAATTGTTGACATCCATTATCTAGCCAAAATGGAGTCTCGTACATGGTAGTTTACACAGCAATTTTTGGTAGCATAGTAGGATTATCTTGAACAAATTGTTTATTTGAGCCTCAGAAGTTTGAACAATTTGTAGTTATTGAATTTGGGATAGCTTTATTGCAAAGTGTTTACTCGTTTTATTTTACCTTGTTCAAATATTTGAGGTCTACACAAATCTGCTTTTTTTCTGTCTATTTCCATCGAATCTTGCTCTATTTCTAGTTTTCTTGTGGAACTATCTCTTTCTCTGGGAAAAATTAGAAGTAGATTCGCAGAGTTGTGCTTAAATGTTTTTGCAAAATTTTATTTGTTACAAGTAGGTATTATAAGGACCACATAGACTAGGCAATTGAACAAAATAGGAACTCTCAACAACTCACAGTACTTGGCAAAGTTGGCTGAGTTTCTTTAAGGTAAGTCATTTGTAGTTTACACACAACGCAATCATTTCCTATTTCACAACTGCATGCTGCAACAGCACACACACATATTCACGTTAACTACTGAGTTTATTTGGAGGTATCTGGGCCTTGGTGTTGCCAGAGACCAGCAGGCACCTAAATCCTATTCAAGGACACTCGTTGGCGGTCGCATCCCAAATGATCACCAATAGTTCTTTTGGCACTAGAAGGAGGGTTAAAAATTTAGCCTCTAGGTTCATAAGCCTTATAATTTTAGCACATCAACAATTCTTTGTTATTATAAAGGCTTAAGAAATTAGATATTTTTAGTTCATGACCAAGAAGATTGATAGTTTGAAAAATTTCAAAGTTTCAAAAGATATTCTAGATTCTAAGACTGATTCTTCATCAGAAGAAGAACAAAAGAAGTTTTTGAATTGGGAACAAGTAGGGGAGTGAAACTAGAAGATCACCCATTATATCTGGTTTATCGATTCATAAGAGAAGATTTAGAAAGTTTAAGAGTTCAATTATCTAAATGAAGAGGATGGAAAATCCTTGGCAAAGCGTTACACCATTAGGATTTCAAAATTACAATGATATTCCTAAGGTAGTTTACAAATATTTGCCTAAGCCTTTCATTCCTGGAAAAGCTTATTTAGCTGAAGAATATATTCACATGTTTGAGTTAGCTTTAGCTCATGCAAATATTCAACATCAAGATCAAGCTTGTAGGTTGTTTGTATCAAATCTAAAGGATATGGCTCAGATTTGATATTCAAACTTACCAAGTAATAGTATTACAAGTTGGGATGACATGAAGAATCTTTTCTTAGCCCAGTTTGGTAATCAATTAGATCAACAACAATTATACTGTGGGTTGATACAAGCTAAGCAAGGAGTTAAAGAGTCAATTAAAGATTTTAACATCAAATTTCAACGAATTTGTGGACTCTTTCAAAGACAATATAGGCCATCAGAAGAAATGCTTAAAGAAACTTATCTTAAGGCTGTCAACCCCAACATTTCAATTTGGTTAAGGAGAACTCCAAACTTAACTACGCTAAATGACTACTTTAGTAAAGCTATACAGTTAGAAAAATAGTTGAACTTGAATCCGAAAGAAAATATTGCAACTCAAAAAAGAGAAGAAAGAGTTATGATTCCTAGGCAAGATTTTGCTCAATTTAAAGCTTTACCAAGTCCATCTCATGTTAAGATAGAGCAAGAACATGAAAGAGTAGGATCTGAAAAGGGACATAAATCTTATTGTTCAATTGCCTAGTCTACGCGGTCCTTATAATACCTACTTGTAACAAATAAAATTTTGTGAAAACATTTAAGCACAACTCTATGAATCTACTTCTAATTCTCCCCAAAGAAAGAGATAGTTCCACAAGAAAACTAAAAATAGAGCAAGATTCAATGGAAATAGATAGAAAAGAAAACAGATTTGTGATTGACTTGGAACATGAGTTCAAGAAAAATTTACTTACTGGAAAGAATTTACAAGACTTAAATAGTCAAGCTTTCGAGGTAGTGAATTTTGGATTAGACAAGATACCAAAGATGTTGAATGTTACAAAGGAAAGAGATTCAAGTTTCAAGCAAGACTTGTTATCATGTCTAAGAAATAATTTGGACAATTTTGCTTGGTCCTATGATGATCTTAAAGCTTTTAGGCAAGATGTGATGACACACAAAATTCCTCTAATAGAAGGTTGCAAAATAGTCAAGCAAAAACAAAGGAAATTTAATCCATCATTTGAACCAGCTATGGAAGCCGAAATCAAGAAGTTGTTGCAAGCACGAATCATATATCCAGTACGATATTTGACATGGCTTGCTAACCTTGTTCCAGTGAGAAAGATAAATGGTGATATAAGGCTTTGTGTAAAATTTAGAAATCTGAATGATGCCTCAAGAAAGGATAAGTATCCACTTCCAAGAATTGATGAGATGCTAATTAAAGTCTTAGGATGTCAAGTATATTCTTTCTTAGATGGTTTCTCAGGTTATAATCAAATCATGGTAGATAAGAATGATAGATACAAAACATCATTTATCACCAAATGGGGAACTTTTGGCTACCACAGAATGCCATTTGGATTGTCAAATGCTGTAGCTACGTTTCAAAGAGCAATGGATTTAGCATTCAAAGATTTATTAGGCAAATTTGTGGTGGTTTATTTGGATGATATTACAATATTTTCAAAGAAAAAAGAAGATCATATTAATCATCTCCAGCAGGTTTTTGACAGATGTCGTGAGTTTGGTATTTCATTAAATCCTAAGAAGTGTATCTTCGGGGTTAAATCTGAAATTCTATTAGGCCATGTGATATGTCAAGAAGGAATTGCCATAAACAACTCCTAAATTCAAGCAGTACAGAATATTAAGCATCCCACAAGTAAGAAATCTCTTAGATCTTTCTTTGGGAAGATTAATTTTGTGAAAAAGTTCATCCCCGGATTCACTGAAATTACCAAACCTTTGATGCATATGCTAAAAAAGGATGTCCAAGTAGAGAAAACACTAGAGTCAAAGAGAGCTTTATCAGAAGTTAAAATCGCTATACAAGAGGCTCCATATTTGGTGAAGCCTAGGCTTAAAGAAGATTTTTGGTTATATTCTTTTGCTTCAAATGATTCTATTGCTGCCGTTCTAACACAAAAGGATAGCGAAGGTCAAGATGAACCAATTGGGATTTTTGGGTATCAGTTGAAAAGTTCAAAGTTAAATTATTTAGACTTAGAGAAACAAGCTTTTGCAGTTGTCAAAGCACTTTAGCATTTTAAATATTATTTGGAAAGTTCATTAGTCCATATTATGCTAATTGAACCTGTAGTCAAGCGATTCTTAGCCCAAAATGGGATTGGATTAAAAAGAGGAAAATGGCTTATAAAGTTGCAAAGTTTCAGATCTTCATTGAAAATATGCAAGACAATTAAGGGAATGGGATTAGCCAAGTTAATGACTAGAGAAAGTGAAGTGTGTATACTTGACACCCATGAAGAGAATTGGTATGATGAAATTCTTAAATTTCTTAATACAAGGAAAATCCCAAATAATTTAACTGCAAGTCAAAAAAGAGCTTTCTTCAAAAGAACACGAAGATTCGTTGTTAAAGATAGTATATTATATAGAAAGAATTTTCAGGGAGTTTTATTGGAATGTGTTCATAATGATCAAATTAGTTTCATTTTGAAATAATTTCATGATCATTTGAATCTATTTTATGAATCCCCTAAGTCGACTATGCAACATATACTTCGATATGGATATTACTGGCCTTCCATGTATCAAGACATTAGTTCAAAGATTCAAAAATGCTATAAATGTCAAATTCATGGGCCCAAGATTAGAAGGGCTAGAGCCCCTTTAAAGCCAGTAGTTGCAGATAGACCATTTCAGCAATGGGGTTTGGATTTTATTGGTACAATTACTCCTTCAAGAGCTAGACACAAATTTATTCTCACAGCTACTGATTATTTCACCGAATGGTCTGAAGCGAAGGCTCTAAGAGGAAGTTCAGCATCAGACGTGATTAAGTTTCTAGAAAATCACATTCTAAATAGATTTGCTCTACCAGAAGTGTTAGTGTCAGATAATGGTCCTGCCTTCAAATTTGAAGAGTTTATCAGATGGGCATCTGAAAAATCCATTTTCTTATTTTCCTCATCAAATTATTATCCTCAAGGAAATGGCCTAGCCGAATCCACCAATAAAAATCTTATTGCTTATATCAAGAAATCGATGGATGGGAATCCAGGAAATTGGATTGATTATCTACAATCCACGTTATGGTCAGATCGAATCAGATTCAAGAAAGCTATTGGGACATCACCATATAACTTAGTCTATGGTTTGCCAACAAGAATTACAAATAATATTGTAAGCTCAGCTTCTGAATTTGTACAAAGATATAGTGAAAGGACTGATAAAGATAGAATTTTTATGACTTTGCTTATTAAAACAGAAGCTAAAGTAGATAAAGCAAGGGATAATTTGTTACAGAATACCTCTCAAGTTAAAAGATGGTTTGATAGAAAAGCTCTGAAAAGAACTTTCAAGATAGGGGACCTTGTCCTATTATGGAATATGAAGAAACAAAATAAGCTTACCCCGACATGGATTGGTCCCTTTCAAATTACAAAGCAATTGTCAAAGGATACTTACAAATTATCAACTTTGGATGGCATGGAATTGCAATTTCCATATAATGTTTTGCATATAAAACATTATTTGGGACAATTGCATACAGCTTAAAGATGTCATTACAAAAAATAATATATGTATATACTATTAGGTAAATATTACTAGGAATATAGTATCAATTAATATGTTTAATTATGCTTTATTTAGATTAGAAAATAATTTTCCTTCAAGTGAGGCAAATGGAAGCCTACAAGTGAAACAAGTGGAATTCTACAAGTGTAACAAGTGGAGAAGGTGACGCATCCACTACTTGGTGAGGATTGTGACAAATAGGTGGAATGCCTAAAAAGAAGAAAATGTGTTTGGAGGGATTTCAAATTTTTACACCTATAAAAGGAGGGTTAAGTTGCCTAAAATTTCATCATCTTTCAATTCATGTTGAGTAGTGAAAGTTAGAGAGAGCTAATGGAGTTTGAGAAAGCAATGAAAAAGCCTTTTATTCCATATGTGATGGGATGTTTCCCTAAGCATGTATTGAAGGCTTACCTAAAGGCTAGATCTTATGGAGCTCCAAAAGGATGTCCTTTTATGGCTTCTTTGTTTGATGAATTTTCTTTTCTCACTAGAGGTTTGGATATAGAGTCCAATGTTTGGGGGCAATATCAAGATTGCTCCAAAGAAGAAGAAAAAGGAGAAGAGCAACCAACCCATGAAGAGTCATCATGGGGTTGGGGAGAAGCTTTTGTCTCCCGAGAGGAAAATGAAGGACCTAATGGAGAGGAACAAAAGAGCTCATCCGAAAAGGAAAATGAGAAAAGTGCTGAAGAGAAAGCTCCAGTAGATCAAGGTGAGAGCTCCACCAAGCCAGAGAGCAATAGAACCGCCTTCATCACATCAGAAATTTCCAATGAAACGGTGAGAGAGATGAGGATTCCCACTAGGGTAACCTTCACAATTCAGTTTCCATCCCAAGAATAGTCTATGAAGGACTTGATGATGTATAGTTTGTTATTTTCCTTAGGAATGAGGTTTTTGTCCCATCATACCTTATGTTAAATGGGAATTTTCCTCAAAAAATATTTCTTTTTTACTGTAAAAATTCAATGGAAGTTTCAGTACGTTTCCANTTTCTTTTTTACTGTAAAAATTCAATGGAAGTTTCAGTACGTTTCCATTTTAAAGTGAGGCTGCATAAATTTATTTAAGCTTTTAAGGGGGCAGAAATGTTGGCACATTTGGCCATTCTATGGAACAGTAAGACTCATCTTGAACATTATTGTAAGAGTAGGAGGATGTGAATGTGTTATTTCATATCATTGGTATGGAATTTAGGGGGTGGCCCAAAATGGAATATTGGTGTGGAAAACAAAGAATTCTAGGAATAATCATGTTGCTACATACAATAGTCCAAAAATATATTTTTTTAAAAAAAGGAGAGAGGATATACTACCGCAGCATATTTTCAGAGAGGATATACTATTGCGACCTTGGTTTAGATGTGCTTAACTGTGGAAGGTTTCAGATCTGCAAAAGAAAAAAAATGCAGAGGAAGCAAGAAGACGTGATGCAGAATAGGAAAAGGCCCTAAATTTCTTTGAAATCATGGTCCCGCGGTGCTGCACATTCTTAGCTTGAAACGGTATGGTTCCTGCCAATGCAACGACCCAAACCCTTGCCGTTATAAATAAAAAAAATTTCGCACAGCAAGAGGAGCCCCTAAGGTTGTTGCTGCCCATCAGAGCTTTGCGGTGGCAATTCTTTTGATTTCAGTAACGAAAGCTTCAATTTCGGGTTTCTATTTTAGACCTACGTGCCTTCAACGTCATCATAGAACCGCAAGGTGCACACTACACAGAGGATTTTCAGGCAGTTGCAGGGTTGTTTCGCAACTTACCTTACCATTTCCTGTGACCGGTATTTCAAAAAGGAGCCTTCCATGGCTTAGAACATTTTCTGGAAAATAATCCACCTACAACCTCACCAAACAAGCCTGGGCTTTCACAAAGAACGCATTTCAAATTTTTTTTAGGCAGTGAAAAATGACAATCACAAATGTCATTCACCCTAGAACCTGCAATCCGAAACAGTAGCCATGCTCGACGTCGAAGCATTCGATATCACATACCAATCCACAAAACGCGGCAACAAAGACACAAAGGCACACTGAGATAGTTGTCAAGAGATATTTTGGGCCAATGCCAGTAAATTAGAGCTGCAGTTCATCAAAAATAAAATTTTAAATGGTCTGTTGATTAATTTAATTCAGCAATGACACAATGTCACCTATGCTAATAGCATGAAGCCCCGGTTTTAGACTTACCTTTTGAATTTAATTATTCCAAGGCTTCAAGACATTATTTTTTCAAACATTATTACTACCCATAACATAATTGTAATATTAATGATAAAATATTTGTAATATTATATTTATAATATTTAAAAATATTGGTGTTAGCATAAATTCCTCCTAACTTTATGTACAACTTCCCAACTACTTAACTTCCCAATTAAATTAGTGAGAAATATCTCCTAACTATATGGGTAAGTTGTAACTCCCTTACTTGGGGAGACAAGTTAGCTAAGACATTTTGAGTATGTAACCACCTTTGAACCCTATAAAAAGAGAAGACATTGGGGTCTCAAAGGGAAGGAAGGGGGACTTGGAAGAAGACATTGATACTACACCTTGGAAGGCTACTAGCTAGCACTTGGGCTCTCACTTGGAGACACACTTTGGATTCCAGGAAGAGCTTGTAAGAAGAAATTATGGATGATTGCTTGATGGCTTGCTAAATAAAAGATTTCAGCCTCTTTGTCATGGTCCTGTGACTTATGTTTTTTTATTTCTTATTTTGTTTAAATTGTTTAGCTAGTGGTTTAGATAGTATCATCCTTAGCAAGTAATTTTGGGATTTTTAGATTGCTCTTATTGTTCTTGTTGTACGATTCAAAGTTTCTATTGAAATTTTTCCATAGAAGCACTTGTGTTTAAAAGCCTTAAGAGCATTTTAGTAGTAAATTTTGTTATTGTGCAACGTATAAGAACTGCTATTGAGATCATTGTAAGAGAGCCTCTGCGTGTAGTCAAGCCGTTGAACAATTCAATAGTCAAGAGGGTTCAGAAAATCTTTGGTATTTTGACGGGACCAGAATAGCTTCTTTTTTATCTTTAAACTGAATCTCCGTGGTATTTCAATCAGAAATTATCAAATATTTTAAAGGTTCTGTTGAATGCAATTGTTGACATCCATTATCTAGCCAAAATGGAGTCTTGTACATGGTAGTTTACGCAGCAATTTTTGGTAGCATAGTAGGATTGTCTTGAAGAAATTGCTTATTTGAGCCTTGGAAGTTTGAACAATTCGTAGTTATTGAATTTGGGATAGCTTTATTGTGAAGTGTTTACTCATGTCATTTTACCTTGTTCAAATATTTGAGGTCTACACAAATCTGCTTTCTTTTTTGTCTATTTCCATCGAATCTTGCTCTATTTCTAGTTTTCTTGTGGAACTATCTCTTTCTCTGGGAAAAATTAGAAGTAGATTCGCAGAGTTGTGCTTAAATGTTTTTGCAAAATTTTATTTGTTACAAGTAGGTGTTATAAGAACCACATAGACTAGGCAATTGAACAAAATAGGAACTCTCAACAACTCATAGTACTTGGCAAAGTTGGCTGAATCTCTTTAAGGTAAGTCATTTGTAGTTTACAGACAACGCAATCGTTTCATATTTCACAACTGCACACCGCAATAGCACGCACACATACTCACATTAACTACTGAGTTTATTTGGAGGTATCTGGGCCTTGGTGTTGCCAGAGACCAACAGGCACTTAAATCCTGTTTGAGGACACTCGTTGGCGGTCGCGTCCCAAACGGTTGCCAACAAAAACTAGGTAGGTTGGTGACTCCCTGGCCTCTATGGTCCTATTTATGGATCTTGTGATAGTTAATTAGTTCCAAAGGAGGTTTAACCTTCATGAACAAATCTCTCTTCATGAACTTCCAATTAATCACTAAAGACTTTGATTATTCTTATTTGTTAAGATCTCTCCATGTTTCAAATGCTCAAATAACAGCTTGAAAAACTAATTTTTTATCTTCTATAGGTTGAATCTATTTGTTCCATTATGTCTAAAAGGTTCAAATCTATTGGAAAATATTCTTGTTTCATTAAAAACAAACTCCAAAATTACAATTTATTGTTGTTTTAAGTTATAAAGAATTTCATGTTTTTTGAGACTTCCAAAGAGGCCACCCATCCTAAGACTAATCCATAGCTAGCATGCTTAATTATGAAATTTTTACATGACTTGCTACCAAGGTGCCAAGTTCCTTTTTCTAAAATTTCTTTCAAGTTGTTAAACTTAAAGTTTTTAGCTTGATTTGATTTTATTTTTTTTAGAATTTGAATTTTTCCTGTTAACTAACTAATATTTTTGAATTTCTCTATCACTTGATGGAAAAATTTTCTATCATTGGAAGGTAATGATTTTCAACACTGGTAATGTCCGTGGATGTTAAAGGAGGCAGCGATTCCCAATATTGGTGATGTCTGCGTACACTGGGAAAGGCAGTAATTCCTAGCATCAATGGTGTTCATGGGTGCTAGAGAAGGTAGCAATTCCAAGCACAACAGTGTCTATGGCATGCTATAAAGGTAATGATTCCTAGTGCCAATGGCATCTATGGCACGTTGGAGAAGGTAGCAATTCCTAGTAGCCCATGCGATCCTCACCATGGCCTATGTGGCCCATGCAGACCTGTGTAGCCCACCCCATAGCCTGTGCAACCATCTGCAAGGCCTACATGGCCCAGGTGGCCCTCTACACAAGCCCTCTTTTGTGGGGCCTACATGGAAGGACAAATAGCATCAAGAAGCTATGAAGAGCAGCAAAGGGATGGTCTGTAGGGACGGTCATGTAGTCTCTGCTGCCTTGACCATGCCACAGTCGAAAGTTTTAGTGTCATCTGCCTAGATAGTGCCACAAATCCCTAAAGATCGTGCCCTATGGAACAAGGTGTAATCATGGATCCTGCAAGTGGCCATGTCCTCCTTCAACATCTTCGATGTGGTAGTGCTCATCGGTGAGCGAAATCGTGGTCCCTCATCATGACAGCACAACCATTATGGGCAAGCACAATAGCTCAACCTTCATAATGATTTTTTTCTTTTATAAAATATATTAGGGTTGGGGTTTCAACCATCAACCTCCCATTTCCTTTCTTAAAATTAAAAAAAAAATAATTCATTTTTTTAATAAATAGCATGCAAAATGAGAAATTCCATATCTCCCAAACCATAAATTAGATTTTGACGAAATTGGTACTGCTGGAATCATCTTAAAAAGCATTACATCTTCAACTCATGAAAACTCTAGTTTTCACAACCTATTAATTAGAAAACCATAAAAATTCAGCATTAGCTTTAATTAATTATTAATTAGCTTAAGTTGTAGTTGCCTCTTTTCTCCTAGCTAAGGTTTTTGAATTTTATATACATCCATGAAAAAAAGAAGTGTTTGTCCATCGTCGCATAGCAATTGTAGAGATTTCAAACACAAAGAAGATTTCTACAAGCATCACAACATGGCTCCTCCTAAGTGTCCCTCTCAAGCTTCTTCGTAAGCTCTTTTAGGTAGTCCTAAATTAGTATATCTTATTTTGCACCAAAATAATGTAGTTTTAGCTTTCAATTTTGTTTGTAACTTACTCAAAGTTAAGGAGTTTCAATATCTTACAATCTCTAAATTGTTTGAGCTACTTGTCATTCCTATCTTTAAAACATCGTATTGTAATAATACTATAATACAATGACATAATGCCTATAGTAAAAGTGAAAGTTCTCCTTCAAAAATGACTTTTTGGCCATTAGTAATTACTTCAGCCAATATTCAATTAGTTTTAGGTTTTCACTTAGGGAAGAATCCTTCAATCCCTGCTATTTTGTCTCCTAATTTTCAAGCATTTTGCCAAAGTAAATTGTCTAATTACGTTCATGATTCTATTATCCATCGAAGCTAGTATTATCCCATTAATTTTATTAATGAAATAAATTTTGAATTATGTCAATTTATATACAATAAGGTTTTATGAAATCCACAACATTCATATGTTACTATCTATTCCATATATAATCTTCATGGTGCCAAAATGGGTAGAGTTTTTGATTGGTCATTGTCTTGTTTTTTGTTCTTGCATTCCAACATGGAACATGCTACTGCCACCAAGCAAAATCCATTGAAACTTTACAATATATGCTATGTACTAGTTCTTATGTTCTTAATTTTAAGTTATAATGCTTCAACCAATCTTCCTAGCTATTTCAACCCTAGTTTACATCCCAAGTTTCTTGAAGGAGAGAGGGCTTTGAAGGGTCAAATTGAGGGTGCAAAGAAAGGTCAAAGAACTATTGAGTAGGCTCGTAATTGATACACACACACACACACACACATTGTTAATAATGTGTTTTTATGTATTTATCAATAGGACAATTTGGGCTCCAGAATAAACCAATGGAAGGTGCTTAAATTTCTAAAAGAAATTAGACAACTCCAAGAAGGGAGGATGTGGTGGTGATAGGGCTTGATTCTAAGGTTTTTTTATTTAATGACCTATTTGATTTTTTTTTTACTTTTTTTATTTCTAATTTTTTAAAAAATATTTATTTATTTTTAATTAGAAACAACGTACTAGCCAAGGTTCTAGTAACCAGGTAATTTTAACTATCAAACAAAAAGATAAAGGAAAGGAACTAGAGGTAAATATAAGTATATATTGTTTGAATATTTCCTTTTCTTTCCTCTTATTGTTTGAAATTCACTTTCTATTCCTTTGTGTTGCTAATATCTCTAGGTTGGAGGTACTTCATCTAGAAGTTAAGAAAGGATACTACCACACATACTAACTTTGAACAAACTTCAACCCCACCACTGAAATCATCATGTGTGACTTCTCCTTGCGTGATCCCAGTAAAGGGTACTTTACCATAGGTTATGCCAACATTCAATTCTTGGGTTTGTTACTATAACTCCTTCTATCATCATCATGGATTTCCCTTTTTGCTAGAATAGATGATGGCAGTTATCAAAGAAGAACTTGTTCTTCTTCAAAATCTTCATGAATGAATTACGTGGAACACACATTACTCCATTCGTGAAGAATTGTACCACTTGAGGAAGTTCAAATCTTGCAACTTCAAGGAAGATTATGAGTTGGTGTAGATTGATGCTACTTCCTTCTTCCATACTATTCTTAAGGATATTCCAAAAGTTATCAGAAATCTTGAATAGCTCTTAGAAGAATTAGAGAGTTCCACTTACCTTACTCATTATTTGTTGAACTGTGAATGTATCCTCCAAATTGAGAATGATCAACTCTATGTGAGCAATTCTTGTTCTCTCTTTTTTGTCTTCTTTTTGTTTTTATTATCATTTTTACACTCATAGCCTTAATCTTATGTATGTAGAGGAAAGAAAAAGGATGGTAGAAAGACATGGCCCAACCGTCCTTTTAGGTAAATTTGTTGGAAAGTAATCTTGCGAAGATGAATGAGGCATAGGCTACAACAAAGAGTGTCACTAAATACATTAAACTGTTTGATGGTTTAGCTAGATGCTAGGTGATGATCACTAAGGATGACACTACAAAAGAGGAATGTGAGGCCCAATCGAAGGTTATTACAAATCTTCTCAAGGTCTTCAAACTAGATAATTAATCTCCCTTTTGCTTCCTTCCATACCCTTAACTAATCTCTTCTTCTACTTCCTTCTATATCCCTATCCTTGACGTATCCCACATATATTTCCATATTTGATCTATTTCATCCATATTTAATAATAAATTTTAATATTATTTTCTTCCACTTGGCTCTTGAATTGTGGTTTGCTTTTATACCAAATGTGACATCCCATTCCCATATGTCAATAAAACATGATCATTGATGAAGCATCCAGTCAACCACATCAACTAGGCCACATCGACGAAGCCTCGTCAATGTGGCTATGTCGACGTGACCCCATGGATGCATCTTTTCATGCATTGACATGGCCTCATCAATGTAGAGTCCATTTTCTACTATAAATATGTGTGCACCCACTACATTTATGACACCTTTTGTTCCAATTGTAGCGAAGCTCTTGCAGTTTGTTTTTGTATGAGTTAGATTATTTTCCAAGTGCTCGTAGAAGGAGTTTGAAGAGTGTATGCCTCTTTATTCAAGCACTAATGTACCTAAGCCCATTGGCGTGAACAGCAATAAAGATGAGCTTTTTGGACATTCCTTGTAGCATTTGAACTAGATTACTTAAGCATTAATATTTTAATACTTTAATAATTCTAATGCTTTTGTTATCACTTTGTAGTTATAGTACACTTTCATAGTCCATGAGAACACATAAACATGACCACCTCGAACATATGTCTGACACTTGGCAACCCAATGACGCTTAATGTTTGGCAACCCAATAGTGATTAGGACATGCTCGGGATGTGCATGGAGGGTGGGACCAGCTGCTTCTACTAGTGGTAGTCGAGTGATAGAGTAGTGGAATCTTAAATTATCTAGCCTTTCACTCCCTATATTAGAAGAATTAGATATTAAAGATAAATGAAAACATATAAAAAAAATCATATGCCGTAGTCTCACTTAACCATCATTCTATGTACGTAAGTGCTCGTAGTCTTTAGAATTCGACTAGGTCATGCATGAATGCTTGTGATCCGTATGGTTGGGCATAGGGATACCTTGCCACTCATCATTGGCACCATTGTCGGGGACTGTTAGTCTTATGTGCGCTATCTAGCCTTAGCAAGATCATCACTCACTTCATTGGAATAAACCCATTATATCAAAATCTACTTATGCTAGGCAACTTAGGTAAGAGTAAGGCACACCAAGTTATTTGTTGTTTAATAGCAGTATGTCTTCTTCTCACAGGCGAGATAGATCCAACCCATGAGTGCCCTAGGAATGTCGAGTGGTATACACTCATCCAAATGAGTATATACCCAACTTCATGATGATGAGGAACCTATTTCTCACGATTTTCTATTCTTCTGAATCTCCTCCCCCATGTCAAAACATATGATCCATCATATAGAGTAAAGGTTCAAGCAACCAGGAGTCCCAGAATGATGAGAGTTCTCATAGAGGAGATCATGGTAGAGGTGAAGATGGACGTGAAGATTGAGGTCATCATCATGGAAGAGGAGGTGGTTGACATCGTGGGGATGGCAGTTTTCCCCCCTCTTCTCGTTCCTCTCTTTCCACCTTATCTTCATCAAGTTCTAACTTCAACTGCAACCATTGTAGGAGAGATTCTGTTGATGGTGATCACAAATATTGACATGATCGAGGAGGTTGACGGGGATGTCATGACCAAGGGTGTGGATAGTCATAGGAGGCTCACTATCATGAAAAGAGAGGTAGCAGAGACCATCACAAATGTCATGGCCATCATCAGGACCATGACTTTGATGAACCACTGCTTGCCACTCGAAGCATGCTCAACATAGTAGAGGTAGTTCAAATACCTACTAGGCACTTGAGAGATAGCCAGATCAAGTACCTTGATATGAACAACATCCCCAAATTTGAAGGGGGATATAATTGTGATCTACAAACTTACCTACAAGCATTTCATGATGCCCCCATCCTGCAGAATATTGAAAATGAATGGTAAAAACTCAAGTTATTCCTCTAAACACTCATCAAGGAAGCAAAAATCTGGTACTGGTCTTTGGAGCTAGAATCAATCAGGTGATGGAGTGCAATGCTGGAGCTCTTCAATGACAAATAGCAAACTTACTTCAAAGTGTTTCATCTGAAACAACAAATTTAGGAGTGGAAACAAGGTATCCATGAACCCTTGGATGCAACCATGGGCAGATATTACTCATTGTTGCACCAATGCCCTAGTCATGGCTACTCTCAATAGGAACAGGTTTGCCATGTCATAGATGAGCTTGTTTTGAAACAAGAAGGATCATTGGCATTTATGCTCAAGGATGTCTAACCAAGTTAAGGGCTCATCAGCTTCAACAATTAATTGAGTAGGTAGCCAAGGAAGAGGGAGAACTACAAAAGTGAGAAAGTGCAGAGGAATATAATTGGGACCATTCCATCCGAAATAGAGAAGTTTGATTCTATGAAGATGAGGAGGAATCACCACTAGATGCAACGATGAACAAGAAAACCTTGTCCATACAAAAATTCACTTATGAAATTTCAGCCAAGGTGGACAAGATATGGGATTCTTTGGATGAAAAATTCCAAAGTGTTCTAAAAATTGCAGAAGAATCCAAAGAATAGAGTAATGATCAGGATCGATGAAGGAAAAAAGAAGCTAAACGTACCTACCATAAAGGTAAGGGCAAAGTTATTGTGGTAGAACAAGTTGCAGACTCTGACACCGAGGAAGACGATGGATGTGACATATGCTAGTATGAACATCCTAAGAGATGTTACCCCATGGTGTCACATTTGCAAGAGTCTAGGGTGTACACTCTAAATCCTCACTTAGCAAAAAGGTAAATACCCCAAAGATTTCCTTATCCCCAAGGCAATTCCAAGCAATTCCACTAGCAACAGGAATATTATCCAAGTCGAGCTCTGCCACAACCATATGAGCACTACCAGCAATGGCAACATCCACAGTCATGGGGGATGCCACCCCCAAGGCACCAGTACCCTTACCGGTAGCTAGATCCTTATGGATACTATGTTCAGCATCCAATCTCCCTGTGGGACTCTTCTAGTCATGCGACCTTCCAAAATCATTACTATCCTCCAAAATACTTCCAGGCCCAATCTCCATCACCTAGGGGGGAAAACCCACATCTACACTATCCTCCACCACCTTCTTCTACCACACCTATCCATCAGTCCTCAACTTAGCTACCTCCTACTTCGCCCATGTAGGGAGAGATACCTCCACAACCATAGCAATGTAATGTCATGAGGGTCATCAATTTACAACCAGCTTCTCAATTAAGCGGGTCATAATCAAAACCATAGAAACATCCCTTTTTCTAGCTTAATAACCTAAACAGACCCTCACACTCACTTGTTTCTAGTGCCCCTACATCTCCAACTGCCTCTAACGCTCAATCCTTTAAGTGACCTTTGAACCAAATGCCTTCCAAAGTGAAAATTGTCATGTTAGCACATGTTGTGATGGACTGGATAAAGGTAGGTCATGTCCCTTGAAAATTAGCTAATCTAAGAAGCCCCCGCATATACCTTCAGATAGTAGGAAATAAGCCATGCAAAGCTATTTTGCATTTATGGTCAAGTGTCAACCTAATTTCACATGATATGTACAAGACTTGGAACCTACCCCCGTTGAAGAAAAGCAACATTTGGCTCAAGTTGGTAGACCAATCCATTACTATTCCCTTGGGATTGGTAGAAGACATTATGACCACTGTTTGTGAGTGGTCTTACCCTGCTGATTTCCTAGTAATCTGTGTCAATAATTGCAAGGGGGACTTCCTGATTATAATGGAAAGAGCATGGCTCAACATAATGGATGCACATTTGGGACTCCAAGATCTCTCCGTTGAAATTTCTAAGGAAAATCCTTTTGGGAAGATCAAGAAGAAGCATGTTTCATGCATCGCATATAGTGACTCCAAGTGCAACTATGTGCAACAACTCTAGTCTATTAACTAGGCATCCATTCAAGCATGCAATCAGTGTGCCACCAAATCACAAATTCAACGATGCTTGTAAGTAGTAGCCACTAACCAAGAAGGCACATAGTGGTTGACCGTTGATTCTGATAGCAACGCCCTATGCATGGAATCCTCTAAGAGCCTTGTATGTGCCTATATGGGGAGCATGGATGAACTGGAACAGGTGCATTAACAACTTTCCACTACTAATGATGATACTGATTGGGGAAAGTTGCAAATCCCTAAAAGCTTTAAATAGGAGCCCCTAGAACTAAAACCCTTACTGACCAATTTGGAATATTCATTCTTGCATAATGGTAAGCTGGTAATAATCAATGCCACTCTTGCTCCAAAGCAAAAAAAGAAGTTGCTAAGAATGGTGAATAAGTGGTTGACTACCTTTGCATGGTCACATCTTGAGTTGACATGGATTAATCCTAGGGTATGCCAACATCAAATCTATATTGATCCTTTCATGAAGCCACAATCATAGCTGCAAAGATGGTTGAATCCCAAACTTAAATAGATCATCAAGGATGAAATTGAGCAATTGCTGAAGGTGGGATTCATCTATCCCATTGTAGATAGCGAGTGGGTCAACCCACTCATTATTATGCTAAAAAAGGATGGCAAATGGAGAGTCTGTATCAATTTTCGATTACTAAATATGGCAACCTTTAAGGATCATTTTCCACTTTCATTTGTGGACTAGGTGTTGGATACCATTTCAGGGCATTGTTACCATAGCTTCCTCGATGGTTATAGTGGCTATAACCAAATATAGATTGTGCCAAAGGACCAAGCCAAGATAATGTTTACAAGTTCCTAGGGGACTTTTGCATACAAGAAGATGCCCTTTGGCCTATGTAATGCACACACAACCTTCCAACGCCTTGTCCTTAGCATCTTCTAGCAACAAATCGACAATGGTGTAGAAGTTTTTATGGATGACTTCTCCACCTATGAAGCAACATTTGAGCAAGCCTTGGACTATCTTAAGCAAGTTTTGAAGCAATTTGTAGAAACTAACTTATGGCTCAACTAGCAAAAGAGCCACCTAATGAGTCAGTTGGGAACTGTAAAGGATGTCTGGTAATTCCTTGGACACACTAGTTACTACTAGTGCTTCATTGAGAATTTCTCGAAGATCATCAAGCTATTGGTGAAGTTGACAAAGACAGATGTTCTATTTTTCTAGACTAGGGAATGTGAATCTACATTCTAAATGCTGAAGCAAAAACTCATAGAGACTCCAATTCTATGAGCCCTCAATTTTGTCTAGACCATTTCACATCATGACGGATGCATCTAATTATGCATTAGGAGCCATGCTCACGCAGTTGGATGACCAGAAACGTCCATATTACGTCCACTATGCAAGCCGAAGTATTGTGGGTGCTCAGCTAAATTACACCACCACTGAAAAGGAATTAATGGCAGTGGTATTCACCTTGGAAAATTTCTGACACTATGTGCTTGGATAAAAGGTGTTTGTGCATATGGACCATAATGCCATCTGGTTCCTTATGAACAAGCCAACAATGAGCCCGTATGTCATACGATGGCTCATGATCCTTTAAGAATTCAATCTTACTATGGTAGACAAAAAGGGAATCAAGAATATGGTTGCTAATCACTTGTCTCGGTTATGATGGGATAGCATAAAGGAGGAGAGCCCACTCTTTGACCAGTTTCCAGATGAACTCCTCTTTGCTAGAGCAATTGCAAAGGAGATGTCCACAGGATCAAATTAGTTTGGTGACATACTTACCTATATTCTTACACAAGGGCTACCAAAGAAGTTGGATCATTGGAAGAAACAATAATTTCTTCACAGAGCTAAGCACTTCATGGAAATCAATGGACACCTTTACAAGGTGTGTGCGGATGGCTTGGTTCAATGGTGTGTCCTTGATGCAAATCAACTACATGTTCTCTAGGATGATCATAAGGGCCCTTATAGGGGCCATTATGCAGGAAGGCACGCAGCCATTAAGATCCTACTTGCAGGATACTACTAGCCTACACTCTTCAAAGATGCTCAATGGTTCATCCACTCCTATGATCAATGTTAAATAGATGGTCAGATAATAACAATAATGGAGGGACCTCAACAGTGGATTCAGCCACTAGAGCCCTTTGACATTTGGGGCATCGACTTCATGGGCCCCATTGCACCCATGTTAAATGAGAAGGCATACATTATTGTCACAGTGGACTACTATACAAAGTGGGTAGAAGTGGCAGCCGTCACCAACTGTTCCTCAACCACAACCGCACCGTTTATTCAACAGCAAATCGTGAATAAGTTTGGGATGCCGCATGCACTCATTTTAGATAATGGCACTCACTTCACAGGTGCTACTTTTAGTAAACTCATGCAACGTTTGGGGTAGAACATAAACTAACAACACCCTATCACCCCCAAGCCAATGGGCAAGCCAAAGTCACAAATCGAGAGATTACAAAGATCCTAACTAGGACAATTAGCAAATATAGGAGGGATTGGAGCATAAAACTTAATGACACCCTCTGGGCCTACTGCTCAACATGGAAACTTCCTATAGGCTACTCCCCTTACGATTTAGTGTACGAAAAACTACCAATGCTCCCGATTCAGGTAGAACTCTGAACACTATCTACTGCAAGTGACTTAGGTCTTGAGTTACCCCTAGCACAATGAGAATGGCTCATCAACTTGAATGTGCTGGATGAGAATCAATTAATAGCCCTATCATCAAATGAGATGCATAAGGCATATAACAAATAACGTCATGACCTTAGGATTCGAAAGGTAACATTTCAACATGGAGATAAGGTTCGCTATTGGAATCCCACACATGTACCGCAACGGACTAAGTTTCAAACACTATGGGAGGGACCTTATATTGTTTCTAAGGCCTTTCCATTTGGGGCCCTACTCATACACAAACCTAAAGATCCAACAAGAATGTAGTTGGTCAACATGCAACAATTGAAACCCTTCCATGAACTACACCAAGCCAATGTCGCTACCACTTTGCCAAGTGGTTGGCCAAATTCCATCTTTCAAATTTCCTCCTCCAAGCTTCATGGGGGAGATCACTACCCATGCTAAAATAGTTATCTTGGCTTCTCAGTTCCTTTCTATATTTTTTTTTGTTTTACACATTTTTGTTCTACATCTTTATTCTATGTTTAGTTGTTTCATTCTGTTTTATTTCATTTTTTTATTTTCCTCTATTTATTTTAGCTAATAAAGCCATCTTATTGCCATAGGATGCAATGGTGTGGTAGTTGCTCCTAATGGTGGTTTGCATATTATGGTTTGCCTATTATATCTAGTTCTTACCTTAGCCTTTTGGTTTCAGAAAACTAAGTTATACTTTCTTTCATGCAACAGGCAGTGATTCCATGACATCTGACCACTCACACTTCTCTATGATGCCCCGAGATTAAGAGAAATATAGCCCCTTTTCTGTCAATTAACTCCTATAAATCTTTCACCTTGGTGGATTCCGGACTTGGGAAAGATCCAAGTGGTAAGAAACAAGGTGTGACTTCAAGGGGATGTGGTGGACTAGATGTCCTCCTACGATCTCTCATTGCTATCCTTAGGGATTCCTTCCTGTTCCATGTCGATGAATAATAGGAAGCTAACATGTCCTTGCATGGTGTGGTTCCCATTTGAAAAAAAAACAAACACAAACAAACAAACAAACAAAAAGAAAGAGAAAAATAATAACAATGGGAATTCAAAGCACACCCCTTGGACCAACCAATATATCCTTGCATGGTGTGGTTCCCATTCAAAAAAATAATAATGGGAATTCAAAGCACATCCCTTGTATCAAATAATAGGCTACAAGCATTGGTTATGGGGCTACAAAGCCATGTTACCCAAGCTTGAAGGTCCCCTCTAACTAAGGCCCTTCCTTACTTCCTGCTTCCCTTTTCTTCTCTATAAGGAATGGGATTTGGTCTCTAAGGGCATGTGTATGTCTTAAGTGGGTGGGTTGGTATTAGTCCATCACTATGACATCACTGGAAATGGTCAGTCTTGATCCAGACCTGGAACAGATTCTTATCAGGTCACCTAACCACATGCTTCACAAAGGGACTTTATCAATCTTGACCATGGAACTCCATTCCACACACTCTCCCCCTCATCAGTTGCTCTCTGTAACTCACCTCATTGCCAATTTCATGTTTTGGTCATGCATCTTGGTTTGTTGGTACTTGTAAATCCTTTGGTTGGTTCTCAAGGATGCAAGCATTAACTCTTAGTGGCCATTAATTAACTATGGGGCCCACAAACTCCTAATTTGAAGATGTACAAGGGCAAACAAGGCTAGAGCCTACTATGGGGAGGACCCACTTGCATATCCTTTGCTTCCAATTGTTAATCTCCTACTCCTTTGATATAATTCGTCGATCATTTCTATGTTATCCATCATGAGGCTCTCCATCGCCCAAGCTCCATATTATGATGTTCTCCTAAATTTGACTCTTCTTTTGAAAGTGACATCCCTTCCTCTTTGTTTCATGCTATTCTTAGGTCTCTAAGCTCTTGAATGACTCTAATTTTATGCTAAAATTCGTAGATTTGAGCCTTTAATTCATCAATCACCAATGGTCAACATAGCTAGATAGCTGCATCAACTAGGCCCCGTATACACATCCCCATGTGTTTATGCAACCCTATTTACACAACCCCGTTGACGTAGCTAAACAATACTATATATATGTGCATCATGCCTTTGAATTTTTTCCATTTTTTCATAATGCTAGGGGAGTTTTTTGATTTTTCTGCATCCAATCTCCTTCCCAAGCACATAACCTTCCTACCGTTTGTCCAAATCCAACTATTCTTTCACCCTTTTGCTACCAAAGGTATGCTTTGCATCATGGGGGTCCATGATTCTATATATTATGATAGTATGACTAATCAAAGACTTAATGCCTCTTAGGGTTAATCAAAGAATTAGTTTTAATTCATCATATTCCATTGTTTTTAATCCTTTAACTACACTCTGGGAAGCCACATGTAATGGTTTACACCACCTTAGATCAAATAGGATGCATCTGTCACTGTCATAGCCTAGACATAATGGGAAGGTATATTATTGTCATTTTGAGCAACATGCACACATTTTAATTCATGGTTATGTTGTGACTACAGATGGCACCTAAACCGAGGCATCCAAGGGAAGAAGGACCATCACAACCTTGGGACAAGTGACCTAGAACAAGAAGGGAATGGGGCACGTGACCTCAAGAGCATGCAGAGGGCTCACATGAAACTAGCCCTCTCCATGAGGAACCTAACGTGGAATCTATTCATCAAATTCTTAAAGAAGAAGTTCCCATAGAACAATCATGCGGGGACAAAACGCTAGCAATAGCGCCACAACTTGAGATCACCTTAACCAAGGCCTGCCTTGATGCTATCAAGTCAAAAGAGTTGCAATGAACGGTCTATCAAGAATTGAAATTTGGACCATTTCTAGAAAATGTGTCAAAAGAAGTTAGAACTTAGCTGCAAATTTCTCCTATGTGGCCAATCATCACATAAAGTGGTGAATGGTATCTAGGGGAAACCTATCTCTTCTGGATGAATTGGTAGCTAGGGTCATGAGTAAGAATCAAGGACATCCATGTGTCTTACTCTATGGAGGCAATTGCACAAGCTCTTGGGTTGCCTAAGACTAGGGCTAATGTAGCAAAAATTCGAAAATAAGTAGACCCCGAGGTGAAAGGGGAGTGGATCAGGCAATGCTATGGGGTAGACCATAAGGAGTTTGGCACATTGACCACCGTAGAGAGAGTTTACTCCAAAATTGCATCTTACCACTTAAATCCAATAGTAAAATCTAGCAAGATCACCACCTTCTTTGCTCGTGCATGTGCTGCTCTAAGCAAAAAATTTCCTATCAACCTTCCATAGTTACTCTTTTTGGAAATTGAGAAACGATTCACAGAAAATAAATGTGGAAGGCAAGCTTTGCCCTTTTCTTGCCTGATCAAAAAATTGTGCAAATGGGCAGGGATAGCATGCTATGGCAATGACATACTTTGTCACACCCCAATTGCCTTGTGACATGAAATGATAAAAGAAAAAGCACCTACCATAACATAAATGGAGGAAGAGCAGCAACCACCTCCACCACTTGCACAAGTAATAGGGTCAGACTTGTGCATTGTTGCAAAGCGCATACGTGAGATCCAACAATCACTCCTATGCCAATAGGAGCAACAAGTAGGAACCAACGGTGGTGGAGACCCTTCTGTGTATCACCGTACATTAAGCCATCTAGAACAAGTGGCTCGATCTATAAGCTTGCTAGAGAGGGCAGGGCCAATGCTTTTTGCTATTAGAACACAAGTGCTCGCAAGAACAAACCCTAGTGCTCAAGAAGTAATGGTGTCAATGACCAAACAATTATTTCCAAAAATTTCAAGAAATGCCGCTACTTTCTCAATGCGCTTGGAGGAAGGTGAGGGGGAAACTATCATGGTAATGCAGCACCAAGGATAGGAAGTCATGGCAGAAGTGGTTGCTGATATGATTTCCATGGCTCTCAATGTACCTACAGTGCCTATACTAAATGTACATGGGCTCAGAGATGTGCAGACATCTACAAGGACTTAGAGTAGCAAATTCAATGTAGCATAACATGAAGAATTGTTGGAATGATTGGTGGGAAGCAGGCAAGCACTTCTGGATGTCTTTGACCTTCTAGACAACATCATTGCAACCCAGTCGGAGTTACTCTAAGCAAAGGATCCCAAAGGGGCAACTTGAAGCAACTCAGGTAGACAATCAACGCTTAGCTATGAAAGTTGCCCAACTGAGGGTCCAACTTGCCAATCCAGTTATACTCAACTATGAACTCACCAAAGATGAAGCTTTTTAACAACTTCAAACCAAGCTTCAAGAAGTTGGGTATGAGTGAGAGTCAATGATCTTTGACAAGTCCTTAGCTGAAGCTCATTCTTATCATCTAAACAAGGACTTGGCAAAGGTCCACCAGGAGAATGTTGCAATATTGGTGTCAAAAATCAACAAATAAAAGATTTTATCCACCAACAATAGGAGGAGTTGGCTAGGGTAAACAACAATGTGAGAAGATTGGCTATCAAAAATCATAATCTATCAATGGAGGAAGTTTGAGCCTTGTGACAGAAGTCAGCTATTGAAATCGCCACTTGGAAAAATGAGGCCCTCAGGTTTGAATGAGTGAAAAATCACTACAGGGACCAAGTGGGATTGCAAAAAGAAATTAACAAGAAAGAAATCCAAGTTGCATAAGCTAAGATGAATCAAGCCCTCCAACAACTCAAGGAAGGAGGTGAGGTATGGCAACCCATCTTTGATGGATTAAACACCTACTACCAAGATGAGATTCATCTTACGGAGTTGCAGATTAAAGAAATGATGAAATATATGGAACTAGCCAATCTTTGTTATGCAAACTTGGCCATGCTTACAGCTAGGAGGTCATGGTCAGACCTTGAGAAGTAAGTGGCCACCTTGTATTCTTTATACGAGGGCGAGTTTAAGGCACATAAAGAGACAAAGCAAAAGTTGGAAATAGCAAATGCGGAACTCGAAGTTCTTCACACCTTCTTTGAAGGGCAACACTTTGTTACAAAGAACTTAGCTCAATGAATGAATGACTATTAGTGGCTGAAAACATCAATTCGAGCATTCGATATCAAATGAAAACAGTTTGCTGCCTAGTTTGTCAATTTAAAGGAGCTATTTCCTACACTTCCATGTCCTTGGGATGTTCCTATTCTGACACACATTGGCGAAGCCACTTGGATTGTGAACGATCACAAAAGTAAAGAAGATAAAATGAGGGCACTTTTGGAGGCTTTTTGATTGCCTCCGGAAGTTGCAGTAGCCGCAAGACAACCACAACCACCACCTCAACTAGCACATGCACCTAAAGCTAGTAAGGACCCATCAGAATGACTACCACCAGGAACTATGTGATCCTCTTCAGCAACTTCAGCATCTTCGTAGGGTTGTGAGTCCATTGTTGTCAAGGTATTCAATTTTGTTGTCCATGAACACCATAGTTTTGTAATTTTTTTCGTACACTTAAGCACTTGGTGTGTTGCTAGCATCAATGTGTGTATTGATGTGTTTTGCCATGTGTGTCACTAGTAACCTCATACCTTCCAAATTGTAATAAACATGAGGATGAGTTTTCACTCAGTCGTGGAGGTATGATGAAGCATCAAGCCAACCATGTCGACTGGGCCATGTTGATGAAGCCTCATCAATACGGCCACATCAACATGACCCTGTTGATTCATTTTTCCATGCGTTAACATGGCCGCATTAACGTAGAGTCCATTTTCTGCTATAAATATGCATGCACCCACCACATTTATGGCATCTTTTGTTCTAGCTATAGCGAAGCTCTTGCAGTTCGTTTCCACAAGAGTTAGATTATTTTCCAAGTACTCACAGAAGGAGTTCGAAGAGTGTACGACTCTTTATTTGAGCACTAATGTACCTGAGCCCATTGGCATGACTGCCAATAAATATGGGCTTTTTGGACATTCCTTACAACATTTGAACTAGATTATTTAAGCATTAATATTTTAATACTTTAATAATTCTAATGCTTTTGTTATCACTTTGTAGTTACAGTACACTTTCATAGTCCACGAGAACACATAAGCACGACCACCTCAAACATATGTCTGACACTTGGCAACCTAGTGACGCTTAACGTCTAGCAACCCTATAGTGATTAGGACATGTTCAAGATATGCATGAAGGGTGGGACTGGCTGCTTATGCTAGGGGTAGTTGAGCGCTAGAGTAGTGGAATCTTAAATTATCTAGCCTTTCACTCCCTATATTAGAAGAATTAGATATTAAAGATAAAAGAAAACATATAAAAAATCATATACCTTAGTCTCACTTAATCATCATTCTAGAATGTCACAAGTGAGGTTGAGAGGACAACGACTACTCTAACTAGAATTTTCATGGCTAGAATTCTATGTGCATAAGTGCTCACAGTCTTTGGAATTCGACCAGGACGCGCATGAACTCTTGCGATTCATATGGTTGGGCATAGGCGTACCTTGCAGCTCATCAATCATTCATTGTGTTAATCCATTATGTGTGTGGAGTTATAATGGAAATATAATTAAATAACTAGGAAAATAATATTGAGGCATTGAATTAAGTAGAAAGAAAAGTAAGAAAAAACTTTATTAATGTTGGATGGTGATGGGACGTGATATCACATGGACCGTGATATCACGTCCTTCCGTGCGATATCACGTATGCGATATCGTAGCCTACTACCAGTTCTATAAATAAGAGGCAGCTCTCCCTTGTTTCTCCATCTAAATCTAGACCTTAGCCAAACTCTTTCCATTTTTCCATTCCAAAGTTAGAATAATTTCCATGTGCCCGCAGTAGGAGTCCCAAAGTGAATGGATCTTTATTCGAGCAATTCTGTACCTGAGCACACAATTGTGTACGGCAAAAAAGATGAACTTTTGGATAAACCTTGCAATGCATGGACTAAGCTAAATAGGATTTTAATTATTGTTAAATTTTAAATGCTTTATTAGTTAATTAAATCTCTCTCAACCCTTAACTCCTAGTTAAGTGCAATCAGTACGACCGCTTTGAGCATGTGCGTTACGCTTGGTAATCCCAGTAACGAATAGCGTTTAGTAATCCTAGCAGCGTTGCATTAGTTTAGGGTGTGAAATGGCAAGTGAGAACAGATACTAATGCTAGGGTAATTAAGGCTTAGTTAGTTAAAGCTAGTTACTTAGTCTCTTCACCCTTTTCCCTCTTAGCATAGGCGATAAAAACATAAAAGATATAAAAATCACATGCCTTAAGCTTACTTAACCATACAACCATGATAAATACAAGTAAGCTTAGGAGGACAATGATTGATTAACCTTAGGTGTTCCATAAGGCATGTAGGCACTTAGTCTACGAAGTTCGACCAGATCACGCGTGTAATGCTAGTATTTGTATGGTTGAGTGTAGGGGTGCCTTGCCACCCATCATTGGCGTCGTTGCTGGGGACTAAGTTGTTTGTGTGCTAAGTAGAACATAGGAAATCATTCACATCATTGGAAAGCTTAAAAAAACCCTTAGGGTTAGTCAGAAGAAAATTTAAACAATGGTCAACAGCACACTGAACTAAACTAAGATGTCTTCTTCTCATAAAAGCACTTCACCACCTAGGGATCACATAAGAGACAGTCAGCAGTACAAAATACATAACCAAGAATCATCAGTTCCTCAACAATTCATTGTGGTATATATTCATCATGATGAATAAATACCTAACTTTACCTTTGTCTTCCATCAAGATGAACAACTGTGATGAAGAGACTTGGAGGGTAACATAGTATTACCTCCAGACAGAGCTGCCCCCAACATGCTCCCTCGTGCCCTTGCACGAATTCACATGTCACAATTATACATTGAGTATGTTGCATGTGATTACAACATGAGGGACTATCATCCCACATAAGTGCAATGTCAATAGGACTTGCAGCAAGAGAGTCACACACATCGTTGAAGGGCAAAGGCCCCCATAACGCTTTGCCTGTCATAAGAGAAATTAAGGGTGGTGAACCTATCTCAATAGGTGTCCCACAAAATGATGTTCCTCCTCCTAATGATAGTGAGGAGGTAGGGTATCAAAGCCTTCACTCCATGATTCACAATCCTGGCTCTGATCCCCATGAACACCAAGTGTTCACTGAGGGAACACAAACACATGATAAGGGCGGGCATTCGGATCGTCATCACGATCAAGGCCGTAACCACCAAAGAGAAGGTAAGAAACATCATCATGGCAATGGTTTCCCTTCTTCTTCCCCTTCATCACACCATTCACCCTCTCCTTCCACATCCGAATGCAACCACAAAGAGCACAACTGTGAGGATAAGCGTAAGGATAAGAAAAATGAAAGACCTCGAGGAGAGAGTCGAGAGCGAGGATGAGGGAATTCTAGGGAATCAACACATGAAAGAAGGGAAAGTAGGGAACCACATAGGCATCATAGACCTCATGAGAGAGATGATCATGAAGAATCACTACTTGCAACCTGAAGCATGTTAGACATTACGGAGGCCGTGAGAATACCTACAAGGCACCAGAAAGATAGTTGGATCAAGAGATTAGACATGAATAATATCCCATGGTTTGAGGGGGGATACAATGCTGATCTGAAAAATCACTTACAGGCATTCCATGATGCTTATGCCTTGCAGAATATTGAAAATGAGTGGTAGAAGTTAAAGTTGTTCCCAAGGACACTCATAAAAGAAACGGAAAGTTGGTACCAGTCCTTAGAACCGGAATCCATTAGATGGTGGAGTACGATGTTAAAACTGTTTAACGATAAATACCAAACAAACTCCAGAGTGTCCAACTTATGTAAGAAGATCCAAGGATGGAAGTAGGGTAATCACAAACCCTTGGATGCTACCATGCGCCAATATTATGCATTGCTACATCGTTGCTCGATCCATGGTTACACACAACGGGATCAACTACGCCACCTCATAGATGGGCTAAGACACAAAACTAGGAGAATCCTTGGGACATATGCCCAAGGGAGATTATCTAAACTTAGGTCCCATGAAGTTCATAAATTTTTGGAGTAAGTAGCTAAGGAAGAAGATGAGCTGTGGAAAAAAGCATGGAAGAATATAACCATGATCCTTCCCTCCGAAAGAAGGGAGTAAGATTCTGTAAGGAAGAGGATGAGTCACCACTCAAAGAGTTGGTGAATAGAAAAATCTTGTCACTTCAAAAGTTAACAACATAAGTGTAGGCTAAGATAGATCAAATGTGGGACTCCTTAGACAGTAGATTCGAAACCATTTTAAAAATCGTAGAGGAGTCTAAGGAATGAAGTAGTAACCATGATAAGAAAAAGCGGAGAGATTCAGACCATGCATGTAGCAAGGGTAAGGGAAAAATGACTATCACCAATGAGGTCATGGACTCTAACATGGACAATGACAGTGGATGTGAGATCTACCAATATGACCATCCTAAGGGATGTTACCTAATAATCTCACATCTGCAAGAGTCCGGGGTGTATGCACTCAACCTAAGACTTAACAAACAACAAGCACCCTGAAGGTTACCTTATCCTCAAGGTAACCCAAGGTAGTTCCGCCAACCCTTAACATATTATCCAAGTGGAACTTCGCCACAACCTATCGAGCAACACCAACAATGGCAATACCCACAGTCATGGGGGATGCTACTGCCGAGACAACAATACCCTTACCAACAACAAAATCCATATGGCTATTACGTGCAATAGCCAGTTTCTCCAAGTGACTCTATCGGTCACGTGACTCCACAATAGCACTACCAAGTTTGGGAGTATTTTAAGACTCCCTCTCCTGGAAGAGACACTCCACATGCATATAATCCTCCAAAACCATCCGCATCTCTTACGTCGATAGTTCCACTACCACCCGCTCCAACGATGCAAGGGGAACTCCCCACTCAACCGTAGCAACGTAATGCTATGAGAGCTATAAACCTTCAACCCACTACTGGTTCTAACAACCGTACAAAGAGAAGACCCTTCTTTAGAACCAATAGTCCAAACAAGCTCTCACAACCACAAGCGGTTGAGTCTATGACCACTCCTCCATCAAGAAAGGCTTCGGAGCTCCCTTCAAACCAACAACAGAGCTCAACGTACACGGTTATGTTAACACATACCATCACTGACTAGATAAAGGTGGGCCACCTCCCCAGGAAACTCTCTGACCTTAGAAGTCCCTTAATCTATCTCCAAGTCTCTGGGAATAAACCACATAAGGCTCTTCTTGACTCAGGTTCCGAAGTTAACTTAATATCGCAAGAAATGTATAAAGCCTGGAACTTGCCTCCACTCAAGAAGGGAAATATTCAATTAGAGTTGGCTAACTAGTCCATCACTATCCCTTTGGGAATTGTGAAGGATATTATTACCACTATGTGTGGATGGTCATACCCAGCTAATTTCCTAGTGATAGAAGTCAACAATAATAAAGGGGACTTCCCAATTATAATGGGGAGGGCATGGCTAAGTACCATAAATGCATGCCTAGGAATCTATGATCTTTCCTTGGAAATATCTAAGGAAAACATTTATGGAAAGATCGAGAAGAAGAAAGTTCCAAGCATCACATACAGTGATACAAAGGGTGATGACATGGAGGAATGCTTAGCATCTCCTGCATGCAATCGGTGTGCTCAAGAAATTAACATACAAAGGTGCCTATATGTAGCAACCACACAATAAGAGAACACCTAGTAGTTGATAGCTAATCAAGAGAGCAACCCACCAATATGCATGGAACTAACTGGGGGAACAACTTGCAACCACAACGAAAGCATAGATACATTGGAATATGAGCGTCGCCAACTTCCAACCCTTAATCTAAAAACATCAATTAGGAGAAGTTGGACACTTCTAAAAAATTTAAATAAGCACTCATTATTTTGGATCTCTCCCTTTCAATTTAGTCATGGGGGAGATGGCCCCCTATGCTAATCATTTGATGCCCTCAATTCTTTTAAGTTTTTGTTTTACACATTTTTGTTTTGCACATTTTTGTTTTACAAATTTCTTTAACTTTTCTTGTTTTTGTTTTACAACATCATTTATACTTTTTCTTTTTCTTTTATTTCTGTGTGTGTGTGTGTGTCTTATCCATTTTGTTAAGTTTGTCACCCAATAAGTGCTATGAATGATGGTATGAACTATTTTCTATTGGTTGCTAATGTTTGGTTTTTACGTTTAAGTTACGATGTTGATACTAAAGTATGGTTCTTTTGATATAACATGTAATGAGTTCACATCACCCATGCATCCATAAATTTCTATGGTTTTTCTTGTCTTAGAACTATACAGTCACCTTTCTCAATAATAAGAACTATCAATGAATCAGTAACTGGGTATTTCTCAAACTAAGGAAGGACTCAAGGATTGGAAAGGGTGAAACTTCAAGGGAACTTGATGCATTTGTGTTGGCCATTCTCTTGGGTGCTTGGATGTTTTCTTCTTGAGTTTTCTTACGATTCCGATGATTGCCATATTATCGGGAAGCTGAGTAAATAAAAATAATAAGTCTTTGCATGGTGTGGTTCTCACAAAAAAACACACCAAAAAAAAGAGAAAGTAAGTAAAAAGTAAGAATTCAAATCACACCCCTTAGACAAAATAATCATCTGGGCTACAAGCACTGGTTATGGAACTAAAAACATGTTCCCTCTAACTAAGGCCCTTCTTGCTTCCTATTCTCTCCTCCTTCGTTTTGTCAGAATGGTGGTGGCTCTTTGGTGAAGGCATTCTTGTTACTTCAAGTGGATGGATGGGCCAAATGTATTAATGCGAAGTCATTGAATGTGGTTTGTTTGAGGCCAGATTTGAAATGGGATCTACTAAGTCACATTAATCATTAAATACACAAGGGGTTGTACACCACCTTGTTGTTGAGATTTCATCCCCTTTTCTTCTCTCCATCCTTCTTTTCCCATTTATCACCTCATTGCCGGTTGTATCAATAGTCCATATCTTGGTGGATGCATCGTTTTCTTTGTGGTAAATTCTTGTGGTTAAGACTTTAACTCTTGTTTTCAAATGATATTCCCAGGGCCTACGGACTCTTTGAATGTGGTTTTGTCAGGGCATTAAGGGCATGAGCCTACTTTGGGGAGGACCCACTGGCATTCCTATTTGCTGCACTAGTTAAATTCTTTCCCTTAACATTTGTGCAACCAACTCTATTTTGTTCATTTTCATCTTGACATCCATTTCATCGATGTTACAGTCGTATCTATTTCTTCATCCTTCTTATTCCTTCTCTTTTTCCATTCTCTCACTACTAGAGGTTCGTGATTAGTCATGGGGGTCTTGGTCCAATTTTTTCGATTTTCTCCTAGCCCCTACACCTTGGGTAGTCATCATTAGTATATCTCTAGAATCTTCATTAGCCATACCACAACTCAACCAATGGACCTTACACTGAGGCAAGGTATCAACTGCATTGTGATTTGTTTACCCTTGCTAATATAAGACTGTGTTGTGTGTGCAGATGGCAATCATACAACCACGGATTGGACCTAGAGGGAACACTTGGAATGGATCGGTGCTGAAGCAGTTATGCAAGAAACAAGATTGATGGCATGCTTATGGATGAACAATGAAAGACGCAATCTTGGCATTGGCAGCAACAGACTTCTTCTCTCTTCTCTCTTCTCTCTCAGCTGCCAAATAAGGTCTGATGTCAAATGTATAAAGTGTTCACTCTTGTTGTCATGAACACTAGTTTTGTCATGTTCTGTAATGATGATCTGTTCACATGTCATCCCATTCACCATTAGTTCCATTAGTTCCACTCAAGTCAATAATCCCATACCTTCCCAATATTTTGTAAGGAACTCGAGGACAAGTTTTTATTTAGTCATGGGGGTATGATGGGACGTGATATCGTAGCTTGCCACCAGTTCTATAAATAAGAGGCAACTCTCCCTTATTTCTCCATCTGGATCTAGACCTTAGCCAAACTCTTGCCATTTTTCCATTCCAAAGTTAGAATAATTTCCATGTGCCCGCAGTAGGAGTCCCAAAGTGAACGGATCTTTATTTGAAAAATTCTGTACCTGAGCACATAATTGTATACGGCAATAAAGATGAACTTTTGGATAAACCTTGTAGTGCATGGACTAAGCTAAATAGGACTTTAATTATTGTTAAATGTTAAATGCTTTATTAGTTAATTAAATATCTCTCAACCCTTAACTCCTAGTTAAGTGCATTCAGTACGACTACTTCGAGCACATGCGTTACGCTTGGTAATCCCAGTAACGAATAGCGTGTGGTAATCCTAGTAGCGTTGCATTGGTTCAGGGTGTGAAATGGCAAGTGGGAATAGATACTAATGCTAAGGTAATTAAGGCTTAGTTAGTTAAAGCTAGTTACTTAGTCTCTTCACCCTTTTCTCTCTTAGCATAGGCGATAAAAACATAAAAGATATAAAAATCACATGCCTCAAGCTTACTTAACCATACAACCATGACAAATACAAGTAAGCTTGGGAGGATAACAATTGATTAACCTTAGGTGTTCCATAAGGCGTGTAGGCACTTAGTCTATGGAGTTCGACCAAATCGCACGTGTAATGCTCGTATTCATATGGTTGAGTGTAGGGGTACCTCGCCACTCATCAGATGGTATACTATAATGCCCCTTCTAGGTTATCTTCCTGTGGCACTTAAGACTTTTGAGGCAATCCAACACTGCCACCATGGTTAGGCTATCTAGTTAAAGGGGTGAACAATCCCTTCTTGTCCTACTTCACCCAACTCCCATCACTTACCAATCCTGGCTCTATAACTCCATGTTGGCATGACCTCTAAGCCCAGCCTTAAATTCCATAGTTCAAACCATTTCTAAAAATTATCATGAATAATCCTAACTCCTCATAATGAGGCACCCCTTCTTCCAAAGATTAATTACATGATTATAGTACAATTTCACCCTTAACAAAGGGTGGGACATTACAATACCCTACTTAGCCTATACTAGATTGATGATCTTGCTTTACCATTTAACATCAAGTATGCATATATAATAATTAGTATGAAAATACTATTTGATCTAAATTTGTTAGGATATGGAAACTTAATTACTTTTTGTAGTTGCAAAAGAAAATAGTTCAAGATATCTGGAAATTTCCTATGATGATACTACTCTTCTAGCATTATTTGGCACTACCACCAAGAGTCCCATCTTAGAAGGATGAACTTGAAGTGGACTATGTCTCAACAACTAGTATGGAGGTTTATCAAACCCAAAAAAATTATTAATAATTAGCAAAGAAAATTCAAAGTACATCATAATCTTAACACTCTGTGTGTGTGTGGAAAGAAAAAACTTTCTAGTTTTAGGATTGTCTACTCATGTGTACAACCTTACAATTCATAATTTGAAAAAAAAAAATAAGTGAAGAAAATTAGTAGAGAGGAAGGTCCAAGTCCTAATAAAATTTATATCACTTTTCAACATCTATGCTTGAACATAAAATAATAAAAAAATTAAGATAGAGAGTTGTCTATCTATACTACTTAATACTTGTTATAGATATGAGCTTGTATCTTCTTTGGATTCTTTATGAGCATTTGATCATTATTATCATTGACATTAACTTAATTTTTTATATCTTCAACTTCATATTATTTTTTTTCTCATATTCAACTTCAACACATTTTTTTTCTTCATAATTTTTGTCTTGAGTAGAAAAGGACAAATATTAAAAAAATATCCTTCATAATGGCAAAAGTTACAAGAATAGGAAGATTATAATATGTAATTGGTTGAATATAAGTCTTTCCTCATTCTTATAATACCATTTCCTTTTTGCAATTTCAACAAAAACAAATATGTATGAAAATCAAAAGTTATAGAAATAGACTTCATATGCTTAATGGGACTAAGAAGACTAACAATTTCTTGCTTAGTTTTCTAAAAATCAATGAAATATTATATAACTTGATAAAACATGGAACTTTAGCATATTCTTTGCATTAGATACTAAAATCTAATTGCCACCTATGAATGATCAACATTGTGTTCTTATGTATAAAAGACCCTATATTTAGGGCAAGTTGCAATATCGAAGCATTGCCTAACTCAACAAGAAAAAGAAAAATGAATACCTGGCATAAATGACTTGGATGTCATGTTTTTTTATTACATCATTTAATTGCAAAACGAAACTTTGATTACAAATTAAGTAATCCAAAATTTGAATGAGTGCATATTGTGATGAAAGATTAGCAACTAATGACTCATATACATCATCAAGAAGAATAAAATTAGATGTCTTAGTTGCATCAACATCATTAGAAGAAGTTATTACAATGTTTTTCTTGTTAGCTTATAAATTTACATTTTGAAAATCAACAAAAATCTATGCATTAATAAAAGAGGTCGAAATTTCAATATTAGTTGAAGAAGTTGGGAGTAATAATAGAAATTAGATCTACTACAAAAAAATTAAAGAGAGAAAAATCATCTTTGTTGAAAAAAATCAAATTCACTAAAGATTCATCAAATTCACTGAAAAAAATCAGATTTCCTAGAGAAACTATTAGCCTAGTGGTCTCATCAACTAGCATGACCTATAATTAATACACATTAAAAGAATCTAAGAAGAAAAGTTAATGATGAAATTGAAAATTACGTTCAATTTAGGATAAATAATGTTCCATTGCATCAAATAGCTCAAGCATAAAATACAAGCTAATTTGACTAAGATGTAACTTCTAGGTTGACCTTTTCATGATAAGATTTGTTCCTAGATTGTCCTTTTGAAAATGAAGAAATGTATTTACATCAAAATTTATGATCTTGTTGAGCACAAGTTGTTGGCCAATTAGTTAGCTTGGTTTAAACCTAATACTAGCATCCTATGCCATCTTAAGGATGTTGTTCGAGGCATATTATTACTTATTATATTAACCTAAAAGAAAAAGAAAGAGAAAATAAAATTTGTGATCTTAGTTGCCTATGTACCTTTTTAAAGTTGACAATGATTTAAGGTTGCTCTAGTTATTAAAATGATAGTTAAGATAGCATGAGACCTAATCAAGCCTTTAAGCTCCTCCAACCATTGCATTAAAGGAAAGTAACCTTTTTTCCCACTAACAAAGTGTACATTCTACATCATCCACACCTTGTACAACAAGGAAGATTATTTTATTTATTACTTGATGAGTAGTGAGTATACCCTATGTGCAACCATATGAATCATTAACGTGCACTCAGCAATTTGGTCGAATTCCAAAGACTTTANTCATCTTTATTACTGCACACACTAAAGTGCTTAGGTACAACAGTGCTCGAATAAAGATCTATACACTCTTTAACTCCTATCGTGGGCATTTAGAAAATATTTTAACTTTCAAGTGGAAAAACTACTAGAGCTTCACTACAACTATGAGACTTATTACCATAAATGCAATGGGTAGGCATACATTTATAAGCTAAACAGGATGCCCTGTCGACAAGTACATGTCAACAGGTCAAACCTTGCGTCAACAGGATCACGTCGACGAGATCTTGTCAACAGGGTCACGTCAATGACATCCTATTGACACTGCTAAACCATGTGACTCATCATTACTTCTATGAGTATAATCTTACTAGACACTATTGGAATTGTTGCAGTTGCAAGGTTTGTATCCATTCTTTGAAAAAGTTTTATTTTGTAATATTATATAAGTTTAGGTATTTTTGCAACTTAGTTAAGTTGTTAACCTCTTAATCTTTATGCCATTTTGAAATTTCATTGCAATATTATTTTTAGTTGCCATTGATTTTTCTACTTTATGTTTTCTAATTGCAATCATATAATAATTATACTCATTTGAGGCATTAGCCTAGTGGTAAGACACTTGATTGGGAAGCTCTAAGTCATTAGTTCAATTTTGGTGGGTAATATTGAATTATATAAAGTTCTAATTGGACTATATATCTTAGGGTGTACCTATGTTTCACTTATTTTAGGTTCTAATAGCCTCCATACTCATTTGAGATTGTAATTACTTAGTAGTGGTAAGATTGGTAGTGGTAAGATTGGGTTGGGATTAGGATGCCAAAAATATTACATTAATAACAAACAAGCTCAAAAAATAATAAGGAAAAGAAAAGACCTAATGATTTTGGGATGTCTTCACTGGTTTTCATTCTTACAATTGATCCTAAAAACCCTCCAATATGAGATAAAAAAAGGATTAGGCTTTTTGGTTAATAACTAGAAATAGTGGCACCAAGGGTTAAGTATAAACTAAGCAAAGTCGATTTTGGGGGGTGGGGGGATGTTTAAAAAGCATAGATCATTGAAGAAAAAGTCTAAAGAGAAAGCCCAATGGTTCTGGGAATGTCTTTTTAGGTCTTCATCTTTACAACCAATCCTAAAAAACCTTCCCTTTGATTAGGAAAAGGATCACACCTTACCCTTATTCAAAAATGGCCTCATAGGTTTTCACTTATTACTAAAGGGTTTTTTTTTTTTTTTGTAATGAGAAGAAGAAAACTCTCTCTAAAGAAAAAAGTATTGATGAGATGCGATATCGCATGAGCCACGATATCACGGCTACCGCGATATCGCATCCCATGTGATATCGCATACGCAATATCGCATCATCCCCTGCGATATCGCGTACACGACATCATGGTCTGCTGCCATATCTATAAATAAGAGGTGGCTCTCCCTTGTTTCCCTATCCTGAGTTAGAAGTAGGGAAACTCTGGCAGTTTGATCACTCCAGAGATAGAATATTCTCCATGTGCCTGCAGTAGGAGTCCGAAAGTGAACGGATCTTTATTCGAGCAACATTGTACCTGTACACAAGTTGTGTACGGCAATAAAGACGAACTTCCTGGGTAAACCTTGCAGTGCATGGAATAGGATTTTATTTATTATTTTCTCTCTCACCCTTAAACTCCTAGAATGTGGTATGAGTATGACTTGATTACGAGCATCTAAGGATGTGTACGGTTAGTCAAGGAATTGGCTACTCATCGCAACGCGGTATGAATACGACTTGATTACGAGCATCTAGTGTGACTACTTGGTAACCCAATGGCGTATTCAGGATCTGCACTTGGTAATCCTAGTGGTAGTCGCGCATGAAGATGTGTATGGTTAGTCAAGGAATCCACTTCTCATTACACTTAGGTTAGATTAGCTTTCTCAACCCTTTCCTCCTAGTTAAGTGCCTCAGTACGATCACTTCGAGCACGTGCATTACGCACGATGATCCCAGCAACAATTAGCATTTGGTAGCTGCGGTTGCATCGGTTCAGGGTGTGTACGGTAAGTGGGAACGGATGCTAACGCTAGGTTAATTTAGACTTAGTCATTAGTTAGAATTAGTACTTAGTTTCTCAACCCTTCACCTTGTTAGCATAGGAGACATAAAACATAAAAGACTATAAAAATCATATACCTCGGACTTACTTAACCATACACTGTGACAACTACAAGTAAGTCTGGGAAGACAACGAATGATTAACCCCAAGTGTTCCATGGGGCGTGTAGGCACTTAGTCTACGGAGTTCAACCAGATCGCGCGTGCTATGCTTGTTTCGTATGGTTGAGTGTAGGGGTACCTCGCCACTCATCATTGGCGCCGTTGCCGAGGATTAAGTGTTTGTGCACTGAATAGAACATAAGGATATCACTCACATTGTTGGGAGCCTAAACGAACCTTCAGGTTAATTAATTAAACAAGAATTTATATAACAGTAATTAGCACATCGATAAGACGCTATGTCTTCTTCTTCTTCTCATAAGAGCAACTCACCACCTAAGGACCATACACGAGATAGTCGACAACATAAAACATATAGCCGAAATCAGCCAAGTCATAAACAATACAAGATAGTTTATATTCATCCTGATGAGTATATTCCAAACTTTACCTTTATCCTCCATCAAGACGAACAACTGCAATGGAGAGATTTGCAAGGTAACATTGTGTTACCCCCAGATCGATCAGTTTCTAACATGCTTTTCTGTGCTTTGGCACAGATTGGCATGATAGAATTGTATGCAGAATACGTTGTGGAAGACTTTGATGCAAGGGATTACTATCCCACAGAAGCACAATGTATGAGGGACTCAAGGCAGGAGAGCCAACATACACTATTGAAGGACAAAGAGGTCCCGCACGTCCTTCGCGAAACTAGAGATGGTGAACCACTTATAACTAGTTCACTATTAAGAGATGTTCCCCCTCTTAATGAAAGTGAGAAGCTAGGGTATCAGAACCTATGATCAATGATACATATCCCTGGTTCTGATGCCCGTGAACACCAACTGTTCATAGAAGGAATAACACATGATAAGGACGAGCACTTAGATCGTCACCACGATCGGGGCCGTAATAGCCGAAGAGAAGGCAAGAAACATCGTCATGGCGATGGTTCCCCTTCTTCCTCCCCTTCTTCACATCACTCATCCTCTCCTTCCACATCTGGGCACAGCCATCATGAACACAACGGAGAGGATAAAAGTAGACAAAATGAGAGACCTCAACAAGAAAGTTGAGAGAGAGGACAAGGGCAAGGACGTAGGGAAAGTAGGGAACGACGAAGACATCATAGGCGTCATGAAGGAGATGAGCATGATGAGCCCCTACTCATAACTCGAAGTATGGTTGACATAACAGAGGCTGTTAGAATTCCCACAAGGCATTTAAAAGATAGTTGGATCAAATGTTTAGACGTGAACAATATCCCACGATTTGAAGGGGGATACAACGCAGATCCGCAAAATCATTTATAAGCATTCCACGATGCCTATGCCTTGCAGAATATAGAAAATGAGTGGCAAAAACTTAAGTTGTTCCCAAGGATACTCATCAAGGAAGCAGAGAGTTGGTACCGATCCTTAGCATCGGAAACCATCAGGAGGTGGAGTA
>MNCI01016050.1:369208-384577 GCA_015680685.1 Gnetum montanum | reverse complement strand
AGACACAAACGATGACGGTGGATGTGAGATCTGCCACTATGACCATCCTAAGGGATGTTGCCCCATCATCTCACATCTACAAGATTCTTGGGTGTATGCACTTAATCCAAGACTTAATCAATAGCAAACACCTCATAGGTTACCTTATCCCCAAGGTAACCCAAGGCAGTTCCACCAACCATTAACGTATTATCCAAGTGGAACTCCACCACAACCCATTGGACAGCATCAGCAGTGGCAATACCCACAGTCATGGGGGATGCCATCGTCGAAACATCAGTACCCTTACCAGCAGCCTGATCCTTATGGATATTATGTGTAGCAGCTGATTTCTCCAAGTGACTCTATGAGTCACACAACTCCCCACCATCACTACCAAGTTCGGGAGTACTTCAGAAGGACTCCTTCTCCTCCGGGAGACACTCCATATCCACACCATCCTCCAAATCCATCCGCACCTCTTCCACAAGTAGTTCCCATAACACCTCCTGCTCCAACAATGCAAGGGGAACTTCCTCCTCAACTGCAGCAACATCATGCTGCAAGAGTTGTAAATATTCAACCTGCTGCTAGTTTCGACAACTGTAAAAAGAGAAGACCCTTCTTCAGAACCAAAAGCCCAGACAAACTCTCGCAACAACAAGCGGTTGAGCCCATGTACATTCCTCCACCATCTAACACTTCAGAGCACCTTTCAGTCCAACAGAGCTTAACACATACGGTTATGTTAACGCATACCGTAACCGACTGGATCAAGGTAGGCCACCTTCCCAGGAAACTAACTGATCCTGGAAGTCCCTTAATCTACCTTCGGGTCACCGGGAATGAACCACATTGGGCTCTTCTTAACTCAAGTTCTGGAGTCAACTTAATTTCACGAGAGATGTATCACGCCTAGAACCTGCCCCAACTTATGAAGAGCAACATTCGACTAGAGCTGGTAGACCAGTCCATCACCATTCCCTTGGGATTGGTGGAGGACATCATTACCACTGTGTGTGGTTGATCCTACCCAGCTAATTTCCTAGTGATTAAAGTTAATAACAACGAAGGGTATTTCCCAATTATAATGGGAAGGGCATGATTGAGTACAACAAACGCATGCCTTAGGATCCACGATCTTTCCTTGGAGATATCTAAGATAAACATTTATGGAAAGATTGAGAAGAGGAAAGTTCCATGCATCACATACAGTGATTCATCGGGTGATGACATGGAGGAAATTCTTCCATGTAACAGGTGTGCTCTTGAAACTTTAAAACAAAGATGCATGTATGTAGCAACCACACAAAAAGTAGTAGACACCCCGTGGTTGACAACTACTCGAAGGAGCAACCAAATATGCATGGAATGAACTAAGGAAACCCATGCCCATAACAAAAGCATATATACATTGGAATATGAGCATCGCCAACTTTCAGCTCTTAATCTAAGATCATCAATTGGGAGAAGTTGGGCACTTCTTAGAAATTCAAATAGGCGCTCATTATTTCGGATCTCTCCCTTTCCACTCAGTCATGGGGGAGATGGCCACCTATGCTAATCATATGGGGCCCTCAGTTCTTTTTACATTTTTGTTTCACACGTTTTTGTTTTACAACATTTTTGTCTTACACATTTTTGTTTTACACCTTTCTTTAAGTTTTCTTGTTTTTGTTTTACAACATCATTATACTTTTCCATTTTGTGTGTGTGATCCACCCTATAAGTTTGTCACCCAATAAGTGTTCTGCATGATGGTATGAACTGTTTTCATGTTGATTGCTAATGTTTGATTTTTACCTTTAAGTCACAATGTTGATACTAAGGTATGTTTCTTTTGATATGGCAGGCAATGAGACCACTTCATCCATCCATCCACCAGCTTCTATAGTCTCTCTCAGCTTGGAAATGTACAGTCCCCTTCTAATAAGAACTTAAACGAATCGGTGACTGGGCATTTTTCAAACTAAGGAAGGACTCAAGGATTGAAAAGGGTTTGACTTCAAGGGAACTTGATGCTTTTGTGTTGGCCATTCTCTTGGGTGCTTGGATGTTTTCTTTTTGAGTTTTCTTGCCATTCTGATGTTACCCCAATTAGCAGAAGCTGAGACAATAAAAATAAAAAGTCTTTGCATGGTGTGGTTCTCACGTGTAAAAACACAAAACAAAAAAAAACAAAAAAACAAAAAAAAAACTAAGTGAGAATTCAAAGCACACCCCTTAGACGAAATAAACTTGGGCTACAAGCATTGGTTATGGAACCAAAAGTGTTCCCTCTAACTAAGGTCCTTCTCACTTCCCATTCTCTCCTTTGTTTCGTCAGAATGGTGGTGACTCTTGGGGAAGGCCTCCTTATTATCCAAGTGGATGGTTTAGCCAAATGCATTGATGTGAAGTCACTGGATGTGGTTGGTTTGAGGCCGGACTTAGAATGGGATTTGCTAAGTCACATTAATCATGAAACACACAAGGGGCTGTACACCACCTTGTTCTTGGGATTCCATTCCATCCTCTTCTCTCCACCCTTCTCTCCATTATTCACCTCATTACCGATTGTATCATTTGTGTATATTTTGGTAGATGCATTGTTTTCTTTTTGGTAAATTCTTGCGGTTAAGACTTTAACTCTTGTTCTAATTGACATTCCTGGAGCCTACGAACTCTTTGAATGTGGATTTGTCAGGGCATTAAAGGGCATGAGCCTACTTTGAGGAGGACCCACTGACATTCCTATTTCAATTAACTTCTTTCCCCTAACATTTTTGCAATTAATTTTATTTTGTTCATTACCATCTTGACATCCATTCCCTCGATGCTATAGTTGTCCCTTTTTATCTATCTTTCTTACTCCTTTCCTTTCTCCATTCTAATGCTACTGGAGGTTCGTGATTAGTCATGGGGGTATGGGGCCTGATTTTTTCGATTTTCTCCTCGCCCCGAGTTTCTTTTGATTTTCTTCGTAACCCCTACACCTTCAGTAGTCATCATTACTATATCTCCCGATCCATATCAGCCACACCACAACCTAGCCAATGAACTTACACCGAAGCAAGGTATCAATTACATGATGAATCATTTACCCTTGCTAATATAAGATTGTGTTGTGTGTGTAGATGTCGATCATGCAATAACAGACTGGATTTGGAGGGAACACATGGAATGGAGCAGCACTATAGCAGCTATGCAAGGAGCAAGATCGATGGCACGCTTATTGATGGACAACGGAAGGTGCAATCTTGGTGTTGGCAGCAGCAACACTTCTTTCTCTCTCTGTCTTTCTCAGCTACCAACTAAGGCTTGATGTCATTGTAATAAAGTGTTCACCTTGTTGTCATGAACACCAGTTTTGTCAAGTTTTGTAATGATGATCCGTTCACATGTCATCCCATTAGTTCCATTCCCCTCAATAATCCCATACCTTCCCAATATTTTGTAAGGAACTTGAGGACGAGTTTTCATTCAGTCATGGGGGTATGATGAGACGCGATATCACGGTTCGCCACCATATCTATAAATAAGAGGCGACTCTCCCTTGTTTCCCCATCCTGAGTTAGAAGTAGGAAAACTTTGGCAGTTTGATCACTCTAGAGATAGAATATTTTCCATGTGCCCGCAGTAGGAGTCCTAAAGTGAACGGATCTTTATTCGAGCAACATTGTACCTGTACATAAGTTGTGTATAGCAATAAAGACGAACTTCCTGGGTAAACCTTGCAGTGCATGGAATAGGATTTTATTTATTGTTTTCTCTCTCACCCTTAAACTCCTAGAATGCAATATGAGTACGACTTGATTACGAGCATCTAAGGATGTGTACGGTTAGTCAAGGAATCAGCTACTCATCGCAACACAATATGAGTATGACTTGATTATGAGCATCTAGTGTGACTACTTGGTAACCCAGTGGCATATTTAGGATCTGCGCTTGGTAATCCTAGTGGTAGTCATGCATGAAGATGTGTACGGTTAGTCAAGGATTCGGCTGCTCATCGCGCTTAGGCTAGATTAGCTTTCTCAACCCTTTCCTCCTAGTTAAGTGCCTCAGTACGACCACTTCGAGCACGTGCGTTACGCGCGGTGATCCCAGCAACGATTAGCGTTTGGTAGCCGTGGTTGCATCGGTTTAGGGTGTGTACGGTAAGTGGGAACGAATGTTGATGCTAGGTTAATTTAGACTTAGTCATTACTTAGAATTAGTACTTAGTTTCTCAACCCTTCACCTTGTTAGCATAGGAGACATAAAACATAAAAGACTATAAAAATCATATACCTCGAACTTACTTAACCATACACCATGACAACTACAAGTAAGTCTGGGAAGATAACGAATGATTAACCCCAAGTGTTCCATGGGGCGTGTAGGCACTTAGTCTGCAGAGTTCGATCGGATCGCGCATGCTACGCTCGTTTCGTATGGTTGAGTGTAGGGGTACCTCACCACTCATCAAGTATACATCAATCAAAGATAATGAACAAATAGTAACAAAAGTTGAAAGCTTTCCATCCTTGAGCCTCCAAAACAAAAAGAAATTAATATTATAGAAAACATATTAATTGTTCAACTTTCACCATCAGCTTTTTTACTTGAAGTTGTAGCTAAAAAATGATATCTTTGAGAATACGGCATTTGACACCTAAAGAGATGTCACAAGTATGCTCTTGTTATTGGAAAGTAACTCCATACTGAAGGTTTTAAATAGAGGAGAGAACAAGTGGTCGAAGACAATTCCAAATGTAAAGAAATAAAGTAGTTAAAGTAGGTTGATCACTAACAATGACTTCATTAATGCTTCGTTGAAATTTGTTATAAATTCTGGATATCCATTTTCAAGCATGTTGAGCAACAAGACATTAAAAAAATATGAGAAAATGAGTCTTCACTTCTACAAAGAGGAAATTGAGGAGAAACATTTCCCATATATCTAAGATAAGTGCCAATAGAAAGACCTTGATGAATAAGACACCATCAAAAAATATGAATTTTAGAAAATGTAGAAGCTCTCCCAATATCTTTTATTTTTCTTATTCAAAAGTGTGATGATAATTGCATTTTAAAAGCTTTACTGAATTTGTTATGAATAAAGACATTCTTTGTAATAATCTCATAAGCAACTTTTGAATTAAAGGGAAAAACATGTCTACCATCCTTCCAAAAAATAACTGGAAAAGATTGATGCAAATTGTTATCAACTTTAAATAAAATCTCAAGATTAGAAATTAATTTTTCAAAATTCTCTTTCCTCTTTCTATTCACACCATAGAGGCTAGAAGCTTCATTCCAAGTAATTCATCTATCATGCATATGTGGATAAGAAATTTTAGCGATACCAAATTTGCTTCAAGTGGTACATAATCTAGATGTATTAAGCAAGCTCTTCATTGAAAGGAAGCTACCATGGGCTAATTTGCTTAGGCAGAGTTTCTAGCAACACTACTAGTCCAAGGTTCAATTAGCTAAAAAAGATTATTAACCTCCACTGAAGTAGTGCTAGCTTGAAACTTGGCTTGAAAAATAACAAGTTAAATAATGTTGATTTTTTAGAGCATAGTAAACTCATCATGGACAGTCGCATGATTGTGAAAAACATTACATCCATGTTTCCAAATAGCATGCAAAATGTAAAGATGCAAATACTTCCATGTAAAAAATAACTAACAATTCCTTAGAAAGGGGAGGAACATATCCAAGAATAGCTTCCTTAGGAAAGAAATCATTGAGAGCAAGAGAGATCAAATTTCAAGCATGCATGATAAACATACAATCATAAAAGGAATGAAGAAACTCTGAATTGCATATCATTCATTTAGGCTATCTCTTTGCAATGGTATCTTATGGATAAGTGTGTAATAGTAATTTGCTAATATGATTATGCAGATCAGCAATTTATTTGGTTTAATCATTAACAAGGGTGTCACTATTTACTTATTTTTTCTCTTAAAAGTTTGTGGGTTCAATTTCTACTTATGCTTATGGGTGTGGCAACAAAGTTATGGTATGAGCCAACATATCCCTTTCGGAAAGGAAGGGAAAAAAACCCTAACAAGTTAAAAGTTATGAAAGATGTAGCCAATTCCATGAGAGCAAGGGGGTTATGTACGCTGTAGCTAACTAAAGGAGCAAGGGTGCAGGGTATTGAAACTCTCTCAACCATAAGGAATAGGTGAAACTCGTAATTTCAATAGAGCATTGCACTCCACACATAAACCAAAACTATTTTTTGACCATGTATAGTTACATGAACTAGCAAACTCTTCTTGAATAACCAATTCGGCGACTTCTAAGTTAAAGTTGGATACTAATCAGTTGTTTTATTATTTGCAGCCTTGGATTGGAGTAGATACACCAACTCGTGCACTCTTCCCAATTTGGATTTGCTACATCGGAGTGTGTTATCATAATTTTGAGCACTTTTAGCTCTTTGTTGTTCTCCTGGTCTTATTAACTTGCAGTTCTTTTGATTCCTAGCATAAGGTTGCTCTTTGGAATGTACTCCCACATCCTACGAAGGATTATGTATCAAGATGTTTTCCTTCAACATCCGCATTTGTCATTGTTCTTCTCCCTATTTAACCATCAATATGCTCAGATGTTGATCATGTACTTAATCTAATTTAATTAATAAAACCATTAATAAAACCACCCCGCAGAATGGCCACCAAGTTACCATACCTAGCTAGTTAGTAACGTGGGTATCTTTGGGGGTTTGAAAATAAAGAGGAAGCAGCATGCAGGATGCAATTCTGCAAAACCCTGTAAACCCGAAGAGATATCTCGCGCTGCAGACCGACCTGGAGTAGGAAAGCGGCTGCAATGGCTATTGCTAGATTAACAACGGAGAAGCAGCAGCTGCTGCTTTCGCTTCCTGCACGCGCATTCAAACTACGACAATTGATAACCGGCAGCGGCAGCAGCAGCAGCACTACAGCAAGCCAATGTTTGTGGCAGCAGCTATCCGCGCATTTTTGTTCCTCTTCTGCAACTTCTTCAGATGCGGATGCAGATTCAAACGCAAAAGGAGGAGGAGTATCGCAGATTAAGGTAGTATCGTATCCGCCAATACCTAAACCGAAGCCACAGGATTCGTCTAGGGTTGCGGAGGATGCACACACGGAGCGTCCTCTGACAAGGGAAGAGAGTCGATACCTCAAAGACTCGCCTGCTTCCATGCCCATGGTTTCTTACAATGTTCGCGTCGCTCCTCTTCCAAGGGATAGACGTCAGCAGCAGCAGCAAAAGGAGGATGATCAGAATAAGGTAAATGCAAACGCACGGTGGGCATCAGCAGCAGCTGCGGAGGCAGATTTTGGTGAGCAGTTGAAAAAACAGTTCGAGAGGTCCAACATGGTCTTCAAGCAGATGCAGACGCAGATAGAGCAGTTGCTGCCATTTCCAAAACTTGCCCTCCCTGTTCGAAAGCGGCCTCCCAAGGTGGAGTACGACTTGTTCGCTGCCATTCGTGAAGTCCAGGTTTTTCCTTGTCTCCTCGCGTTTTTCAATTGCATTCTCTTTGATTGTTCTTTGTTTCCGTTGTGAGCATTGTTGTTTATTTCTGTTGTGCTCACAAGCTGATTTTATTATGCCTTGGTTAATGATTATGCTTTTCGGAAAACTGATAATAATTTAGGGGTAACTAGTTGCCGTCTTGCTTATACTTGTGACCTGCGTCTTTTGGGTCACACGTATAGGTTTAATCTTAATGGATTATGTTTATATACGCATTAGCTGATACGATAACTGTATATAGAAAAATGTGAGACTGAATTCTGTTTGGTAGATGCCCAGTGTCTACTTGTCTGGACAGAATGATAGATTTTAATATCAAGTTTTGGTTTCCTTACCAACCGTTCAAAAATCATAATAAGCTTAGTACTTGTTTAAATTTAAAAATTCAAAAAATTGATCTTAAAGCTGAATCATTATTCCAAGATAGATATTATATATGAATATTAGCATTTCTTATAATTTATCTTCAATTGTTCGAGGAGCTGGTTATCGAAAAAATATACGGTTTTAGAATTCAACTTTAGGATATTTTCAAGGAAATATAGTTTGCATCTATTACAATCATTTTTATGACCGCCATATAAATTTTGTCTCGTTTGTGTTCAGTATGAACAATCTACACATTGTGTTTTGCGAATGCAATTTTGTGAAGATAATTTATGGTGAGTTTAGGGTAAATATTCCTATTTGTTAGTTGAAATTATTTTCTAGGAATGCAATATTGAGAATGGATTATTTATTTAACTTGTGTCTTGTGTTGACCTTTCGCTTTAGCAATAAAATATTTTAAAGTGATGACATGGTCGGTCATAGACTGCTGCCTCCTAAATGCTACTTGGGATTGGGAGGTTGCTTGAGTAATTGAATTACAAATGATAAGTTTAGCTATATGAATATATTTAGAGTGAAAGTTTTCATAAACATGCGTGGTAGTTAAGTTTAACGAGGGTGTATTTCTTTTGAATTGTTGTTTTTGTGGCATGACTTTGACAGGAACCCATATTATCAAATCACTAAGCTACTGGATGCTTCTTAAATTTTAATTTCCTTTAGAAATTGCTTTATGTGAGATGCTTTTACAAAAATTCATTGTTGAGTAGAACTGGAGTGAGAATTAAGCCAACTATTTAATTGTGTCACGTACTCTACATTCTTTTATCACTCATGCAGTTGGTTCTGTGTCAAATCATTTTGTTGTTCATACTTGAATTAGAATAGGCTTTAATGTAAACTGTTCTTATCCATGTACTTTAGAAAACACTCTAACTGAGTTTCTGATTTTGACATTTTTTAATTGCAGGCAAAAGCCGAATGCAAGTTTGATGAAACAGTGGAAGCACATGTTCGGTTGGGTATAAATCCAAAGAGAACTGACCAGGTTAATTAGATTTGCCTTATTAAATAAACTACAATATTATGACTTCGTTTATGATGTAAATGTTCATGTTCAGTTCATGATGTCTGAAATATTTTCTTTGGAGAAAAACAACGGAGGGAAAAAGAATTTAATGAAAGTTCAAACTCAGCATCCATAATATTACATTTGTTGATGGTTCTTTGAAATTATCCTAGGATTTTGATGCTTCTGAAGTTGCAATATATTAAAATTCAGTTGAAGATACAAACAGCTAATATGGCTATGAGATAATATGACTTCTGAAGTGTTATTCCTGTCATGTATGTCTCCTCCTAATTCAGCAACACTTAAGCAAACCAAGCAGTTTGACCTATTGCAAAGTGCAACCCTTTATTGATTGCCTCAGCATTTCTGAAAATTTGTATGCTACCTGAAGGTGTTCATTTCATTATTTGGGTCAAACATGAATCTTGATACGACATTTACTGAAAACTCTAGAGCCAATGATTTCCCTGAAAAGTAGAGGATTCACTTTTTGGCAATCTTTCTTCTTTCCATAATCATAAAGCAAATGTGTTGGGGCTGGGTTGCGATTATGTATATTAAATTTCCTAAATGAATTTCTTGCATAGTTTCTTTCCCTTCTTTCATCAGCCTCAAGTCCTAGGAAGCACTCAAACTTCCTACATGTATTTGGTTTTTATGCATTTTTTCTAAATAATGATGATTGACATGCCCATATTTTGCATGAAACAAATATTTTTTCTTTCTTGTTTTTTTTGGTCGGTGTATTTGTAGTCAATGTTAAGGTTCTTAATCTTTTCTCTGGCACACAGTTTCTAATCAAAGATTTGACTTAATTTCCTTTGCATTATCATGATTTTTCAGTTGGTTCGTGGCGGAGGCCCCCTTCCTCATGGTATTGGCAAGGTATCCTTTCTTGTGAATTTAGTTTTTTTTTTCTTTTTCAAAACAGTGTTATTAAATGAATAATGTTCAGAAAACTAATTTGCTTGCTTTTCAACAGACTGTTAGAGTTGCTGTCTTTGCGGAAGATGCTGCTGCAAATGAAGCTAGATCTGCTGGAGCGGATATAGTTGGTGGTGAAGAGCTAATTAATGAAATTAAGGAGGGTAAAAGATTTACAAAGTCGGAACTTTAATGAAATCTGAGTTTCTGTTTAATATTTTTAATTATATTTTGTTGGCAAATTTTGTGTTAATTTGGTATTTACTTTTAATCTTTTATGTCAGGGTCTCAAAAGATTGCGTTTGATAAATGTATTGCAACTCCAGAGATTATGCCTCGTCTTGGAAAGGTTTGTCTGTGAATGTATTAGAAATATCATGGCAAACATCTTATCGAATATTAATTCTTTCACGTTTGTGACATCAGATCGGGAAGATTTTAGGACCACGTGGATTGATGCCAAATCCTAAAGTATGTGCCGTAGTCTCTGTTGCATTACTTGCGCACAAATAAATTTTTTCATAGCTTGAGTTATTTTTACCATTTTTATTGAAACTTGCAGTCTGGCACAGTGACACATGATGTGGCAACAGTAGTGAAGGAGGCAAAAAGAGGTCGGGTGGATTTTAAAATGGACGAGACTGCTATTGTGCATGCGGCACTTGGAAAGGTTTGTTTAATGCATACAAATTTTGGGAGCTGTTTAAATATGACATCGGTGCCATGTTTATATGGTTCAGTTTAGAGTTCATCTTCAATGTGATAGCCATGCATCATTCCAATGTTCATTTACAATTCTACAGTTAAATTCACGCCCAATTTTTTGATATTCTAGAAACCGCAAATTATCTGCAAGTGTTATTATTGTGACGAGCAAGATTGGAGAGTTGCAAAAGAGTGACCATAATTATTATCTTGTATTTTATTTGTTCACAGTCATACGTATGTTTCTGAAATTTGTTTTTCCGAAATGCACTTTGTGTTCTCTAGTTTGTATAGCTGTGTTACTAAACCTTGTCTTTCACTCTCGCAATGTGGCTTACATATATCATCATCATCCTAGCCTTGTCCCAACAAAATGGAAAATTGGAAATGATTGTGCATGTATATTCAATGTTTTGAGACAATGGTCTGTATATATCAATGATAATAATTACAATCCCTTAACTACAATCTCTTAAAGGGAAGTCCTGTCCCGGACCCTGAGCAACAAAAACCACAGGTCAAAGACAAATATTAAGGTAATTTCCGACTCATAGACATTGAATATTTACACCAGAACTAGATCAAACAATACAAAGAAATTGAATCAGTAAAGTCTTCCTTCAGGACTTATTCCCCGTTGTGGTATCCTATGCCAACTGGTTTATGCAAATCATACCGTGAAGCCCGAATTTTGAAAGAGTGTTTAAAAGTGTTCATCATGCTTCCTCAATAGCAGCCGCTTGCTATCCTTGCAATTTAAGGCCTTTGAAATAGCAGCTGCTTGCTATCCTTGCAATTCAAGGCATTCTCAAGAAGTTTAAACCTCTCGTTGTCGGTTCCTCTGTTAGGGTGGGCTGTCATTTTTAGCTTCTTGTAACGTGAGAGGTAATGTAAGGGGGCAATATTAGTTTAAGGATGTTCTGATCTTTCTTGGCAGGTCAGCTTTTCAGATAAAGCATTGTACGATAACATCACAGCATTTTTCAATGCTCTTCTTGCTGCTAAGCCGATGGGTTTGAAAATCAGTTAAGTGATATGAACATTAATGATATGTTTTTTCATCATTGCACATAATGTGATAGAGATTAGCTTGTGCTGGTGAGTATTAAAAATTACGTCTTCGCGTATTTACAGGCTCAAGATATGCTGGATATATACGGACTTTCACATTATCTAGCACTGTAAGTTTCTCTTTCTTTATGTTTAGCTTATAAGTACAGGCTAGTCATTTGATACGATTCTCTTGTGTACAGATGGGCCCTGGCATTCGAGTTTCATTACAATCATTGAATCAAGCAGCTGAGCAGTATACAAAGTTGAATTCTTAGCAATGGAAAACTTCACGCCTAAAGGAATTTTATTTACTCTGGCGGCGTTCTCTATCTTTTCCTGGAATTTGCAGCTCGGTTTAATTCACACCATTGTAAGTGGGATATATAATTGTCAGTATACGACATTTGAGATTGCACATTGTGTATAGTGCGAGTTCTGAGGATTTTCTTCTTCCCAGAGAATGGTTGTTCCCTACAGACAAATGTCCGCTTCTAGACCAAACTATAATGAAGATATGAAGATTTTGTTCGTGTGGTTTTTTCTGGATCATTTACTACGTGCTTTCCAATTATTCTTTAATTGATTGCACTATTATGCTTTTAGAAACTGAAATAGTTTTTTTAAGGGACTGTACTATTGTATCAGGAATTGAATACTGGAGTACGTGTTACATTTAGGGTTTCATTAGGTCTTCCGCAAAATACAATCATGAACAGAATGACGATTAACAGTAGACATAAGCATAATAAATTGGTTAGGGTGAATCTTGCACGCCAAAAGACCAGCTGAACAAGATTGCTATTGTAATATTCAAACAGAGGTCATTTCACAAGTTGCAGAGCATAGAGGTCTCAAATATGCATCATTAGTAGTTCGTAATTTGGAGTAGAAAATTACGAGCAGATGCCAGAAGAATACTTAGATCCGACGACAAATAAGTGCGTACAAATTTACGTTCTAGTGATGATACATAAAGCTTTTATGTCAAGAATTCAAGCTCAATTGTAAGAATTACGGAGAATGGTAGTAGGTTAGAAAGTTGACATGAAAATTTTTTCTGAAATCTGCATCTGTCGCTGCATAAGAGGAATGTATTAAGTTCTTCCATAAAATATCGCATATTTAAATGTTTAGATTAGGGTGACACACGTAACATGCTGAGTTTGCTAGGTCACTTGGAGATTGAATTGGTTGGGCAGTGATCAGTAAGACCTTGCACAAGCCCAGCTTGGCAGATAAGTGACCACATCAAATCGAGGTTCTGCTCATATTGGAACTCTATGAGTAGCAAAATCTACAAACAGCAAAATCTATCTTGTTTTCGACAGGTTATCCAGCCAGTAGGCATACGATTAGGCGAGCAACCAACCTTCCCAATAGTCATATGACTAGTTGACCAATTAACCTTCTTGTTTGTATTGTTGGGTTTGTTTTAGTGGTTTGTTACTTGGTAAAATCCTTCTTATTAAGGGAATTTTGTTTGTTTTGATTTAGTCTTCCATGTCTTACCAGTCGTTAGACGATGGATGTTTATTGCTTTTCAGTTTGTTATGGAAGGTTATATATATTAGCCAAAGGTGTTCTTCAATAAATCATTCTGATTTCTCCTAATTTCTCTAGTTTGGTATTAGAGCTCCATCACAGGGCTTGGTTAAAATCAAAAACAGTTGTCTTCTAAGTGTGTAGTAATCAAAGTATGATGACAGAGTTCATTTGTGTAGCCAATAGTTTCGAAAATTGATGTGCACGATGATCATTGGGCAAAGCTCATGGAAAACTTCTTGCATTTTAAGGAGTACTGGGGTTTGGTGGAGATTGGGATTCCTATAGTAGCATAAAGTGTTCTTATAGATGCATAAAAGAAGATTATTGAAGATCAAAAGTTGAAAGATTTGAAAGCAATGAACTATCTATTTCAAGCATTAGATTGTTCGATCTTAGAAATGATCTTCAACAAGGATACAATTAAGAACATATGGGATTCTTTGAAGTAGAAATATCAAGGTACAACAAGAGTCAAGCATGCACACTTGCAATCTCTTTGAAAGGAATTTGAAGCTCTCCATATGAAGGTAGGAGAATCTGTGAATAAGTGCTTTGCTTGGACCCTTACCATAGCCAGCAAGATGAAAGCAAATGGTGAGGACAATGGAGATGTTGCTGTGGTTGAAAAAATTTTGAGATCCATGACTCCAAAGTTTGATTATGTTGTGTGTTCCATTATGAAGTCTAAGGATATAGACACCATGACCATTGATGAGTTACAAAGTAGCCTACTTGTGCATGAACAATGCATGAGTTCTCATGTTGAAGAAGAACATGCTTTGAAGATAACCCATGGCAATCAATTGAGAGGAAGGTGTTGAGGTTGTGGATGTTTTAGAGGAAGAGGAAGGGGAAGAGCTAGACAAAGCTTTGATAAAGCCATGGTGAAGTGCTATAATTGTCACAAGCTTGGGCACTTTCAATGGGAATGTCCAAGCAAGGAGAAAGAGACCACTTATGCTGAGACTCAAGAAGAGATGTTGGTGATGACGTATGTGGGTATGAATAAGGCCAATGGAGAAGATGTATGGTTTCTTGCTTCATGGAAAAACTTTTGTATAATCTAACCCATACTACTACTGAGCATATCCCTTCACTACAAGCCTAGCCTTGTATTTGTCTACTTCTCCATTCTCATTAAGTTTAGTCTTATAAACCCACTTCACTCCAACTTTCTTTCCTCCCTTAGGCAACTTCGTTAATTCCCATGTGTCATTCTTTTGTATTGCTGCGATTTCGCATCCATGGCTTTCCTCCACTTCTCACTTTTCACAGCATCTTCAAAGTGAATTGGATCATCAGCTGCAATCATGACCCAATAAGCTTCTTTAGAAAGTCCTTCTGTTACGTAGTCTCTGATCCAAATTGTTGGTGCCCTTATTCCTTCATTCGAGCAAGGAGAGCCGATCAAAGAATTAGAGGAAATATTCTCCTCTTCGTCTTCTATATCAAGATGATCATACTCACTTCCCTCTTCATTCTCATCAAACTTAGTAGCTTCTCATGATCACCCCATTCTAAATCACACACAATGGCTTCTTTATATTTTTTATCCCAATCCCAACTTTTGTCTTCTTCGAATACAACATCCCTGCTTATTATGATCCTTTGTGAAGCTGGATCGTAAAGTCTATAAACCTTTGACTCATCACTAACTCCAAGCAGAATACAACTCAAGCTCTTATCATCTAGCTTAAATCTTTTGACACATCCAAAAACTTTAAAATACTCAATTGAAAGCTTGACTCCACTCCAAGTTTCTTCTAGGGTCATATTTTTCATTGCTAATGTTGGACTTCGATTCAAAACGTGCATCGTCTAGTTTACTGCTTCAGGCCAGAAAGCTTTGGAAATCTTCTTTTTTGAAAGCATACTATGAACCATATTCATAATGGTTCTATTCTTTCGTTTTGTGACTCTATTTTGTTGGGGCAAGTATGCAGCTATCAATTGTCTTCGTATACCATTTACATCACAAAATTTGGTGAACTTTGTTGGCGACCGTTTGGGAAGCGACCGCCAACGAGTGTCCTCGAACAGGATTTAGGTGCTTGCTGGTCTCTGGCAACACCAAGGCCCAGATATCTCCAAATAAACTCAGTAGTTAATGTGAGTATGTGTGTGTGCTGTTGCGGCGTGCGGTTGTGAAAAATGAAACGATTGCGTTACGTGTAAACTATAGATGACTTGTCTTAAAGAGATTCAGCCAACTTTGCCAAGTACTATGAGTTATTGAGAGTTCCTATTTTGTTCAA
>MNCI01016050.1:350206-369111 GCA_015680685.1 Gnetum montanum | reverse complement strand
AGATTTGTGTAGACCTCAAATATTTAAACAAGGTAAAATGACACGAGTAAACACTTCGCAATAAAGCTATCCCAAATTCAATATCTACGAATTGTTCAAACTTCCAAGGCTCAAATAAGCAATTTTTTCAAGACAATCCTACTATGCTACCAAAAATTTGCTGCGTAAAACTGCCACATACGAAACTCCATTTTGGCTAGATAATGGATGTCAACAATTTCATTCAACAGAACCTTCAAAAAACTTGACAATTTCTGATTGAAATACCACGGAGATTCACTTTAAAGATAAAAAGAAGCTATTCTGGTCCTATGAAAATACCAAAGATTTTCTGAACCCTTTTGACTATTGAATTGTTCAACGACATGACTACAAGCAGATGCTCTCTTACAACGATCTCAATAGCAGTTCTTATACGTTGCACAATAATAAAATTTACTACTAAAATGCTCTTAAGGCTTTTAAATACAAGCGCTTCTATGGCAAAATTTTAACAGAAATTTTCTATCGTGCAACAAGAACAATAAGAGCAATCTAAAAATCCCAAAATTACTTGCCAAGGATGATACTATCTAAACCACTAGCTAAACAATTTAAACAAAATAAAAATAAAACATAACTCACAGGACTATGACAAAGAGGCTGAAATCTTTACTCTAGCAAGCCATCTTACAAGCAATCGTTCACACTTTCTTTTTTACAAAATGCTCTTCTCCCAAGACTCAAAGTGTCTCCAAGTGAGAGCCCAAGTGCTAGATAGTAGAAAATGAGACCCTTGATGATGATGNTTTCACAAAAAATTACCACTATAGAAAATAAAAGCTATGGTGGCCAAATGGTGTGTTCATATAACTATCCTATGAATTCTTTTTAAATAAAACTATATACATAATGAATACGTTTTGGCAATGACTTCGACAAATATAAGCAATGAATTGGCATCCAAGGCTTCATAGTGTTGGACCCGAATTTCATACACAATTACACTCTTCAAAGATTTGGCACTACTTAAAAATATGATCTCAATCTTTTCCATGAAGGCCTGGCCTTACTTCTAACCCCAACATAACATGCCGTTGAAAGCCCCCTTTCTCCTTAATATTTTTTTTTTCAAATGCATTAGAAGCTACTGAAAAACCATCAGCCACAAACCTTGCCACGTACAAAATTCAGCCAAAAGATAAAGGATACACAGAAGTCACAGAAGCCACAGCATCTCCAATTGCAAATGATTGTCATTGCTGCCTCTTACCAGAAAACCTTGGAGCCTCATTCCTCCGAATGTAGATTGCCACGGTTTTGAAGCTGCCCAGAACGGAGTTCACTTGTTCTTGGCTGATGGATTTCTGTTCTTATTTTTGACGTGGATTGGTCCATGGCAGAGAAGCGATGATGGCCGAGTAGGTGTTTAATGGCGGTGACGGTGTTGGATCTTGAGTTGAACGTCACGGATGAGGAGCGGATCTCCGCTACGGATGACTTCCAGCCATTCGAGCTGGTTCTGTAGCTTTGGCAGGTCTGGGAAGTAATCGCGTTCCATGATTTTCTTGATCACTGCAACGTACGTGTCCTCGTCTAGCACGCTTTGCGAGCTTTTGCGCTTCTTCAATGGTGGTGCCTCCAGCAACAATATGCTCTCGGAATCCATGCCTGCGGTGGTCGATGGCGATGGCGACGACGATGGCAAGGGATCTATGTGCTGCGGTGAATGCCCTGGGGAGGCCAACATCTTGTGAGATCGAAGTTAGGGTTTCGATATACTAGGGTTTTTGAAAATTGTAGAAACCTTCAAAGTTTTCTGAAATGCTTTGCTTGTTTCTTCTGGGACTTCGCTTGTTTGTAGAAAGAAGCGAGCACACGGAAAAGCAATGAATCCACCCTTGATTTTCAAAACATTCAATTCAGCAACATGGGTAGCCACTGCATCCTCTTGAATTTCATTTTTATTCCAACTTCATGGTTAGTTAACTGTTGTAGAATTCTTCATGAGAAAGAACATAATCCTTCTTGAACAGTTTTAGTTCATTAGGATTCTGTACCTCACCATTTGCAAATAAGTCCACCTGTTCCATGAAATGGCCAAAATGTGCCAACAAACTCTTGTGATGTAAATTATCCTCCATGATCAGTACGTAAACCTCTAATAGACAAGCTTACTTCTTTCTCAACATGAATCTTAAAACTTTTGAAAACAACAAAGGCTTCTTGTATGCGCTTTTTCCAATTTCTCTAGTTTGTAACATGTATGCTCTTTGAAATGACAAGAACAATGGTCATTCAAATATCCTAAGTGTTGATACAAATGTTAATAAGGTAAGGTAGGATTCCTTTGTCATCCAAGTGTTGTAATGCTTATACAAATTTTAATAAATTGACCTTTTAAATTGATTGAAGTTGGGTGACGTTAATGCTTATGGGATACCTTATTAGATTAAAAAGAGAGGATAAAGTTTCATTGATAGTGTGGGTGACGTTAATGCTTATGTTCTAAAGTTAAGTCTAGATGATTAATGAAGGTTGAAGTCTTTCTTATGGGACATCTTTTATGGATTAAAAAGAGAGGATGCAATTGCATTCATAGTAAGAGAGGTGGATAATGTTAATACTTGCATTTTAGAGTTTTAAAAGTCTTGCTCCCGAGTGGGGTTGCATAAGGAAGATATGTGCCACCATCCATGGTGGTGATGGCTTGGATTGCTACTTTACCAAAAGTAATAGTGGAAGCTGAAATCTCTAATTGGAAGCCTTTTGTCCCAAGAAAATTTTGGTTAGAGTGGAAGTTTATATTATTTGGAATACTAGTTTCTAAAAAGCAAGAGCTAATATCTAAAGCCCAACAAAAAAAACTATAAGGATAAGTTTTTTCCTTAATTTTAAGCTAATAGAAAAAAACTTGAACTTGTAGTTAGTTCATGATTGTTTCACTTATTGTTTTTAAAATGGAGAAGTAAAATAAACTTTAGAATCTAAAAGCTTAAAAAATAAAATTTAAATTACATGGAATGTAATTTTAATGAAAGTATAAATAGTGATGAAATAGAAGTAATAATCTAAACTTTAAAAGTATTTCACTACATATATTTATTGGAATTTAAACATTTTTTTTTAAAAGTATTTACACTGAAGACATATAGTTAAATTAGAACTTTATGACTCAATATTACCTTTAAGAATTGAACCTATAACTTTGAGCTAGTGGTATTCTAAATGTTAAGCTACCACCACCCCAACCTTGCCCCTCCAATGGAAAAAAATAAAAATAAAAATCTAATGTAGTAGAAATGCAAATATTTAGATGGATGTTTGATAGTACAACAAATGATACATTATACAAATATTAGAAGACTTTGAGTGGTTTCTATTATAGATAAGCCATAGAAACATCTTAGATATTTTGGTCATATTCAATGAAGATAAAAAATCCTTTAATAAAAAATTGGCATATGATAGTTCTAGTAAACCTATAGAGAGAGGCCAAAAAGGACAAAAAGAAATGGATAATGATGATATCATAAAATTGTAGATAAAATCTTTAGATAATGATGAAAGAGAAGTTATATAGATGATCCTATCCTAATAGAACAAGGTTAGCATAATGATCGTCATGCTTTATATTTGCATGGGTATGCAATAAGACAAAGAGAAAGATAAAAAAAAACATAATAACATCATTTATGTTAACAATTAGAGGTTAATAACTATGAGAAACAAATTCATAATAAATCCTTTAAATAAGAGGCACTAATCATACTACAACATATAATAAAAATGGACACCAAGAAATTGGAACTATGATGTTAAGTCCCTAGCATTAATATTCATTCTATTCAACCATGTTCATAAAATATGTTTACAAAATTCTTGTTCAAATTTCAAGATGTGATTCCATCCTAATATGATATCATTTAGGTTTTAGCCTCATAAAATTAGATTACATCACATCTCAAGGATACCTATAAGGAGCATTTAAGCAACATCAGAATCTATAGCCTCTCACCATCTTATCCATTTTGTTTCAATTCTATTTGTATCACCATCCATTTATAAAAGAGATCCCAAATATTGCTTGCTTTATGTAACTTCTTAGCTTGAATTTTAACCCTCATATATCTTCATTTCTCACTTTTATTTGGTTTGAATTGAAGGTGCTTTATAACATCTCTTACTTTATTAGTTATCATTGTGACCTTTCACTTAGTATCAATAAACATCTATGCCCTCCCCATTCTAATATTGAGGAAACATTCCAATACATGGTTTTGAATAGCAAGGTTGCTGCCTAGGTTGGGATTGGCTTTAAAGAAGTTTTTGTTTCAACAAATATTACAAGAATTTGTATTCTTTGGGGAAGAGGGAGACTTTTTTTTTTTAAAAAAATTGTCTTTTAATATTTGAAACCTAAAGCTTAGAAACATTTGAAATTTTTTGTAGCATTGTTGAAGAGCTTTTGACATTTGGTGAGCATGCATGAAGCTTTGTATTATTATGATATTTTGGTTACATTTTTTAATTCCTTCTACAAGAAGGTAAATACCATGATACTTTGAATATTGATAAACTTGTATGTGAGAATGTTTGTCATAAGGAGTTTACCTCAAGTTCACTTGAATGCCTTTTTCTATTTCTTTGTTTTCTTGCATGAATTTAGTACAATAAAAATCCTAGTTGTGCATGCTAGTCTACATTTCAATTTCATTGTAGATTTAAATTTCTACATAGAAATCTTTCATTATTAACAAATGTGCTTAAACTACTGAATTTTATTTTGGTGCAAATAATATGCTGGCCATGAATCTTTCCTTTATTTAAAACACCAAATCCATTGTCTAGGTAAATTGCCAAGGTTTAGGTTATAACTTGACACTTATACTTTTAAGTAATTTCAAAGGTTTCTTCCATGCCAACTATTAGCATAACCTCTAATAATAATTTCCAATATTATAACATTCTATGAACCATTATATTCAATGCCTACTCTACATATACCTTCCAATAATAGTTGTTGAAGTTGTAACATTTCAACTAGGCATTCTATTCTATGCTTGCTCTTGGCTTAACCTCTAATACTAGCTACCAAAGTTATAGCATTCATGCTAAACATTTTCTAGGCATTCTTTATTCTAAAAATTTTTCTCTATATAATAGCTAAAGCATTTTCAATATCCTAGTCCTAAATATCTACAATCACCCATCCTTGATTATAATAAAATGAGTATGAATAGCAAGAAGTAGGAAGAAAAATTGCTTAGAAAATTGTTTAATACATTGACTTATTCTTTAAATAAAGATTATAAGACAATATAATTATGGCAATGTCAAAATTGAGAGATTTCATAATCATTCTAGCCTTATTTACAATTACATGAAAATGAGTGAATAATTTCTTTTCCATCACGATTTACTGTTATTAAGAGCTAAATTGACATTGATTTCAAATCTTGGATATATTTTCTTATTATGGCATACCAAGTATAATTTGAACTATCTTTTTGTTTGTTTTTCTCTACTTCAAGGAGACTTTTGTTAATAGGTGCACTCTATCATCTTCTTTATATATGACAAAACCATTTGAGATGACTTTCCTTAACTCTTTTATCTATAGGTGCCACAAACAAACTTTTCCTAATAAGAGAATTATTGATTTTATATTTTTTAGTGATATCCAACATCTACCTAAGAATTCCCATCTCCACCACATTCATGTATTTGCATCAGATGATTCTTGATAGGCTAACATTTCATACCTATTGTGATCACAAATAATAATAGTTCTGTGGAACTCTTTTCAATCTAGCAAGAATTTTTTTATCAAAAAACATACTATTAATCTCTTACCATCTAATATATCCTACAATTCTATATATCATATCATTGCTAATATCACCATATTTTTGTATAAGAGATCTAAAGTACTACTTTTTTTTTTTTTTTTGCAACTTATTGTTTTGGTTGAGTTTAGTGAAATGGCCAACTATCAACTACTTGAATAAGGTTCTTCTTATTCAATTGCTAATGTTAAATAATTTCTTTCTTTCTTGATCTTGATAAATATTTATGAACAAGCTTTCATGTTGAGGGTAAACAATCTTCTTGTTGACCTTTTGGTAACATTAAGGAAAATGGAGAATATAGGATGTTGTGGAGTGTGATGCTTTTGTAGGGCATGAAGAAGCAAAGTGGAGACCACAAGGACTTGTCGAACATGAATGAAAACTCAAGGAATGAGAGCTACAAGAAGATGTCAAAGTAAGGACTGCAAAGGTCTTCATAAAGAAATTGGGAGCAAGAGCAAAGATAAAGACTACAAAAAAATGAAGAAGTTTCCAAGATCAGGGATAAGCCATATCATTGAAAGGAAGCCTAGGGAACTAAAGATCAAAAATTGAGAAGACTTCTACAAGAAGTAGAAGAAGTCTTGGCCAAAGTACAGAAGAACTAGAGAAGACGTCTTGGAAAAATAGTAGACATCTATCAACAGGAGAAGATGTCTACATGTAGATGTCTCCCTTGGGTGTGAGATGTCTACCTAGAATTTAGGTTTGAATAGTGAGACATCCCAATCTTAAAGAATATGTCTCCCCTAGTTGTTATATAGTTGTTGCATGAATTATAAGGTGATTTTAGAAACATCAAGGCTATAAGAAGACTTCATTCTCTTGGGGAATGTGCAAGTTTTGGTGTGCAAGCATCAACATTAAGCAAACATTGTGCATATTATTCTATTATTTTGTGTACTTCATTGTACTATGTTTTGTACTATTAGAAGTGATTAGTTATGTTGTACCTTAATGTACAAGGAATAATAAATTAGTTGCATCCTTGTAATTCTTATTTCTCTTTTGTTGCCCTATGGGGTTGATGTGCTTCTTACAAGAGGGCATTGTCCTTGAGCTTGTTGGGATCCTATGGAATTGAGTGTTGGTGTAGCATAACAACACTCTAGAGTAGAGCTCAAGTTGTAAAGGTTGTGGGATCCTAGAAATCACTTTCTAAGCTTGTTTGAACCTTGTGGGGTTGAGTGGATTTGTGGCGTCGAATCACTCCAAAGTGAAGCTTAGAGCTTGTACAAGGTGTGGTATCCTTCAAACCACTTTTGAGAGAAACAAAGTTTGGAGGTGTGCAAGTAATCTACCCTCTGAGTGTGGACTACCCATGTTGGGGAACCATAGTAAAATTGGTTGTGTTCTTAGTGGTTGAAAATTTTAATTTTGAGGAACTTATTCATCCCCCCTCTAAGTTCAATGATCCTCAAATGGTATAAGAACCTAGTACTCTTGCTTCTTCAATCAGTTCTACATCATCTTCAAGAGTGAACAATGGAGGAAACCTCATACACAAAGCCACCCATGTTCAATGGATTTGACTATGCCTATTGGAAAGCTAGAATGCAAGGCTTCTTTAAATCTATGAAGTTTGAAGTTTGGGAATCCATTCTTGAAGGCTACACACTACCTATCAATAGGACAATAGGAGCCATCAAGCCTTGCAACAAATGGAGTCAAGGAGAAAAAGTTAAGTTCATGTTTGACTCTAAAGCAAAATGCTTATATTATGCTTTGAATAAATTAGAGTTTAATAGAGTAGTGGGATGTAAAATGGCCAAAGAAATTTGGCAAACATTAGAGGCTACTTATGAAGGAACTTCTATAGTTAAGCAATCTAAATTGTTAGTCTTACAAAGTGAGTATGATAAGCTCAAGATGAGAGAAGGAGAGAAAATAAAAGACTCTTTTTTTAGAACAAATGATCTTGTCGTGACCATTAGAGGTACTAGTAAATATTTTTTGGAAAGCAATGTTATTATAAAAATGATTAAGATACTACAATCAGAATTGAGACCAAAGGTGACTATGATAGAAGAAATTAGGGATTTTTCAAAATTGAAATTTGAAGAGCTTCAAATTGCTCTCATTGGTTATGAAATGAATCTCATAGGCAATGGAACCATTCAAGAGAGGTAGCCCATCGCCCTTAAATTAGCCACCAAGGAAAAGGAACCTAATGAGCAAGATGTGAGCAACAAGAAAGAGATAGCTTTTCTCTCTAGAGGGCTATAAAGACTCATGGAAAAAAGGGGTAAGTGCTTCAATCAACAAAAAGGGTGTGTGGTGGAAGAGTTCATCTAGCCTCCAAATGTCCTAATAATAGCAGATGGTAGCGAAAGGATAGAGATGATGACGATTTGGAAAAGACCAACTTCTATACAAGTTGGGATGATGGTGAGCAAAGTGAAGAAGAAGTAGAAAACTCTACCAAAGATTCTCTTCTCATATGCATGGCTCTTATAGATGAAAATTCACTACATGCTACTAAACAAGGTGGTAAGTATGATGAAAGGTATAGTGAACTAAGAGAAGAAATTATTGTTCTATATTATTTCCTTAGAAAGGCAAAGAAATTCTTAAATACTAAGCTTGATGCTATTCACATTGAATTAAAGGGAAAAATTTCAGACATAAAGGCTAAGATTTAACAACTAACCCCTTTAAATAAATATTGTAGAAATATTCAAGAAGGAGAGACTCTTGAAAAACAACCAAAGAATAGAGAGGAAGTTTCATAGGAGGATACAAGCTCAAGCTCAAGCATTGTTAAGTTTGATAATTTCATTCATGATGAGAATACATTATTTTTTTGTAAAAATTGTGGTAGTAAATAAAACTTTGGTTATTATCATGATGAGAAAAATAAGATTGATGTTTGGTCTTGTCATAAAGGTTCTAGTAAGGATATTTTGCAGAGAATAGTGGTTGAAAATGAAAAGAAGTAGAGAATTGAAAATTTCCTCAAAGAGATGAATGATACAATAAGTGATCAAGGATTTATTCATAAAGAACATGAACAAATAGAGTCATCATACAAAAGATCTAATGAAAGTGAACCAAAAGATAAGGATGTACTTCATGATAGAGGACCTCATCTCAAACTTCATTAGTCTTCTTCCTTTCTATTGCAAGCAAGGTAAGTTAAGGTAAGATTTTATCTCCTTAAATTTTGTATCATTATTTAATTTGGAAAGTCTAAAATATTTTTGATATGTGCTTACTTTATTTATGAAATGTTAACTCTAGATCAACTCTTATAAAAGAATATTTTTTTGTTGGAATAATTGTTTATGGTATCTTTTATGTACATATGAGCATGATGATATTGGATTTATGAAAGTTTGTCACGTGACACTTGTAATGAATTTATTGTAAATCATCTTTTGGTTTCCTATCTATGTTTTTGGCCTTTAACCCTTGCATGTAATTCATGGTATGAAAACCTTGTGATGGAATATTCATTGTTTGTTGTGCTTTCTTAAGATATCAAAGCTTATTTCTTTTTGGATTGGTACTTTTGGTGAAAATCAAGAATCTTGAATCTTCTAAAGGTACTATCGATACTACTAATAGGAGGCTCTAGTCTCCATACTTAATCATATTGTTGCTTGGTAGGAATAGTACTATGATGATAAAAGAGCTTTGACAATCCCTTTGACAAGAATAAGCTGATCCAAAAGAACTCAAAGGGAGAACTAGAATCTGCACATATGTAAGGGGAGTATGCTCTTAATCTTCGTTTATCATCCAAGAGGTTACTAGCATAGGGAGAGTCTTTTGAGACTCCACCAAAAGATACTCAAGCAACAAGACATTCCACTCCATCACCCTCAGCTAAGAATGAGCAAAGAAGAGCTTATTAATATAGTAATGTTTTACAAGTAAAAGTGGAGACTTATTTTAAAAAAATTACCTAAAGATGCTTTTTTTGGTGCAAGTTCTTGAAATTTATATGTATCTACTTATGAGCTTTATGTTAAAGATGTAATGTGTGACATTTTTTATGTTGATATTGTATCATTTTAAGTACCAAAGGTCCTTAGTGCAAATATTTCTCAACTTAGAATATCTCAGTGTTCAATGGAAAATTAGAACTAAAACAAGTATTCATGATCTCTTTTGGTAGGAAATGAAGTATATATATAGATATTCATTTGCTTGTTTATATTAGCCTCTGCATTCTAGTAAAAAGATGATTGATTGTCATTTAAATGATTATTTGATCTTTTGATATAATAAGGTATCTTGATTTGTCTTAAAAGTTGAATATGCATGTTTTATCATATTATTTTAAAAGGAGGAGTATATTGGAAAATCTATGAGTACTGGTCATTTATTGATAATGGGTTATTAATTTAAAGATAGGTTGTATGATCTTCAATGCTAAATTTTTATCTTTGAATTTTAACTATGATGGTTGTACCTCAGTTTTTTCTAACCTTCAAATGTGAATAGATAAGGGGAAACACTTATTTGATTTGATTAGTCCTATTCTATCAATACTCAGTGATGTGTACTTTTTAATTACTTGTTCTTCCTTGGTAATCATGTTTACATATATTGCATTCTCAAGTCCATATGCATTTCTTATGATCGTTTGCAACTCTATCTTTACTCCTTTTTGATGATGTCCAAAAAGGGAAAGAGCTCAATTGATCTGACATGGTTGATATTGTAACATGATTGATGTTATAAGCATAATTGAGAATATATGTCTTGGTGCTTTCTGGAGACTACTAATCCATTTTATTAAGTTTTGAACATCACCAAAAATGGGGAGATTTTTGACCTTTTGGTATGTCAAAACATTAAGGAAAATGGAGAATATAGGATGTTGTGGAGTGTGATGCTTTTAAAGGGCATCACCATAAGGACCTACCAGAAATGAATGAAGACTCAAGGAATGAGAGCTACAAGAAGATGTCAAAGTAAGGACAACAAAGGTCTTAATAGATGATGAGCAGCGAGGTACCCCTATGCTCAACCATACGAATACGAGCGTTTCACGCATGATCCGGTCAAATTCCAAGGACTAAGTGCTTATGTGCCCTTGTGGAACAAGGATGGGTTGGTTGATCATTGTCTTTCCAAGCTTACCTGTATGTCACAATTGTATGGTTAATTAAGCTTGAGACATATGATTTTTATAGCTTTTATGTTTTTATGTCCTACACTAGTAGGGAAGGAGAGAGGTAACTAAGTGACTAATTTAACTTAACTACTCATTAACTAAGTTCTAACTAATCCTAACACTAGTATCCGTTCCCACTTGCTGTACACATCCTGAACTAGTGCAACACTATTGGGATTACCAAACGCTAATCATTACTAGGTTACCAAGTGTTACACGCATGCTCGAAGTGGTCGTGCTTGTGTAATTTAATGATTTAATTAATTGATCAACTACTCTATTTGCTTAATTGCTTAATTGTAGTATTTATAGGCTTGGGAGCAACTACTTTAATAATTAGAGTAACCGCTCTAATAATTAGAATAACTACTAAAGTAACGGCTAGAGTAACAACTCTAATAATTAAAATAACTACTAGAATAACCGCTAGAGTAATCACTCTAATAATTAGAATATCTGCTAGAGTAACCACTAGAGTAAACACTCTAATAATTAGAATAACTACTAGAGTAACTGCTCTTATCATACCCCCACGACTGAATGAAAACTCATCCTTGAGTTCCTTACAAAATATTGGGAAGATATGGGATTATTGACTAATTGACAACTGACGGTAGAATGGGATGACAGACTCAACATGCCTAGTGAACAGATTAATAAGCATATTACAACATTAGTGTTCATGACCATTATGGTGAACACTCGTACATAAATGAAATCCAAGCCTTTATTTGGTAGCTTGAACAGAAAAAGAGAGAGAGAGAAAAGATGGAGCATGTTGCAACCAATGTCAAGATTGTGCCTTTCATTATTTATCCATAGCCATGCCACCAAACTTGCTCCTTTCATAAATGCTCTAGTTTTGGTCCATCCTGAGTGCTTCCTCCAAGCCCAGTCCATTATTTGTATGATCACCATATGCACACACAACATGGTCTTGAAATATTGGATGAAATGATGGGCGTCCTAAAATAATGTAGGCCAATAATATCCTGCAAGTAGGATCTTGATGACTGTTCATCTCCTAGCATAATGAGCCCCAAAAGGACCCTCATGAGCATCTTGGAGAACTCACAATTTATCTATATAGGGAACACACCATCGAACCAAGCCATCGGGACATACTTTGTAAGGTTTCCCATTGATCTCCATAAAGTACTTGGCTCAGTGAAGAAACTGTTGTTTCTTCTTAAGGTTTAACTCTTGTGGTGTTTGTTGGGTGAGGAGATAGGTAAGAATGCTACTATATTAGTTTGTCTCCGTGGGTGATTGATTATTCACTATACCAGTAAAGAGGAATTCATCAGGGGAATGATTAGAAATTGGATACTCATCCTCTTTGTTGTCCTATCACAACCAAGATAAATGATCAGCAATCGATCATTGTTAAATCGAACTCTTGTAAGATTACAAGCCATAGTATGATACGAGGGCTTACCATTAGCTTATTCATGAGGAACCAGATTGCACTATGATCTGTATGTATATATACTTTATATCCCAATACATAGTGTCTAAACTTTTCTAGTGCAAACACTACAACCATTAATTCTTTCTCTATGGTTGTGTAGTTAAGTTATGCACTAGTGATACTTCTACTTGCATAGTGGATGTAATAAGGATGCTTCTGGTCATCTAATTGTGTAAGTACGGCTCCTAAATCATAGTTGGATGCATCAGTCATGATATGGAATGGTTTGGACCAGTTAGGAGCTTGTAGAATGGGTGTTTCTACTAGCTTATTTTTTAGAGTTTGGAAAGCTAATTTTCATTCCCTAGTCCACTTGAGAGGTACATCCTTTTTCGTTAATTCCACCAATGGTTTGGGAACATTTGAAAAGTTCTCAATAAATCTCCTATAGTAGCCAGTATGTCCAAGGAATAACCAAATATCTTTGATAGTTTCTAGTTGATGGGTAATTCCTTGGATAATTTTGATTTTCTTAGGGTCTACCTCTATCCCTCTGCGTGAGATTTTGTGCCCTAGTACTACGCCTTCTTGGACCATCAAATGGATTTTCTACTAGTTGAGCCTCAAATTGGTTTCTACACATCTTTTAACACTTAATCCAACCGGTCCAAGGCTTGATCAAAGTTTTCTCCATAAGTGGAGAAGTTGTCCATAAAGACCTCCATGCCATTCCCTATTTGTTGTTGGAATATTCTTAGAACTAGTCGTTGAAATATTGCAGGGGCATTGCACAAGCCAAACGACATCTATTTGTATGTGAACGTTCCACAAGGATTGGTGAACGTAGGTTTGGATTGGTCTTATGGGGCTATTTGTACTTGTTTATATCCACTATATCCATCCAAAAAACTGTAATAGCAATGCCCTGTGATGGTGTCTAAGACTTGGTCGACAAATGGCAATGGAAAGTGATCTTTGAATGTTGCCATATTTAGTAGCCTGAAGTCTATGCACACCCTCCATTTACCTCCCTTTTTAGGCACAATAACTAAGGGGCTAACCCATTTGCTATTAGCAATGAGGTATATGAACTCAACCTTGAGAAGCTGTTCGATTTCTTCCTTGACTACTTGCTTTAGCTTTGGGTTCAATCGACTTTGCGGTTGTCTTCGAGGCTTCATGGAGGGGTCAGTGTAAATCCTATGTTGGCATATCCTAGGATCTATTCCAGTTAATTTGGGATATGACCAAGCGAAGGCTTCCAACCATATATTTATTACCTTCAGCAATTCTTCTTTTTGTTGAGGAGCAACCTTAGCATTGATAATTATTGATTTTCTATTTTTAAGAAACATGTATTCCATATCGGTGGGCAATGGTTTCAGCTTGAGGGGCTCTTGCTTAAATTTCTCAGGTATTTCCAACTTCCCCTAGTTGATATTTTCAAGGTTAAGACTTGGAAGTTGGAAGTGGACTTGCTCTAATGTGTCTATGCTATCAATGTAAGCACAAGTCAAACCCTCAGTTGGTTCCATGTATATGAGTGAATTGCTTTCGTGATCAGTTGTCAGCCACTGGGTGTCTTCTTGTCATGTGGTTGCTGCATATAGGCATCTTTGTATGTTAATCACTTGTGCATACTGATTGCATGCAGGAAATGCTAAACTTTGCATAAACCATGACCTCTGCACACAATTACACCCTGTGTCATTGTATGTGATGCATAGAAATTTCTTCTTCTTGATCTTTTCGAATGTATTTTCCTTTGATATTTCTAGGGAAAGATCATGGATTCCTAGGCGTGCATCAATGGTGCTTAGCCATGCTCTTCCCATTATGATTGGCAAGTCCCCCTTACCATTGTTTACCTAAATCACTAGGAAGTTAGCTAGGTATGACCACCCACAAACTATGGTAACAATGTCTTCCACTAGTCCTAATGGGACAGTGATGGACTGGTCAACCAACTCTAGATGGATGTTGCTCTTTTTAAGTGGAGGTAGGTTCTAGGCCTTGTACATTTCTTGAGAAATCAAGTTGACATTGGAACCTAAATCCAAAAGAGCCTTTCACAACACATTTCCAATGATTTGTAAGTATATCAAAGGACTCCTAGGATCAGAGAATTTCTTGGGAAGGTGGCCAATTTTGATCCAATCGATGATGACATGCGTTAGCATGACCATATGCATTGAGTGTAGTGATTGGGTTGAAGGGGGCTTCGAAGTTTCAATTGATACTGAGGCATCTAAGGAATTAGCTGCTTATGATTGCAAGGGCTTGGTTGAATTGTTGGTTCTAAATAAAGGTCTTTTCTTCATGTGGTTGTTGGAACCAACAATAGGTTGAGAGTTAATAGCCCTCATGGCGTTATGTTGCTGCGGCTGGGTAGGGATTTCACCTTGCATCGTGGAAGTAGGTGGTAGTGGAGCTATTGGTGGAAGAGATGTGGTCGGATGAGAAGGATGATATGCTTGTGGAATATCATCTCTAGAAGAGGGAGTCCCATAATACTCATGGGCTTGGTAGTGAGGTTGAGGAGTAACGTGACTAGTAGAGTCACGTGGGGAGATTGGCTGTTGCATGTAATATCCATACAGGTTAGGTTGCTAGTAAGGATATTGTTGCCTTGGTGGTGGCATTCCCCATGATTGTTGTAGCGACGGAAAACGTTGGCAGCTGGAAATATCGACCGAGGTTCTGGCGTAGACAGTTTTAGCCACGGATCCGCGTGAGGGTTATGCTGGAAAAACGAATCCACGATGCCCTGAACGGTCTTGTCGATCAGACAGGGACTTACGGGTTAGTAAAACGATGAAAATTACATGAACAGAAAGTGATCTGGTTCGAGGAATTGTAAAACGAGGGGAAAGCGATGTAGACGGATTGCGACGGAGATTATGCTAAACACGATAAAAGGAGGCTGACATAAGAGACGCATGTAGCTTCAAGATCTGCGCTTTGACTTAAGAGTGTATATTTTGTATGAGAAATTGCACTGGGGAATCCCCGATTACAAGATGTGAAACAAGCACAAAAGAATAAGCAAAGTGGTCTAAACAGAAGTCCGATCTACCTCGTGGGCTATAGCTGAGGTGCAAGGCAGGCCAAGCTTTGACGTCTACCGATCAATTGTTTCTGATTGATAGAGTCTTTTCAGCAGAATGATTACTCCTGTCACTGGTGCTCAAGGTGAACTGTACTCTGCTTCGGCTGTAAGGTGGTAATGTCAACGATTGCCAAAGCGCTGTTCTCTGTATCTCTGCTCCAAAGTGCTAAATGCTCTGGTGCTCAGAAATATGCTTTTTGCTTCTCTGATTTGCCAACCCTTGTATCTTTGTCCACTGAGGTATTTATAGGTCGTGACGCTTCGTGAAAAAAGGCGCATCCTTGATGACGTGGGCCCCGGATATCGCGGGTCCTGTTGGCATGAATATTTCTGCTATATCTCTGCTAGTGTGAGTGCGTGGGCTCCTTTGCGTGTTCCGACATAACCCAGCATCAGAAGGATAGTTGCTCCAGCACAAGGAGAAGCTTAAGCAGTGTAATAGGCGATTTCTTGTGCATTTTGCTAAGTCTTTTGGTTCAAGGACAAGTTTACGCTCTATTACGCACGGCAGCGTAGTGAGCGTAATAAGCTCCAGAATAGTCAAAGGCTAGAGAAGCACAACAGTTCAACACTTTCTCGCGGCACATGGATGACTTGTCTTTACGCTCGTTACGTGGCAGTGCGTACCATTGCGTATGACATCATTAAAGTTGGACATTGTTTACGCTTCATCACGCGCAGCTGCGTAGTGAGCGTAAGTTACACATTGTTTACACTTCATCACACGCAGCTGCGTAGTGAGCGTACGTTGCACATTATTTACGCTTTGTTACGCGCAGTTGCGTAGTGAGCGTAAAACAATTTTGAGCCCATTGTTTTTACACTGGATTACGCTCATACACGCAATACAACGCGAATGAGTGTAATACAGCTTGAAAGCAATTAACGTGCGCTCAGCACGTGCCTGCTCTTCACACGCACAACACGCAAAGGAGCCCACGCCAAATGAATATTTATGCTATATTTCTGCTATATTTCTGCTATATCTCTGCTAGTGTGAGTGCCGCAAATGAATATTTGCATATGTAGGTTTTGCGTATGGGAACCGGGTGATGGGGATGAAGGAAACAAGAGTTAAGGGTAGGATTGTGCGAGGTATAGACATGCAGAGCTAAGTGGTCGGGCAAACCTGAGTAGCCATTTCAACACACTGTTGTACTTTACCGCTTAGATGGACGCACCTTTGGATGACATTCTTCAAGGAAAGTAACCTGCAACCACAAAAGAAAGCAGAGGATACCATTGCTCATGAACAAGAGGCGAGGTTCTTGAAACAAACGCTGTTTGATGTGAGATAGAGCACATGAGCTGTAAAGAAGGAGTCGGAGCACTCGGGCAGAGCCGCCAATCCTGACGATTAGCGCTGCATATCTTCACCAAAAGGCATCAGACACAGTGCAGCTAACTGGCCGTATGAGGAATTGGCCAGATGAATCTATGAGGCCGGCGTCCGATAGTGATGATTGGCAGAGATTCTTGAGGTCGTTGCCTACGAGGATTTCGTCGGAGCTCCGACTAGCGAGGCTAAACTCTGAAAGGTGGCACCACTGCAGTGGGCACGGTGGCAGCATCTCCGAGGAATCAGTAAGATGCCTCTTAGCTTGTCCGAGGAATCAGTAGGATGCCGATTGAAACACCACAAAAATCTTTGAGTTTAGCATTTGTCTGACAAGAAGCAAATCCCCATGAACCACAGGTAGCTTCGGCTACATTCGAAGTCACATAGGGCAATCTTGAAAGTCGAAACATCTGGTTCCTTAGTGTTGTGCCAGCGTATATGCCCAGCGTATACGCCCAGCTTTAAATCGTGGTCTGCTAGCGTCTACGCCCGACGTCTACACCCAGCGTGTACGCCTGGCTCTTCGGCGTACACGCCCAGGTACGGCAGATGCACGCTCGATGACAAGATCTCCAATGGCAACATGAAGATTACACCGAGGAGCAAGGATTGAAGCAAGTGGACATCCTTCGGCGTATACGCTTGGCGTATACGCCCGACGTATACGCCTAACATTCACCAGCGTATACGCCCGACGCTTAGCATACGCGCTTCACACGCACACTCAACAGATGCAACAGAAGCAAGAATTGAAGCAAGTCGACGTCCAGCATCCATCAGCGTATACGGCCCAGCGTATACGCCAACATCTATCCAAGTCTACGCCCAGCGTATACGCCCGGCGTATACGCCGGCCTGTTGTAACGTATACGCCCAGCGTATACTATGTTTCTAAATTGTAACGCCTAGTCTATATGCCACGTGTCTCCCAGTCCGATTTTCCCGGTAACCCTACCTCTATAAATAGCCTAGTTTTCCGCATTCACGAGGTCGGCAAAAATTATCAGAGCATACCCAAAGCAATTACACTGTAGAAACCCCCTTACGCTGGAAGTCCTGTACGCCGAGCACAATCCGCGCTCCGCCTACCGTATCAACCGGCTGCATTCCTTCGTCCGTCGGGGTTTTACGTCCGCCTTGTGTCCCTACACAACTGCGTTAGACCGGTGCACAACATTTTAACTCTATAATCTACTGTTTACGCTTCTTGCAAGTTCTTTTACAGTTTTACGTTAATTTGGCCCACGCTTCGTTTACGCCTGCTTATGTTCACGCTCCGTCTGCGTTCGTGTACGCCCACTGTTTATGCCGTTGCATCTGTTTACGCCCTTTGTACTTGTTTACGCTGTTTACGCCTGTATACGCTTACGCTGGGCCTATCTCTGTTTACGCTGTTCACGCTCAACGTTGTTTACGCCCCTTTACGCTTACACTCTCTACGCCTGTTTCGCCGTTTACGCCCTGTTTTACACATAACCCAGCGTATAACACTTCGGTGGCACTCGAGGAAGTCCTTGTTTGATCCGCGTGCAGACCATTCAAGGCACTCTGCCTTCGTCCACTCTAGCTCGCCCTCAAGCGGAGGCAGGGTCGACTGTGCTTGTCCGCTGATCTTTCGGTGCCCGTAACGTTCTGGCCTCACACCGACGATTTCAGTCGGCACAGTTTTTGGCGCTAGAAGGAGGGCCTCTTCGCTTAAATAGACTGCACGTTCATCAGCGTCTACGTTCATCAGCGTTTTTGCTGCCCTGTTTAAACCCGACTCAGCGTTTACGCTGTCGATTCTTCAGCGTCTACGATTACAAACCCTAGCGTATACGCTACACGCTTACGCTAGCGTTTACGCTGCATACAAACCCTAGCGTATACACTACACGCTTACGCCAGCGTTTACGCTGCATATAAACCCTAGCGTATACGCTACACGCTTACGCCAGTGTCTACGCTGGATACTTAACCTATAGATTCGTCTACGCCAGTTACATACACGGCCATCCACATCAATCTCGCACACTCAAACCATCTATCATCATGAATCCCATCAACATCACCGCTGCTACTACCCAGAACATTAACATCTCAGACACAAC
>MNCI01016050.1:310800-338236 GCA_015680685.1 Gnetum montanum | reverse complement strand
TGGGTTACGACTTAAAACTGACACCACCATTGTCCTGGTATATGACAATAAACAGATACCCCACAGTGTCCGCAATGACGATAAACTAGCACCCCTCTGGCATGACAGTAAAATGGCATTGTCAGACTCATCAGAGTCTGCTAAGACTATAAACTAGCTTGTCTCTGTATGGTCTGCTAAGACTCAAAACTAGCAACGTACCGTCCGCCACGACGCTAAACGGGCAATGTCCAATGGGTTACGACACAAAACTAACCCATGATAGTCCGCTAAGACTACAAACTGGCGCATTCATCTTCGACTCTTCACTCCACAGCCGCATTCATCATAATCATTGCATCCCTCATCAGCATCGTCGACATTCGCATTCAATGTTCAGAATCGCCACAATGCTTTTTGTTCACTCGAAGTTGTTCAAATCTAAACTCATTACTTCACTCATGGTTTTCTTGACTCTTTGGAGTTGTGTTTGCAGGATGACGCTCGGAAGTTCTCGTACGAGAGTGCGTTTCATCATAGGCAACAAGATGAGGCAATGTCCATATGTCCACTTGGCAAGACTAAATCGAACCGTTAACCTGCACATTCCCATTCCCCGAAAACCCACTATCTGTTTACCAAACTATTGCACACTGCGAAACGTTACAGCAGTCGCAACACACAGAACACAATATTCGTGCATGAGTACAAGGACAAGCTTAAAAAAAAAAACGGGACCCTTAGCACTTCCCATGTAAGCCCTAGGTGGGAAGGTATCGGTCCTAAAAATACGCACTCATGTCAAAAGAAGTCAAGAAACATCCTATTGCATGGCTTTAGCTCTTCGCTAACAGTTTCCCCAAAGAAGGGAGCTGTTCCTCCAAAGAATGCAAAACATCACCCCGTGGCTTTGGTAGTGACAACCGGTTCTCTTGAAAAATCACCAAGAGCACTGTTTCGCCAAAGAACGCACATCACATGCTTGAATTCCGAGTCTGCCAAAAGATGGCTATCGACAAGGACCGGCATGCCGCACACCTGAGCATCCCTTTTTCCCAGCATGATCCCTCGGGTAGCCATCGATCCCCACGATCCCTTCCCTCCTGCTAGTTACCAATCTCGCCCTTTCAATCCCATTCACCACTAAACATAGTACGATGATGTTTGGTCAAGTGGCAAAGGACAAGGCTTTTATCAAGTTTCTTGTGGTGTTTTGCGCTTCTTTGTCGACGCTTCTCGGGTCGATTCCTCCAAGCGTCAACAAAGAGGGGCCAATGAAACACCACAAAAATCTTTGAGTTTAGCATCTGTTTGACAAGAAGCAGATCCCCATGACCCACAGGCAGCTTCGGCTACATTCGAAGTCACATAGGGCAATCTTGAAAGTCAAAACATCTGGTTCCTCAGTGTTGTGCCGGTGTATACGCCCAACTTTAAACCGTGGTCTGCTAGCGTCTACGCCCGGCGTCTACGCCCAGCGTATACGATCGGCGTCTACGCCCAGCGTGTATGCCTGGCTCTCTGTCGTACACGCCCAAGTACGGCAGATGCATGCTCGACGATAAGATCTCTAATGGCAACATGAAGATTACATCGAGGAGCAAGGATCTGTTTGAGTGGACATCCTTCGGCGTATACGCCCGACGTATACGCCCAACATTCACCAGCGTATACGCCCGACGCTCAGCATACGCGCTTTACATGCACACTCAACAGATGCAATAGAAGTAAGAATTGAAGCAAGTCGATGTCCAGCATCCATTAGCGTATACGCCAACATCTATCCAAGTCTACGCCTAGCATATACGCCCGGTGTATACGCCGGCCTGTTGTAACGTATACGTCCAGCGTATACTATGTTTCTAAACTGTAACGCCCGATCTATATGCCACGTGTCTCCCAGTCCGATTTTCCCGGTAACCCTATCGCTATAAATAGCCCAGTTTTCCGCATTCACGAGGTCGGCAAAAATTATCAGAGCAGACCCAAAGCAATTACGCTGTAGAAACCCCCTTACGCTGGAAGTCCTGTACACCGAGCACAATCCGCGCTCCGCCTACCGTATCAGCCGGCTGCATCCCTCCGTCCGTCGGGGCTTTACGTCCGCCTTGTGTCCCTACACAACTGCGTTAGACCGGTGCACAACATTTTAACTCTATAATCTACTGTTTACGCTTCTTGCAAGTTCTTTTACAGTTTTACGTTAATTTGGCCCACGCTTCGTTTACGCCTGCTTATGTTCATGCTCCGTCTGCGTTCGTGTACGCCCACTGTTTATGCCGTTTGCATCTGTTTACGCTGTTTACGCCTGTATACGCTTACGCTGGGCCTATCTCTGTTTACGCTGTTCACGCTCGATGTTGTTTACGCCCCTTTACGCTTACGCTCTCTATGCCTGTTTCGCCGTTTACGCCCTTTTTTATACATAACCCAGCGTATAACACTTCGGTGGCACTCGGGGAAGTCCTTGTTTGTTTCGTGTGCAGACCATTCAAGGCACTTTGCCTTCGTCCACTCTAGCTCACCCTCAAGCGGAGGCAGGGTCGACTATGCTTGTCCGCTGATCTTTCGGTGCTCGTAACATTCCGACCTCGCACCGACGATTTCGGTCAGCACACCGGTGGGGTGGTGACACCGGGACTTTTTCAGTATCCCACCCTGTCTGCCGTGCAACTATACAAGAATGATCACGCTCGCTTGAACATGGTAGCGATCTGTACATCCCAGTTTGAAGTCCTGGTAGACTGCCGTTACTGGTTTTAAGTCTCAGCAGACCATGGTTCCAGTTTAAAGTCCGGGTAGACCGAGGGGTGCTAGTTTTACGTCGTAGCGGACGATGGTAAGGCTGATTTATGGTCTCAGCAGACCGTGCTGTGGATGTCAGTTTTATGTCATGACCCAGGGACAGATCTGTGCTGGTTTTACGTCTCAGCAGACGGCTACTTACCTGTGCCAGTTTAGCGTCATGGCGGACGCGTGCAAAGGAGGCCAGTTTTTTGTCTTGGCGGACCTGTACAACACTGCCAGTTTTACGTCGTAGCGGACGGTTACCACTTGCCAGTTTAGCGTCGTGGCGGATGCATGCAAGGTATGCAAGTTTTACATCGTAGCGGACGAGTAGGGCCATACCTGCTATCGACACCGTAGATGCTGCTAGATGAAATACCGCTTCAAGTATACATGATTTACAGGGTTTGCTAATTCGTTGCCGTTGACGTCTGCTAATTTGAACGCTCCGTTGCCGTATGCGTCGACCACCAAGAAAGGGCCTTCCCAGTTTGCAGAGAACTTGCCTATTGGTTCATGCACAGCCTTGAGAACAAGATCTCCTTTCTTGATCAGGCGCTGTTGAAGATTGTGGTGATGTTTCTGGCGCTATTTGTCCTGATATTTTTCAATCGTATAAAGAGCCTGAATCTGCTTCTCTTCTACTGAATCTAGATCTGTGATTCGAGACTCGGTGTGTTGAGCCTCATTTATAACTGCAGAGAGGACCATCCTCAGAGAAGGGATTTGCAACTCGAGCGGCAGCACTGCCTCAGATCTGTAAACCAGGCTATAGGGCGTACTACCTGTAGCTGTCCTACATATAGTACGGTATGCCCATAGCACATAGAGGATCTATTCGTGCCACCGCCTTTTGTTGCCGTTGAGCATTTTCTTGAGCAAATTGATGACTATTTTGTTTGATGCTTCAGCTTGACCATTCGCCTGCAGGTAATAGGGAGAGGAAAAGACTGTCTAATGCCTAGGTTGTCACAGAAGGATTTGGTATCTGCGCTACTAAACTGTGGCCCATTGTCGGTCACAATAGTCATTGGGAGGCCAAATCGGGTTACTATGTTGTCCAAGATAAAATGGAAAACTTGTTGGGATGTGATTTTCCGTAGGGGGACAGCTTCTACCCACTTCGTAAAGTACTCAGTAGCGGTAATAATGAAGCTATGCCCTGCAGAAGATTTTGGCGTGATGGGTCCTATGATGTCCGGTCCCCATCGCTGAAATGGCCATGTTATCTGTGTTGTATGCAATTCTGTGGGCGACACGTGGATGAGGTTTGCACGACGCTGACACGTGTCACAAGTCTTAACCTTTGTCAGGCAATCTCTTTCCATGCGTGGCCCGTAGTATCCTAACCGTCGGATTTTTAGGACCATAGCCCTTGGTGCTACGTGGCTGCCACACAGTCCATCGTGAATTTCGCCGACTATGTGTTGCACTTGGTCTTTGTCTACGCAGGTAAGCAGCACGCTATCAAAGAGCGTCTACAGAGAGAGCTGTCTCCGATGATGACATATTGCCTAGCCCGCTTATGGATTGCGTCTTTCTGTGCGTGCGTTAATGTAGATGGCAGCTCACCCTATAAAAGATAAGTTTTGATGTTATCGTACCATTCAGGCATGATTTCCTCGAGAAGAGAGGAGATTTGCGCCGCCTGAATGATAGGGTCTGTGCAGTCTGTAATCAATGTAGGGCAGGTGTTAAACAGGTGTGAAGGCACGTGTAAAGCTAAGGTGGCCAGTGCGTCGGCCAGCGTGTTGTCAGTCTGTGGGACATGTTGGGCGTCGAAGGTCGTAAATCACCTCAGAAGATCTTTAGCCTGATCGCAATAAGGCTGCAAATGTACAGCCTTGCAGGTGTAGACTCCAGTGATTTGATTTATGACAAGCATCGAATCGCCCCTAACCGCCAGGTGTTGAACATCAAGTTCACCTGCAGTTAGTAATCCCCTGAGGAGCCCCTCGTACTCTGCCACATTGTTCGTACAAGGGAAGGTCAATCGATAAGCGTGTAGACGCACATCCTTAGGCGATAGCGTAAGAACAGTGGCGGCACTGCCGCCTCTGGCAGTTGAAGCTCCATCGAAGTACAATGTTGCCTCGAGGCCTGTTGAGACAGGGCTTAGACTATGTACATGTTCGTCCGGGAACTCTGGCTCTATGGTTGCGTGATTGTTAATCGGTGAAATTATTAACTGGTCAGCTATCGCTTGGCTTTTCGTGGATGATTGGCCAATATAGTGCAGATCGAACTCTACCGTGATAGCCTTCCAGCGAGCTATTTTACTACTCTCGTATAAGCTATGCGTAATGGCTCTAAGGATGTTGTTTTTACAGATGACGTTAACTTGACTACGAAAAAGATAATGCCTACATTTCTTAAGTGTAAAAACTAATGCTAAGCAATTACGCTCGACGTGGTTGTATCTCGTCTCATACACACATAGAGCGTGGCTCAAGTAGTAGATGGACATTTCTGACCCATCATCCCTTTTTTGACAAAGTAACGCTGCTATTGCCACGTCCGAAGTAGCGAGGTAAATGAAAAAAGGTGAATCCCTTTGTGGCGGGAAAACCGTCGGCAAATGTTGCAGTTCTTGTTTTAAACTATCAAACGCATTCTGGCAATCGTCGGTCCATTCGAAATTAACCCCCTTTTTCAGCAAGTGTTGCATAGGGTGTAACTTGTCGGTTAACCTCGAAATGAACCGGCGTATAAACTGTAAGCGTCCCTGCAACCCGCGTAATTGCTTGAGGTCTGTGGGAGGTGTTAACCCGACAATGGCTTTGACCTTATCAGGGTCAACTCGTATGCCGGTTTCCGATACCACAAACCCCAGCATGCGTCCGGTTTTGACTCCGAATACGCACTTCTTTGGGTTAAGCCGGAGCTCGTGTGTGGAACATCTTTTAAGGACTAACTCCAGGTCCTCTGAATGATCTTCCGACTTCAAAGACTTCACAGCTATGTCGTCTACATAATCATTCAGCCTTCCTAGGAGGTAATCACTGAAGATGTATGTCATGGCCCGTTGGTACGTTGCTCCGGCGTTCTTCAGGCCAAAAGGCATCATGGTGTAGCAAAAGGTGCCCCAGGGTGTTATGAACGTCGTGGTCAGTTTGTGTTCTGGGTTAATGCGAATCTGGTTGTAGCCTGAAAAGCCATCCATGAAGGACAGAAGTGCGTGCCCAGCTGTTGTATCCACTAGTTGGTCGATACTCGGCAGTGGGAAGTTATCCTTGATTGTAGCCTTGTTCAAATCCTGGAAGTCTATGCATATGCGTATACTCCCGGTCTTCTTCTGCATGACCACAATGTTAGATACCCAATCTGAGTAATCGACCGTGCGGATGAAACCAGCCTGGTACATCTTGGTGATTTCATCACGCACCGCTAGCGCGATCTCTGGTTTGATTTTGCGTGCCTTTTGCCTAACCGCTTTAATTTGTGGATCTAAGATAATGTTATGCTGGATTAACCTAGGATCTAACCCAGGCATATCCTCATATGACCATGCAAAGATAGTAATGTTATCTTGCAGGACCCGTTTTATTGCGTTGTGCATTTTTTCGTCTAACAAAGAACTGACTTTGAGTGTTTTAGTCTCACCCTTATGCGTAACGATAGGGACTTCACTAAGGGGATCCTCGGTTATGTCTCTAGCCTCCAGGTCTAGCGTGCGCGTTGACTGTTCTGGCCATTCTGGGGACGTCTCCGATGCAGCTATGGTTACGCTTTCTAAAGGGAAGTTAACATGCGTGGCGTCAAACTGCCTAATTAACTTCCTGTACGGGCCTGTCAAAATTAAGGGTGCTGAGACTGTGGCGTCCATTCTCCGTCTGCCCTGCAAAATCGGCAAGTGCGTAAATGGTTAGGAGCCAGGTGACGTGATGTCGCCGAACGTGGAAGGCTAACTGAATTTTGAATATTATAGACAAACTGTAATCAATGTAACCCGATTACGAGGTGATAAGATGTGGTAGTTTAACATCATTTTGGACAGTGGCGCGTGCGATATCGGCCGCATTAATATCTGGATTTTCGGATTCTGTTTCAGGAAAGTCCCGCTAATTCTGATATCAAGTCGGTGATCCTCGCGTATAAGTAAGTGGTTCTTCGATGAGAACAGGCTGTTGGCTATCGAGAATTCAAATTTGTAACTGTCGCTGAGACAAGGGAGAGCAGAGAGTTAGGGCGTGTAATCTCGCGAAGATTTGCAAGTGTCAAGCTGTAAAAGAATTCTGAAGCCGTCGTAATGGCACCGAAGATTAAGAATAAGAACACAAAACTAGCCAAGATCGACGAAATGCAAGCAACTTTGGACCGTGTTTCGCAGGCGTTGATCGATATTCGAGACCCCACGCCGTTGAACCGGTTAGTCATTCCTTACGTTCGTTTCTATGGCTATTTTTTGTGGTATATTTTCGTTTGCATGCATGTCGATTTCGAGTTATGGATCTCGGGCTTATGCGAGGGTTTGAAAGGGTTGCGTTCATCGTCGTTGTCAGGGACGAACCTTGCATTATTGCAAGGGTTTGGGCGATTTCGGCCTGGGTGCGTTTTATGAGTTTTCTGTGTTAGTCGTGCAAATGCAAATGTAGGTGTTAATATACACTTTGGCTTTGCTATACAGCGTCGCGCTGAAGCCCATCCTGATTGTGCTAGACCTCATTGGGGTTTTGTGCTGGGTGAGCCCCATCGTCCCCAATGTTCCTCCCCCTCACACACGAGTGCAGGGGAAGGCCATCTGGTTCCGAAAGGGGGCGCTGGAGTTTCTGCAGTTTTTGCTACGCAACTTCAGCATAATTGTCTGGTCTAATGTGACTGGGGATGTTGCCGGTGCCATTTTGGAGCACCTATTGGCGGGGTTTGCGCAGGGGATTCTGGCTTACCTGACGGACAGAGCCATCGACACGGGTTATCCCGAGGACCAAGTGCTCAGCGCCCGCGGTCTGCGGAGCTTACACTGGATCTGGGGCATGGCCCGTTTCAACTGTTATCATGCATATAACACGCTATTCGTGGCTCACCATGTGTCGACGTACTTCCAGAACCCACAAGGCACGGTGTACTACGCGGGCGGGTAAGCAGATTTTATTGGTGTCTACTTTTCTGTTTTTGTTGTCTGCGTGTAATGTAGGAGAAGTCTATGTGCAAAATGTAAAATAAGATCACGCTGTATGGTACAAGTTTTTCATACATGACAACAAGCTATTTGGCGATGGCGATACGTTGGCCTGGGCCGAAACGACAATAATGGCGTTTACCGCGACCAACAACGTGCGTGCCGGTGTTATCAGGCAAATCGGCCATGAGATGCGCGAGTATCACACCCGCTACGAGCGCCCTTTTAAGAATTGTTAGGAACTCGGGTGGCTGCATGAGGATTGGACCTTGGATCCGCCCCTCACTGTCGAGGACGTGCAGAGGGAACTCCCGCCATTTCCGTTGCCGTTTGGCCCTGGTAAGGCCGCTGCGTGTTCTAATGTTATACGTGTGGTTATGAGTCATGGACATTATATAATAGTGTTTCTGTTTGACTTGCATTTTTTATGCTTTTGAGTTAGGGAATCCTGGGAGATTACCCTTACGATTTCCGACCATGAGGCGAGGGATGTTCTCTTTTGTTACGGGGATATTAAGGAGGCACAGCGTTGGCTCGGCCACTCGGCGGCCCCAGTCACAGTGACCACCAAGATCCAGGCCGCAGGGCTAATGCACCTGTTTTTGGCTACGACCCCTGATGTCCCCACCAGCGAAATGATAGCCTTGGTCAACTCCTTCAGCGAGAAGGCGGATCGTTTCAGCACACGTGTGCATAACGTGCGCGTAAACTTCGATATTGATGCTTAGCTCTTCTCGGACCTGTTTGGCATCCCCTCGAGCGGCCTTCTCGTGAAAGTGAAGACCAAGAGGAGCGCTAGAGTCGAGGAGTTTCTAAAGGAGTGGGTGAGGATCCCTAAGGAGACCAAGGGGTTTCCTTGTGATAAATTCGAGATGGGGACCGCCAAGACCCTTTATCCCCTTTTCCGAGCCTAGACCTTCCCCAAAACCCTCTCGCAGGTGAAGTTATTTTTAATAGAACAGACCCGTATCATGCGAGAGGTCTTGGAAGAGGGAGCCCGGTTCGATTGGGCAAGCCACCTTGCCAAGGGACTGCGCAGTAAAATGGTCAAGCTTCGGGAGAAGCTCGAGTCCCGTTTCAATGTGCATTACGGCTTTTTCATAGCTTGCCTCTGGCGGTTTACTGAGTTTCTAGTCGTTCAGAGGAATGGGGTCTGGGTACAGCAAGACTGAGACCAGCTATCCAGACCCTGGATTGCCCATATTCTCAGCACTACCCGTGGGCAGGATCTGCCGGAAGGGATTGGGGAGTCGTTGTCTGTAACAACTAAAGGCATGACGGCGCCCCGAGCGCGAGGTCTCGATAGCGTAGGCAGGATAATGCCTACCTACACCGGCGACGCCTCACGGGGGAAATGTCTGGCAGAGGAAATTGTTGAACCGGCAGCTCGGCGGAAGAGGCTCTGCCTAACTGAGGCCCCTAGGGGCGATGCAGGGCACACTGTTGGGATCAAGGTGCAGCGGAATAAACCTCCGCCTGGTAAGTGTGAAAGGCTTGTATACGCAATGCTTTACTTAGATGATCTGGAATTATGCTAATGTATGGTGATGTAAACAGCAAAAATGACAGGGCAATTGACCCCTGAGACAGGGGCGATAAAGAAAGCTCAAAAGGCTAAGAAAAATATGAAAATATGAGAAGAGTGTGTTGGAGCTCATAAATTTGGAAAAATGGAGAAAAATGATTCAGTGGATGAATGGAATAAAAGGTTAAGGAGCACTAAGTGGAATACACAATGGAATAGGTAAAAGATAGGATTGTAGTAATGCCTAAGGTAAGGAACCAAACTAACCAAACCAAGAGCTATGTAAGTGGGTCCTCCTCATAGTAGGCTTATTCCCTTATTACCCTTGCATAACCTCAACTAAGGAGTTCGTGGGCCCCCACAATTGACTAATGGTTATGAAAAGTTAAGGATCAACCAAAAAGAATCTATCCAAGAATTCAACTATATTAAACCAAGACATAGAACATAACATAGAATTTGGTAGTGAGGTGAGTTATGGAAGCATGGATGGATGATGGAGAAGGTGGAATAGAATTTTGAATTGAGGTTATAAAAAGTCCCTTGTGGAATTTATGTTTAAAATGACCTAAGAAGATCCACCCTTAGTCTAGACCAAAACTAGTCACTTTTAGTGAGTTCGCATTGCCACTCTAAGATCAGTCCACCCACACAAGACACAAGAGTGCATCCAAAAAACAACTACCATTACATAAAGAGAAGAAAAGAGAGAAGTAGGAAGTGATAGAAGGCCTTAGTTAGAGGGGATCTTCAAGCATGGGTGCATGTCTTTCTAGTCCCATGACTAGTGCTTGTAGCTTGTTTATTTGTCTAAAGGATGTGATTTGAAGTCCCATCATGTTTTTTTTTGATTTTTGAATATGAACCATACCATGCAAAGACTTTATTTGAATTCCTATTAGTAGTTGAAATGGAATGGTAAGAAGTCGATGAAAAACACTCAAGCACTCAAGCAAGTAGAAGAGTACAAAGAGTATTGAGTCCCCTTGAAGTCACACCCTTTAGAAACCTTTGAATCCTACCTATTATAAAACTACCAAGGTCACCAATTGATTAAAAGTTTCTTTAATGGAAGGAACCTCAAATTCCCAGAACAAGGAAAATCATAGAGTTTATTGGATGGGTGGGTGACATCGACTCATTGCCTATTCTATGAACAATAAACCATGTCATAGTCATTAGATCTCAGAATTCAAAAGTAGAAACTAGACATCGATAATCACAACATTAAGAATAAACCATCATTAGTAAATAGCAACAATGACACTGTGTCCTGTGGCAATAAAACAAGTTTATTAGCAAAAATGAGGAAATATCACACTTGAACAAAACAAAACAAAGTATAATATATAAGAAAGTGTAAAATAATTAAGAAAGGTTCAAAGGTATTAACAATGGTGGAAAATTAGAAAAAATTTGAAAATAAAAAATCAAAAATTTGTAAAATAAATAGCTTATAAAATTAAAAATGTGGAAAACAAAAAATAGAAAAACTGAGAAGTCATATGGATTGTTAGCACCTATGGCCATCTCCTCCACAACTAAGTTGAAAGGAGGAGATCTAAAAAATGGAAAGTGATTGTCGATCCATCAAGGTGATAGTTGCACTAGCCTATCTTGGCTTTAGGAAAGGTTTTCCTTGTTGGATGTTGACTAGCTACTTTTTATTTAAGCTTTCAGGTTTGTAGATTAACATGGTGTCAAAGGGAAAGGTTTGATCAATTATATAAGGTCCCTCCCAAAATGTTTGAAATTTTTCTTTCTAAGGTACATGTATGGGGTTTTGGTAGAGGACCTTATCTCCTGGTTGAAGTTTTACCTTTCATATTCTTAGGTCATGACGTTGCTTATTGAATGCCTTGTGCATCTCATTTAAAGATAGTGCCACCAATTAGTTTTCATCTAGCACATTTAGGTTTATTAATCTTTCTTTCTATGATAGACTTAGGTTAAGATTAGATCATAGGCTGTTGAGAGTGTATGAAGTGTAGATTGAATTAGAAGCATTGGAATTTTTTCATACACCAACTTGTAGGGAGAATAGCCAATAGGAAGTTTTCATGTTGAATGGTAAGCCCAGAGGGCATCGTTAAGTTTTGTACACTAATATTTCCTATATTTGATAATGGATCATGTTAGTATTTTTGTGATCTCTTAGTTGGTTACCTCTACTTGAACATTGGCTTAGGGATGGTAGAATGTTGTTAATTTATGTTCAACCCCCAAGCATTGCATTAACTTTCTAAAAGTGGCACCTGTGAAATGATTTCCATTGTCAGCAATTAGTGAACGTGGCTGAAACACCACAAAATTTCGAGCTTAGTACTTTTCCAACAAGAAGTAGGTCTCTGCGACCCACAGACAACCACGGCTACATCTGGTATCAAACATGGCAACTTCGGAGATCAAGATACTTAATTTTCACTAAGTATGCATTCTCAGCGTATACGCCCTGCGTATACACCCAAGTTTACATTATCAACGTATACGCCCAGCGTATACACTCAAGTTCATATCCACAGTGTATACGCCTAGCGTATACACCCGACATTCTCAGCGTATACGCCTAGTGTATACGCCTGATGTTCACAACGTATGCGCCCGGCGTACACGACCAGCATACACACTTCACCAGTATGATCAGCTTGCACGACTGACGCATACGCCCAGCATACAATCCCCGAAGATGGCATGGAAATAGCACAGTAGAGAAAGACTTGGTACAAGGCAGCAACCATCAGCGTATACGCCCAGCGTATATGCCCAACAACCATCAATGTATACGCCCAGTAATCATCAACGTGTATGCCCAGCGTATACGCTCAGCATCCCCAGCACATCCAGTGTATACGCCCAGCACATACAGCGTATACGCTCAGCATCCCCAGCACATCCAGTGTATACGCCTAGCACATACAGCGTATACGCCCAGCAGATGTAACATGTTGTACACTTGTAAATTTTTATGCTTTTGCACCCGGTCAATGTGCCACGTGTCACCCAACCCGAGTCTAACGTCCAAACTTGTATAAAAGCCCCAATTTTTTACTAGATCAGGGTCGGCTGGAAATTTTTTTTGAGAAAACCAGAGAGCAGAGACGCTGAGAAACAGAGTAGAAAACCTTGTACACTGGACAACCTTGTACACTGAGCATAGAGTCTCTACGCTGTGCCTACAGTGTGAACCAGCCCACAGTCATCCCCACATTCACCGGGGCTTTTCGTCCGCCTTGTGTCAAAGCCATAACTACATTAGACTGGTGCATTGTAACTCTCATTTTGAAATACCATTGTTACATTTTCTTCCTAAAATCTGTTATACTTTGCATTAATTGTCGCATATATTCTATTTACACTCTTTTACATTTACGCTCCGTTCGCATCAGTTACGCTGTTTACGCTCTGTTTTACGCCTGTTACGCCGTTTATGTATAACCCAGCGTATAGCACCTCGGTGTACGTTTGGGAAAATCCTTGCCTGATCCGCATGCGGACCACTCTAGGTACTCTACCTTCGTTCAATCCAGCTTGCCCTCAGGCGAAGGTAGGATCTTCTGTGCATGTCCGGTGATTCCCTGGTTTCTGTTTCCTTCTCGTCGGAGACCGACGATTTTGGATGGTACAGAAATTGGTGCTAGAAGGAGGGCCTCTGCCTTAAACTTACTGTGCTTCAGAGCTCTCAAGGTCTACGCTATTGAGTCTATGCCGACACTTTCTGCAAACCTCCCAATGTTTACGCTACTCAGTTCAAAACTTACTGCCTGCAAACTATCGAGCGTCTACGTTGTTGAACGTCTATGCTGCTTCATTTAACACTTACCATTTGCAAGTCTCTCAGCATCTACGCTATCAACCATACGTCGACTCTATCTGCAAAATCCCCAGCATCTGCGCTGCTGAACATATGCTGTCCGCTATATGCTGTAGACCCTGTCTACGCTATACGCTGACCCTGCACACTTTACGCTGTAGACTTTGTCTACGTTGCACACATAACTCTGTTTACGCTGCTAACACATGCGCTGCTCACTTTACGATGTAGACTTTGTCCACACTGCATACAAGACCCTGTCTACATCCTACGCCTTAAACTCGTTTACACTGTCGTCCGTATACGCTACACTCTATACGCTGTAACCCTGTTTACGCTGTACGCTAATGCTGTATACACTGCTGAGCATATACGCTGCACGCTCTACGCCATAGATTCTCTATGCTGTTACTATACACTACATACCTATACGTTGTCTACATTGTCACTATACGCTGGTCGTTGAAGCCTATACGCTGAGACCCATTTTATACGCTCTACGCCACAAACGTAGGTTTACGCTGCACTAAGTACACTAATTTCACATCCCTACACTATGTCACATTCTCAACTGTTCATCATGAACACCACAAACACCACCGCTACAACCACCCAGGTCACAGACCTTGCAGGAATCATGGCTGTTGAACAACCCGTGGCACAACCCACAATGGGGCCCCGTCAGTCTCTTAGGTTGCAAGGGAGAAGCCCATCGTCCAACACCATAACTCAAGACCAGTACAACTTCATATGCATGAAAATACAAGTCGGCCTAGCTGTGGACCAAGCTGAAATAGAAGTTAAAAGGTAATACGAACTTTTCTATAAGGGAGGGAAAGAGTTCATTCCTTCTCTGTACGATATCATCCCTGTTCCAGAGCCTTACTCTGAGCTCATCACACAACTCCTCCTGCAAAGGAGCTAGTCGCTAGATCAGCCTGTAGTAAATCCTCAACCGGAAGAGGAAGATGAGTTCGTTGCCCAATCTGAGCATGAAGACTCATACCACAACCTTAGCTCACAAACTTATGTAAACTCGCTATTTCACCCATTCACAGGCGAAACTTCATCCCTCCAGCCACTGAACATCATGCAAGTGCATGCGCCTCAACAAGACACAACTGCACTTGTCCCCATTCCTCCACCAACCGACGTTCAAGTCAACATGCTTCCCCTCGCAATTCCTCCCATAGCTACGGCACCCTTGTTCTTACAAATGCAACCCCCTCAAAATAATGTAGGGGCAAACTTCTCGCCTCGTGTGATCGGGATGCCGCATGTGATACTAGCATCTACGTTTGCCCATTATATCCCCTGGGTCCAAACTCACAGAGCCCCTTTTACCACTGTAACTCAACGAGTTTAGGGGATTCCTACAAAAAACATGACTGGGCAATGGGCAGCAATGGGTGCTCAACCACATCAACCCCCTCACTACAACATGTCACCTCACACAGTTCCATTGGTCAACATTCCCCAAACACAACCACAATAACAACAACCCCTTGCCCATAATGTGCTGCCTCTGATGCCACCTGCTATAAACATTCCACAAGTACAACCGCCAACTACACAGCTTTCAGCCTTCCAACCTACTATTCAACAATCTAATTTGTACACTGCATCACATCCCCAAGCTGCCACCTCACCTAGCACTCAAGATTGGGCAGATGCTAAAAAACTAATGCAGGAACTAACTGACGAGGTAAAACGCCTCAAAACAACTACCGACGGAGAGTTAAAGGTAGTGGACTTTTACCATGATGACCCCATTAGCTCTTCTGTTCTGCCCCTAACCTTACCCAAAGGTGTATCATTGCCTACACTAACTAAATATAATGGGGAGATGGACCCCAATGCTTACCTTATAATATTTAGACTAGAATGCGCATTACTCCAGGCATGGCCCCATGCCATTTTGCGAGTGTTCCCTATGTCCCTCGCAGGGAGAGCACTTGATTGGTACTAGGCCTTGCCGAGAAATTCCATATTTTCTCTGGAAGAGTTGTTACATCAATTCGTGACCAGGTTCTAGTATAACTTGAAACCTGAAGCGACACTTGACAGCTTTATACAGGTTAAACAAGCACCTCTGGAACCCGTACAAAAATTCATCCAGAGGTGGAGTGCTGCTCTCAATGAGCTACACAAGCCGATCCAAGAGACATATCTACTCACCATTCTAAAGGGGACTATTAATGACTTTTTCAAATCCAAGTTATATTATCTCAATGCGCGTAACCTTAATCAAGCCTTTGTACAGATTAAAAATATAGAGGAAGCGACCCAAAATAGCCATGATCTTGCGTATTTAGCCTTCAAAAATCAACACAGTAAAAAAGATAAAGAAAAGGCTAAAACAACTATAACGGCAATAGCAGAAACGCAACAAGCAAATGTGGCACAACAAAACAAACCACCAGTGGCTCCTACTAATTATACTAAACCTACTCCCATGACTGCACTAGAATCGTTCTCATCGCAGAATCCAACACCGAACCATATAAGAAACTTTAAGAGGAAAGAACCCTCCTAATATACGCCATTGCCTATGAAGACATCCCAGCTATTCAATCAACTCCTGAGGGCTAGATTAATGAAGCATAAATAGTTGTCCCCTGCAGTGATCCAAAGACATGATCGGTTCTGTCAACTGGTTTAGAACCCAAGCCTAGCAACGCCGGATGAACCCCCAGTACCCAAAGGTTTTAGGATGGACTGTTTCTGCAACTATCACCAACATAACGGGCATGGCACGGATTATTGTTTCACCCTGAAACAAGACATACAATGAATGATCGATGGAGGCCAAATCACTTTTGATGAGGCCAATCCGGTCCAACCGCAGAACCAGGCTATGGGTGTGTATAAAGACCCTGTGGATACCAAAGAGGCACCGTACATTATTAACACAATCTACCTAGATAATGAACCTGAAACACCTAACATTAACACCGTCTACTTTGACTATGAGCAACAAATTCCTAACAAGCCATTCGTAGTGCGTATTCCCCCCACTACATCAACATCCATGCCTCAATCATCATACACCCTACAGCAGCCATATGTTGTCCGTGTACCCCCCGCCGTAGCAACTTCTAACACCCCAACACGTGAAAAAGTATATGTGGCACACGTACCTCCCGTCATCACCACCTCAAACTCACCAACCCCTCCTACTCGGCCCGCCCCTTACGTAGTCCGAGTGCCACCCGTAGTCGCAACAGCAGAGGTCCAACCTCCACCTAAACCAACCCCATATGTCGTTAGGACACCCGAAAGTCCTAATGATTATCAATCCTCCATCGTGCAAACACAAAATAAACCAAGCCCCTATGTCATTAGCGTGCCTAGCCAGCCTGGTACCCAACTGCAAGCGATTGTCCAAACGTAACCCCACCTAGCTCCATACGTAGTACGAATCCCAAGGCAACCTGAGGCCTCAAAACCAATTGTGCCCCCATGTCACACACGAGAACGCTTAGCAGATAGGCTTACACGCGAATGCCTGGAAAAGGAGCATCAACGGCTAGCCTTAGGACCTCCTAAACCTACTCCATTAAATGCGATGCTCATGACACAACCTAATAATAAACCAAATATAGGCCATAAAGGGGAATCATCCAGAAAACATGACACACCCGAATCAACAATTCCAAAAGAAAATGATAAACCAACGATGCATGAAATAAGGCTGTTGGGCCTAATGGACCAAGTCACTACCGATAAACATATGCCCACTAGTAGAGACCTAGCAACAGCCCTAACACAAGTCACGCAAGCACTCAAACAAAAGAATACTTCACTGAGCTTATATGACTTAGTTTTAACATCTCAAACACATCGCGAAGCTTTGGTGCGCATGTTAACATCTGTCCCAGTGAGCGAGGACTTGCCTCCAAATGAACCTTCGATTCATGCAGTAATGTACTCACCTCAAGGGTCAACTTCCAAACCATTAAGTTTCCATAACGATAACATCAAGGTGGATAAGAAAACAGGGGAGATAACAATAGCCCCTATGTTTATAACAATAAGAGTAAACCAATTCCAGATACATAGGGTCCACGTAGATGATGGAGCTACCACCAACGTAGTCCCATATCCCATCATCGAACAACTTGGCCTAACAGAGCTAATCAAACCAACTACCACCACTTGCTTGAAATCATTCAGTGGATCACGCGTGATAGTCAAAGGCACCATGACCTTAGACTTCATAGCAGGGGACCAATTCCCCACATCCGCCGACTTTGTAGTAATCGATGAGATGCCAGGATTCAACCTAATATTAGGAAGGCCTTGGTTAGCCCAACTGAAAGTGGTCTCATCCCCTATACACCAAGAGATTCATCTACCTTATGAAGGTGGTGAGATCATCATACACGGGGAGGCTACTACACCCATCATCTCATCATACATAGACACAGACCAAGGCTCAGAGGTTAAGCTCGAGGAGCCTAGACAATGTGACGTAAATGAACAAAAACACGTAGGTGGTAATCCTTTAAACATAGAAGAAAATCCACCCAAAACAGAAATACTTGGGCCAAACATTGTACATATGCAACCTCACCTAGAAACTACAACTGACACAGAAATCGAGACACATGCAGAAACGCAAGAAAACACTAATGCGGGAACAATCCCATCAGACGCCCCTTGGGCTGAATTACCATTCAACATGATCAGCGAAGGAGACGCTGAATATAGAATCATACCTGCTAACTCTACTCCCAACATAAAAATGCGAAAAATCAAAAAATTACTAAATGAATAAATAACAAAAAACAAAATGTCCGAAATGATGTTAAAATACAACCTGTCTGAAATGACGTTAAACTACAACAAGTCCGAAACAACATAAAACTACATTCCAAGTCCGGAATGACGTTAAACTATCATGTCCGCAACGACATAAAACTAGTCACGATCAGAAATGGTTGGTCAACCGAGAAGCCCACCCGTGTCATTTGAAATGTTCCTTGCTTACGCTAGGGCCCAAAGTGGCCTTAAACTATGCTTGTGACCCGAAATGGCCTTAAACTAGTACGAATCTGGCCCGAAATGGCCTTAAACTAGATCATCCACTTATACTTTGTTTTCCTCTTTCGTTTGTTGTTATACTCCAACTTATAATTACATCCGTGCATTACACTTAAATCACAAAAACAAACCAAAACATTTTACATTGTCATGTCGTGTTTGCAATTAAGCTCAAAATCAACAAAAAAAATTTATATATGAAATGATGTACAAGTACAAGAGTTAACTTGTTTCATTCATCTCAATTTACAATTCCCGTATAAATCTGAGTCAAAAAATAAAAAAACAAACAAAACTAAACATTTGGGACTGGAGGGTCGTCCTCTTTAGACCCGTTGGCATCATGGGCCCCGGCTTCACTGAGACCAGCTTCGTAGACATCGTCACCACCTTGATCCTGAAAATGCAAAAAGAGATAATCAACGTGAGAACAAGAGAAAGACAAAATTTCAAACAATGGGCAACAAACGAAGTTCATAATAACAAAATGCTTACCGTAGGGGATCCCCCTAAGCCGAATTCCAGTCAGCGAAGGATTTCCTCTTCTGAGACACTGGTCTAGTCGGTCCCATCAAGACCTAGGTCGACATCTGCCAAGGCCTTCCCCTTGTCAACGGCTGATTAGGTAGGATGCTTTAAAGGGAATTCACCTACCGAAACCTCCCCAGATGTAGTTGTAATCACCCTTGTAGGTGATTCCATCTCGATAGTTGTGTTTTGAACAAAAGTATTAAATGCAATGAGCAGACCCAGACCCTCCACAAACACTTTCAGTTGACGCTTTTCAATAGATACCTCCTTCAACAATTTCTTATAATGATGTTTGTGGTTCTTTTCATCCTGATCCCATTTGCATACCTTGGAAGTGAAAGCTTTCCAATCTTGACACTTGAGGTTCAGTAGGTCTATTTGAGCCTTACGCTCTGCTAGTCTCTAAGTCAGTGACACATGGTGATTGAGTAAGTTCCAGTATCTAGTATACGTCACCTCGAAAGTCTGCCAAGAGCGATCACCACTTAGTTTAGCAGAGGCGAACTCATACTGAGCCTTGAGATCATCACGCTCAACTGACAACTCGGAAACTTCCTTCTCCTTTGTTTGAATTTGCAACCACAATTGTTTGACGGAACACCTACAAGTCCACAGCAATTTGGTGTTGTGAACGAGACCCTCCGCCACTTCCTCATAAACTGGCCTTGGCACCTGCTCAACTTCTGGGGATAATGTTGGAAAACTCTCTATGTTAACTGTCTTAGAAGAATCCCACCTCAGTTTGGCACCTATGCACATGAAAAGAACAAACGCTAAAGCTACAAAAATCAGGTGTGAAACTCTAAAGCTGCAGACATCTCGAAATATATATACCTATATTAGGGTGTGCTTCCTGAATCCATTCAACAACCTCCTCAGCGATACCAGCCACAAAATCCATTTTACTTGGCATCTCTGTCCAAGTAAATGACCCACGAGTGCAAGACGGACTAACCTCCATGGTCCTTTCAGGGGGAACCGTTTTCATGGGCATGTCCAACCGCATCATTCTGGGTTCACTACCTTCGTCTGGAAGCGATACAAAAATAAAAGGTAAGACACCATAGAGACAATGGCTCATAGAGCGCCAATAATGAAATAAAAGAAAACATACCATGTTCTTTGTCCCCTTTTGGGAGTTCGCCTAAGTCCAACTTTTCCTTAAGGAAGCTGCTAAACATTTTATCGACACCACTCTGGTCATCCACCAGCTCGGTTTCTATGGTGTCTTCCCTCAACTCTTCCGTTCCTCCTCCCTAATCTTTCTCCACGTCTTCCTCCTCAGTATTTAGCTCCATGTTAGCCTCCTCCTCTTCAATGATCGTCTCTAATTCCTACCTCCTCACTTCTTGAATCAAGTCTGAAGGCATCAGTAACATGTAAGTGGTCAAAGTAAAAATTATGAATAAAATGAAAACCATAAATCAACAAGTGTACTAAGTTCACTTACCTCGGGTAGGCATCTTGAACCGTATACGCTTAACCCGTGGCTCGTCCACATTTGAGGCCTCGTCGGTCGAACGTTCACGTTTTATCAGCTTTGACTTGGCCTTGCCAATGGTTTCTTTGATGACCCTTTCTGCTCTTTTCGCAGTATAAGGCACATCGTCTGGTTCCAACCCCACACTGTCATGTGTGTGGATTGACGTACCAGATGATCCCCCTGTTGTGATAGATACGGATTCATCGATTCCCTTAGGCACATCCTGGGACTTGGCTATTTCAAAAAAATGGTTGATCCACGGGCGGGATAATTGACCTCGGTCCCGTAGAACATACTTGTTGTTCGCATGAACCACCAGAAACTCGGCTAAGCGATGAAGATAACTGGCAAAGAAGATGAAAGTAAAGTGAGACTACACCTCAACATTCGAGCGCAATCACACTATCTCTTTGTGCAGCCCTGACAACAAAAATTGGGCCCAGTTATAATGCATGTCGGTTTCTAGGACAGTTCACATAATACGTACAGCTTCGACCCCAAGACTCCGCACCTAGGAAAGGGATTTAGGGAATACCCGTGCCCTAAATAGAGGATATAATTCATTCACCTCCTCAACCTTTGCTTTCCCCTGCATAGGGAATCCCTTGGCACCCTTGGCAACACCCAACCAGTCCTCTAATTCATGAACCATATGTAGCTCTTTATGAGCCCTGTCTAAAACTACATTTATACTATCTGCCGATACACCAAACAGGTTCAAAAAGAATTTAGGCGACAGATGGAAAACTATCTTAACACCCTTAATCTGGGTGCTGTAGTAAGAAACAGACTTATTGAAGGAATCTACGATCCCAATCATTTTTGCTATTGACACATCAGGGCTCGGGGTTGTAAAGAGCTCCATAAGGCTAGCATCATCTAAAGAACGAATGATGGATGGCAGGGCACAAGTGCGCAACCATTTTTGAGCCTTGCTGACCTCCCCAAACTTCATTGACAGGGTAGTCTCAGTTCATCCGGTTGTGACAGGGTCTCCCCCGGGAGGGACATCAACTGTAGATATAATTTGAAATCATCCTATCAGTATAACCCTTGGCAGTTGAACAAACACGTTAACACATCTAGAAAATACTGTCATTTACCTTCAGTTATGGACTTAGATGTGCTACCCAAAATAGAATCACGAGGAAAGATTGGTCCCTTATGTGATCAATCTTCATGCAACCATTCATGAGCTTGGCACATTGCGAACACTCTAGAGAACCATTTATGGAAGTGGATGATATCACCCTTGGTTTGAGCTAATACAGCTCCACGAAGGGTGGGACCCGCCATAAAGGTCTCTAGAGCGGTACGAGCTAGAGCAAGCCCATCATCCTCAATGCATGTTCTGTCTGGGTTAACTTTAGGCCTACAAACAAATGGATATCAAAATAGAAGCAAATGCCAAACGGTGAAAAGAAACAATAAGCTTAAACGGTCCTACCTATCCACTCGGTACACTGTGCCAGGAGGGTTTTGGAACAGCATGTGTGCACGCGCTGCTAAGAACAGGGTGCTGTTGAGATAGTCCTACCCTCGCGGAAATTGAGCCCACACGCACGCTAATGGGCATGTAGACTTGGGCCCGCTGGAAGAACCATTCGAGGCTACAAGCCGCCCCTCGTCGATATCTTCCATGAAGACCGTGACACCCTTCGAGGCTCCCGGCAACATGGCCTCAAGAACACTCCGTGCCACCAGTTCACTTAGGTGCGACTAGATAACCACTTTGAACTTGTCCAGCATGAAAGCGAGGAATTCACATGCCCCTTCCCTGAACTAGACCCCATTGTTGTCAATGGTCAGATCTGGGGTAGGTTCATCGGGCTCAATGGGGCCAAACCATGTCAGTACCCCTACTAGCTCAACCACCAAGAGAAAAGGTTTAGTGTCCCTGCAAGCAACCGAAATGCCACGGTAGATCAGCCATACATGAAAAGTAGATGAAACAACAAACTTCCATGTTTTAGGCCAACACTTAGAAAACATTACAAACCATTCACGCTCAGCATATACGCTATAGAAAATCATTAGCATATACGCTATGAAACCGTTTACAGTCAGCGTATACGCTGTAGCAAACAGTCAGTGTATACGTTGTGCAGACCTCCAGCGTATACGCCGTGCAAACAATTTACGCTGAACACTATGCAAATAAGTTTATGTTGAAAATAGTTCACACCATACACCACGAAAATAGGTCTACGCTGAACCCCACTTGAAAAGAATTAACTATTCACGCTTAGTGTATACGCTGTAGAAACCCTCAGCGTATATGCCATAATAGCCTTCAGCGTATACGCTATGTAAACAGTCTATGTTGGACACTATAAACGATCTACAAACAGTCAGCGTATATGCTGATAAAATCATCTACGCTTCATGCCAGTGAAATTTGTTTACGCTGTGCATTGACGAAAACTGATTACGCTACAAACAACTTACGCTACGTGTAGTATACATCGAAACCCTCCACGCTGTGAACTTACGCTCAACATATAGAAATCCTTTACACTATCTGTCTATGCTAACTGTCTACACTGGGCGTATACGCCAAGGAAATTGTCTACGCTAACTGTCTACGCCAGGCGTATACGCCGAAACCCTCTACACCGACTGTCTATGCTAGGAAACTGGTACAGATGGAAATAACTAACAGAGATAGGATCAGAGCCTACCTGTGTGATGATCCAGGCCACGATGGAATCCTCGGCCTGGGTAGACACTGCAGCATGGCCTCGCTCTCCTCCGCGAAGGTCAAGTCAGGTCCCTTCCTCCCCTGGCCTTCCACTTCCTTGCCTTTGCCCATCTCGGTGTCCTCTACGCTGGGATTTACAGGTTCACGCTGAGGGTTGAAACCATTTACACCTACGCTGAGCCTCTACGCCGAGTTGGAGTCTCTATGCTCATGTTGAGTTGGGACATCTATGCCGATGCTTCAACCTCTACGCTTATGCTAAGGGTTCAGTCGCTTACGCTTACGCCGGGTCATCTACGCTTACGCTCAAGATTATGCTTACAATTCAACGTAGTAATAAATGATGCCTCCCCTTTATATAGTGCTCCACCACTGCTACTGCTATCACTGCCACCGCCTTCCGGTTTGCCTTTTTTTTGCCTTTCTTTACTCATTCTTATCAAAATTTGCTCAAAAATAATAATAATATATATATATATATATTTAAAACAAAAAAAATATTACTACATCCCGGTTCCCCTGTAAACCCAACTTCATGTGTTCACACCAAACATTCTAGTGCAAACATTATACGGCCCGGTATGGCCTTAAACTGCCATGACGGCCTGGTATGGCCTTAAATTGCCATGTTGGCCTGGTAAGGCCTTAAACTGCCACATACAAATCCCCTGCAGCCCGGTAAAGCCTTAAACTACCATGCATCCTAGTGTGACGATAAACCACCATTATGCACGTGCACACAATTTAAGTTGCCTGAAAACATTGAGCAAAACTCATCGCCTCATTCTGCTCTCTGTTCATTGGCAGGAGCAAGCCTGATGGATTATCAACATTTATCCACACCATTAATCATCGATGGGCCACATGGAAAAATCGCAAGGGACATCGACATAAATCTCATCCACTTAAGTTTATCAATAGACGACGCAGTCATAGCTTCAACACAACAAACGATAGATGATTACAAAGGTATGACAAAGCCCCTTGACATAGAAGCTGAAAACATCACCGAAGACCTGTTAACCGAAACCTCCATCACCATGCCCGATGGAGAAATTAAAATATTAAAACTAAGTACATTACTGCAACCTCAACTGGCCAAAGACATAGAAGATGTGCTTAGGGGCATCATAAAAGCATTCGCTTGGTCTTACACTAACATGCCCGGATTAGATCCTCGAATCGTCCAGCACAACATTATCCTTGATCTGAAATTGAGGCTGGTAAAGCAAAAAGCATGAAAGGTTAAACTTGAGGTGGCATTGGCAATTCGCAATGAGATCACCAAACTTTACCAGGCTGGTTTCATTCGGGTTGTTGATTACGCCGAGTGGGTATCCAACATGGTCATTGTCCTGAAGAAGAACGGAAGCATTCGCTTGTGCATTGACTTCCGGGATCTCAACGTTGCAACCATCAAAGATGATTTTCCCCTACCCAGCATCGATCAACTTGTCTATTCGACCGCTGGGCACACCCTATTATCTTTTATGGATGGTTTCTCGGGATACAACCAGATACGCATTAATCCAGAACATCAGCTTTGGACTACCTTTATGACACCATGGGGAACCTTTTATTATACAATGATGCCCTTCGGCCTCAAGAACGCTGGGGCCACATATCAAAGGGTGATGACATTCATTTTTAGCGACTACATGCTGCACTCGCTCAATGATTATGTTGATGATATCGTGGTTAAATCAAAAACATCAAAACAACATGTACAAGACCTTGACTTGGTGTTAAAACGTTGTTTAAAATATGAGCTGAGACTTAACCCAAAGAAATGTGTCTTTGGAGTCAAAATAGGAAAAATGCTTGGGTTCATAGCCTCAGAGGCAGGGATACGAGTAGACCCTGATAAGGTTAAGGCCATAACAAACCTAAAACCACCTAGCAACCTTACTGAACTTTGAGGTCTACAAGGTAGACTACAATTCATCAGAAGGTTCATAGAAAAACTAACAGATAAAGTAAAACCTATGAATCACTTGTTACGCAAGAACATCCATTTTGAATGGACTCCACAGTTCCAAGAAGCATTCGATAATATTAAAGCGACACTTGCCCGACTGCCCACAGTTTGTCCACCTCAAAATGATAAACCATTTTACATCTACCTCACAACTTCGGATTCATCAATTGTATCTATGCTTTGCCAAAAATAAGATAATGGAACCAAAGTCCCTGTCTACTACTTGAGCCATGCATTAGTAGGCCATGAGAAGAAATACAACGACGTAGAGAGGTCATGTTTAGCCTTAGTCTTTTCTTTAAAGAAATGGCGACATTACCTCTTCTACAATCAAGTTAACATAATCTGCAAGGATAATGTGCTCAGAGCCATCATAGGAAACATTTACGAGACAAGTTGAATAGCACGTTGGAAAGCCATGATAGCCGAGTTTGACCTACATTACATAGCGCAATCATTAGTTAAGGGTCAAGCCATAGCAAATCAAATGGCCGCGTCACCAACACATGATCAAGCGACAATAGAGCCAGAATTTCTGGATGAGAATATAAGCGCAATAGACATAGTGCCCGATGATTATGATGCCATTCTAAACTTTGATGAAGCATCCACCTCTCGAGGGGGAAGTGCTGCCGCTGTCATCACCTATCCCTCTGGGGAGATCAAACCCTTTGCTTATCATTTCAACTTTCACTGTACCAACAACATAGCAGAGTACGAAGGTCTCCTCAGAGGTCTCGTGGTAGCACTGGCTTCAGACATCACACGACTTGTGGTCAGAGGAGACTCACAACTGGTTTTAAACCAAATCACAGATATTTATACATGCAAAGCGCAACATTTACAACCATACTGTGACTTGGCAAAACACTTAATGAAGTGATTTGAAAACATTAATGTGCAACACGTCTCTAGAAATGATAATACCATCGCAGACACACTAGCCACCTTAGCGTTAAACATATCGCTTGACATGTTCCATACATTGCCAAGCTCCATAACCAGTTGTGCCGAACCAATAACTGATACCCTTGACACGTTGCCAATTACATCTGTTAGTACAACACACGTGATAGAATGGTATGATGACATAAAAGAGTACCTTCTACGCGGTGAAACATCGTAACATTTAACGAATGCACAAAAAGATGCGGTACGAAAATGTTCTAGGNCAATATGCCTTCATAGGATCGATGACACAACGTGTCCCCTACCAATGCATATTGTTGAGAACATTTTTGTACTGCATCCTTTTGTGCATTTGTTAGGTGTTGTGGTGTTTCACCGCGTAGAAGGTACTCTTTTATGTCGTCATACCATTCTATTGCATGTGTTGTACTAACGGATGCAATCGGTAATTCATCGAGAGTATCAGTTATGGGTTNGTGCCATCTTCTCTTGCTTTGGGTAAGCATCTTTTTAAGTATTGTGATGATGGTTTTGTTTGTTGCCTCTGCTTGCCCATTGCTCTGAGGGTATTAAGGGGATGAAAACNAATACCCTCAGAGCAATGGGCAAGCAGAGGCAACAAACAAAACCATCATCACAATACTTAAAAAGATGCTTACCCAAAGCAAGAGAAGATGGCACGAACAGCTAGTATACACATTGTGGGCATATCGCACGACACATCGGACTTCAATAGGTAAAACGCCATATAGCCTTGTTTACGGTTCAGAAGCTGTTTTACCTCTAGAATTGCAGGTACCATCTTTAAGGATCACACTTTTCAGACTCCTAGATGAAGAGCAAAACAATGATCTACGCATCATTGACTTAGATTCGGTGGAGGAGGAACACATGCGTGCACTTGATCAGATCGAATGGTACCAAAAACAACAACGACAATGCCATCGGCACGACATTCGTAAGTGCCCCATCAAAGCAGGTGACCTTGTGCTTAAGGCCGTTCGAGAACACTTGGACAAATTCTCAGCTAACTGGGAAGGGCCTTACTTGGTAACCAAAGCATACGACAATGGAGCATTCAAGTTAGCTGATATGGAAGGAAATGAGCCTACAAATCCAACCAATCACTCGTTCTTGAAACCATTCCATATTTGAGTACAGGCTCAGGTATGTGCGAGTCTTGGAGTCACCACTATAAACTGATACCACAGCTCGTCCTGGAATCATGACGGTAAACTAATACCATAGAACAGTCCTGGATCATGACTTAAAACTGATACCACAGCTCGTTCTGGCATCATGACGATAAACTAATATCACACAGTGTCTACAATGACGATAAACTAGCACCCGTCTGGCATGATAGTAAATTTCCATAGTCGCACTCGCCAGAGTCCACTAAGACTATAAACTGGTTTGCCTATTCACGGTCCGCTAAGACTAGAAACTGGCAATGTACCATCCGCCACGACGCTAAACGGGAAATGTTCAACGGGTCATGACATAAAACTAACCCATGATAGTCCACTAAGACTATAAACTAGCAAGTTCATCTCTGGTTCCTCAA
>MNCI01016050.1:284808-310422 GCA_015680685.1 Gnetum montanum | reverse complement strand
CTTTGAGCATACCACTACGCACTGTAACACCTTTAAGCAGTTGCAACACACAACATAGCACTTGAGCATGAGTACAAGATCAAAACAAAGCTTCTTTCAAAAAAAAAAATCATACTCATGTCTCTTCCCACATAAAACACAAGACGAGACGATAGCTATCTTGAAAACAAAAATACTCATGTCAAAAATAATCGAGTGACATCCCATTGCATGGCTTTGGCTCTCTACCAACAGGCTTTCCCCAAGGATCCCGTTCCTCCAAAGAATGCAACACATCATCACATGGCTTTGGTCTTGCCAACAAGTCCTCTTGGACACTAACCAAGAGTCTTGTTCAGCCAAAGGACGCACATCGCATGTCTTGATTTTGAGTTTGCTAAACAATGGATATTGACAAGGATTAGCATGATACACACCAGAGCATCCCCTTTACCAAGCAAAATCCCTTGGTCAGTTACCAGTCCCCACAATCTCCATTTTTCTACCAGCTACAGATTTCACTTTCCCAATCCTATGTACTACAGAACACGGCGCGATGATGTCTAGTCAGGTGGTAAAGGACAATGTCTTTATCGAGTTGCTTGTGGTGTTTTGCACTTCTTTGTCGATGCTTCTTGGGTCGATTCCTCTAAGCGTCAACAAAGAGGGGCCAATGAAACATCACAAAATTTTGAGCTTAGTACTTTTCCAACAAGAAGCAGGTCTCTGTGATCCACAGACAACCACAACTACATCTGGTATTAAACATGGCAACTTCGGAGATCAAGATACTTAATTTTCACTAAGTATGCATTCTCAGCGTATACGCCTAGCGTATATGCCCAAGTTTACATTATCAATGTATACGCCCAGCGTATACACTTAAGTTCATATCCACAGCGTATACGCCCGACATTCTCAGTGTATACGCCTAATGTTCACAGTGTATACACTCGGCGTACACGATCAGCATACATGCTTCACTAGTACGATTAGCTTATACGACTGACGTATATGCCCGGCATGCAATCCCTGAAGACGGCATGGAAATAGCACTGTAGAGCAAGACTTGGTACAAGGCAGCAACCATCAGTGTATACGCCCAGCGTATACACCCAACAACCATCAGCATATACGTCCAACAATCATCAACGTGTACACCCAGCATCCCCAGCACATCCAGCATATACGCCCAGCACATCCAGCATATACGCCCAGCACATACAGCATATACGCCTAGCGTATACTCCTAGCAGATGTAACATGTTGTACACTTGTAAATTTTTATGCTTTTGCACCCAGTCAACGCGCCACGTGTCGCCCAACCCGAGTTTAACGTCCAAACCTGTATAAAAGCCCCAATTTTTTACTAGATCAGGGTCGGCTGGAAAACATTTTTGAGAAAACTAGAGAGTAGAGATGCTGAGAAATAGAGCAGAAAACTTGGTACGCTAGACATCCTTGTACACTGAGCATAGAGTCTCTACACTATGCCTACAGTGTGAACCAGCCCACAGTCATCCCTGCATTCACCGGGGCTTTTCATCTGCCTTGTGTCAAAGCCACAACTGCATTAGACTGGTGCATTGTAACTCTTATTTTGAAATACCATTGTTACATTTTCTTCCTAAAATCTGTTACAGTTTGCATTAATTGTCGCATATATTCTATTTACGCTCTTTTACGTTTACGCTCCGTTCGCATTAGTTACGCTGTTTACACTCTGTTTTACGCCTGTTACGCCGTTCACGTATAACCCAGCGTATAGCACCTCGGTGTATGTTTGGCAAAATCCTTGCCTGATCCACATGCGGACCACTCTAGGTACTCTACCTTCGTTCATTCTAGCTCGCCCTCAGGCGAAGGTAGGGTCTTCTGTGCATGTCCGGTGATCCCCCGGTTTCTATTTCCTTCCCGCCGGAGATCGACGATTTCGGACGATACAGTGGCATTCCAAACCTATTTACAATATTTTGTTGTATAAATCTAGTAGCAGTGGATAATGTATAATTAGTAATAGCTACTACTTCTACCCATTTTGTGGAGTAGTTGATTGCTATGATAATATATGCCTTTCTGTTGGACATGAGTGTGATGGGATCCATGAAGTCAATGCCTTATATGTCAAAAGGTTCCAGTAGCTGAATCCACTGTTGAGGACCTTCCATGTGAGTGGTTACCCCCTATCTAATGTTCACAAGATTGAAAAAACTAGTGGACATCCCTGAAGATTATAGGCCAATAGTATCCTGCCATTAAGATTTTTATGGCCGTGCATCTCCCTACATAGTGGCCTCTGCAAGGCCCTTCATGAGCATTTTAGAAAATGCATAGTTGATCTTTGTCAGGGATACACCAATGAATCAGGCCATTGGTGCACATCATGTAAAGGTGTCCATTGATTTCCATAAAATATTTGGCCTAATGAAGAAATTTTTTCCTCTTTCTAAATTCAAGATTTTGTGGCATCTCTTAAGTGAGAAGATGTGAGGATGTCATTGTACCATGTTGTTTATATGGGCATTTGGTCATTTATTGCTCCTGTAAAGAGTAGTTTGTCTAGAACTTGATTAGAGAGTGGGCTCTCCTCCTCTTTATTATTCCATCTTAAGTGAGAGAGGTGGTCAGTGACCACATTCTCAGTTCCTTCTCAATCTACCATCATGAGATCAAATTCTTGCAAGATCACAAGCCACCATATGACATAAGGACTCACCATTGGCTTATTCATGAGGAAGCATATTGCATTATCATCCATGTGCACAAATAATTTGTAGCCAAGAACATAGTACTTGAACTTTTCTAGATCATACACCATAGCTATTAGTTCTTTTTTTGTAGTGGTGTAATTTAATTGTTCTCCCACAATGCTTTGGCTCACACAATGGATGTAGTATGGCCATTTCTTCTCATCCATATGCATGAGCATTATTTACAAGGTATAGTTAGATGCATCTATCATGATGTGGAAGGGTCTAGACTAGTTTGGTGCTCATAGGATTGGTGTTTCTATAAGTTTTTTCTTTAATTTTTGGAATGCGTGTTCACATTCCTTGGTCCAAATGAAAGGTACATCTTTCTTTGTAAGCTCTACCAACAGTTTTACAATCTTATAGAAATTATCTATGAATCATTGATAGTAGCCAATGTATCCAAGAAATGATTGAACATCTTTAACTATCTCTAGCTAGTGTGTTATTCCTTGGATGACTCTTATCTTTTCTGGGTCCATATCAATCCCTGCTTGATTGATTCTATGCCCTAGTACAATTCCTTCTTGAACCATGAGATGGCTCTTTTTCTAGTTAAGCCCTAGATTTATTTCAACACATCTCTTTAGTACTTGCTTAAGGTAGTCCAAGGCTTGCTCAAATGTAGCTCCATAGGTGGAAAAGTCATCCATGAAGACTTTCATACCATTATCAATTTTCTATTGAAAAATACCAAGGACCAAGCATTTAAATGTTGTAGGGGCATTGCATAGACAAAATGGAATCTTACAATATGAAAACATCCCCTAGGGACTCATGAATGTTATCTTGGCCTAATCTTTTGGTGCAATTTGGATTTGGTTATAGCCACTATAACCATCGAAGAAGCTATAATAACAATGCCTGGATATGGTGTCCAACACTTAATCCACAAATGACAATGGAAAATGATCCTTGAATGTTACCATATTCAATAGCTTGAAGTTGATGCAAACCAACCATTTGCCACCTTTCTTTAGCATAATTATGAGTGGGCTAACCCACTCACTATCTATGATTGGATAGATGAACCCTACCTTAAGGAGTTGTTCAATTTCCTCCTTAATGATTTGCTTCAATTTGGGGTTTAGCCACCTTTGTGACTACCTTTTAAGCTTCATGGCCAAGTCAATGTAAATGCGATGCTAGCATATCCTTGGATCGATTCCTATTAGCTCAGGATATGATCAAGTAAAGGTTGTTAGCCATTTGTTAACCACATTTAATAGCTTTTCTTTTTATTTAAGATCAAGTTTGACATTAATTATGACTAGTTTACTATTGCTTAGGAATGCATATTCCATGCCAATCAGTAAATTTTTTAGCTCTAGGGACTCCTGCTTGAAGCTATGAGGGATTTCCAACTCTCCCCAATAGGTTCCATGCATAATGTGCTGCTATCTGAGTCAATTATCAGCCATTGGGTGCCCTCCTGTTTTATGGTTGTTGTGTATAGACACCTTTGAATATTGATTTCTTGTACACACTGATTACATGCTTTAATGTATGTACTTTTGATGGACCAAATATTTTGTGTGTAATTGCACCCATTATCACTGTACACGATGTATGGAATATGCTTCTTATCTATCTTTCCCAATTCATTTTCTTTAGAGATTTCCAGAGAGAGATCCCTTATGCCCATATGTGCATCGACCATGCTTAACCAAGCTCTTCCCATAATGATGGACAAATCACTTTTGCAGTTTTCAACCTTAATCACTAGAAAATTAGTAGGATAGTACCACCCACAAACTATGCTCATAATGTCCTCTACTAATCCTAGAGGGATAGTAATTGACTGATCTACCAATTCTAGATGGATGTTGCTCTTCTTAAGAGGTGGTAGGTTCTAGGCCTTGTACATGTCATGGGAGATGAGATTAACTCTAGGATTAGAGTTAAGAAGAGCCTTACATGGCTCATGTATAGCAATTTGTAAGTAAATGAGTGGACTTCTTGGATTAGATCTTTTTATAGAAAGATTTCAAGCCTTGATCTAGTTAGAAACAACATAAGTTAGCATTATAGTGAGAATTTAAGGTAGCATTTGGTTTGAAGGGCACTTGAAGGTATTTGATGTAGAGGATGAGGGCATTGGAGATGCAAGCTGATCAACTGTACTAGGTTGTGAGGGTTGGAGAGGATTGTTGGGTTAGAAAAAGGGTATTTTTTTGGATTAGTTGTCCAAATCACTTGGCTGAAAAGCTAGTTGTGAATGTATAGCCCTCATAGAATTTTGTTGTTGTGGCTGTGGAGGAATCTCACCCTGCATGGATGGAGTAAGAGGTAACTGGGTTGAAGGTGGAGGTGTGTGTGTGGATGGATGTGGAGGGTGGTATGGATATGCATTTTCCCCTCGAGTAGATGGTGAATGTGTTTGGTGATACTTTGGAGGGTAATAGTGATGCTGAAATGAGGTATGACTTGGAAAGCTTCTTGGAGAGATGAGTTGCTAAGAATAGTACCCTTATGGATCTAGTTGCCTATAAGGGTACTGCTACCTTGGTGGTGGCATTTCCTATGATTGTGGTTGGTACCATTGTTGGTATTGTTCATAAGGTTGTGGAGGAGCTCCACTTGGGTAGTAAGCTTGTTGTTGTTATTGTTGGAACTACCTTGGATTGTCTTGAGAATAAGGCAATCATCTAGGTGCTTGCCTATGTGCTAGCTAAGGATTCAATGCATACTCCTTAGAATTTTATAAGTGTGACACCATAGGGAAACAACCCTTTAGATGTTCATATTAACAAATGTCACAATAATTTTCATCATTAGAGTTGATTCTCACAACTTCCTCTATGGTCGTAGCTTTGCCCTTACCTCTTTGGTAGGCACGTTTAGATTCTTTTTGCCTCCTATGATTAGAATCACTATTTTTCTTTTTAGATTCTTTAATGATCTTCATAGTAGTTTGAAATTTGTCATCCAAAGAGTCCCATAATTTATCAATCTTTTTCAAAATATTAGAAATAGATTTTTGGATGGGCAAGGTTTTCTTGTTTACCATTTTATCAATTGGTGACTCCTTATCACAGAATTAAACCTCATGTTTCCTAATGGAAGGATCCCTATTATACTCTTCCACACTCTCTTTTTCATAACTCACCTTCTTCTTTTGCTACTTGCTCAATTAGCCTTTGGATCTAATGAGCTCTCAATTTAGACAATCTTCCTTGGGCATACACCCCAAGAGCTCTTCTAGTTTCTACTTTGAGCCCATCTATGATGTGGTAAAGTTGTTCCCTTTGAGAATAACCATGGCTAGGGCATCAGTGTAAGAGTGAATAGTATCTACCAATTGTGGCATCTAAGGGTTCATGTGTTCCTTGTTTCCAGCCTTGGATTTGCCTTCTCAGATTAGACACTTTGAAGTATGTTTGGTATTTGTCATTAAATAGCTCTAACATGGTATTCCATCGATGAATGAATTCCAATTCCAAGGATTGGTATTAGCTTTTAGCTTCCTTGATGAGTGTCCTAGGGAAGAGTTTGAGTTTTTGCCACTCATTTTCTATGTTCTGTAAGGAACATCCATCATGGAAAGCTTATAGATGTGTTTGTCGATTAGAATTGTATCCCCCCTCAAATCTTGGGATATTATTTATGTCTAAGTGCTTGATCTGGCTATCTCTCATATGCCTTGTTGAAATTCTAATTGCCTCTACAATGTTGAGCATACTTCGAGTCACCAAAAAAGGTTCATCATCATCATTGTGTCGATGATGCTAATGATGGTTTCAACCACTCCTTCAATCTTAGTGGCCTTCATGATCATTATTATCTCATTGATCACCTTCATCATGATTATTTCAGTAGTAGATTCTATGAAAACCAATAGATGAAGAATAATTTTTGGAATTAGATGAAGAGGATGGAGAGGAAGGTGGATTGCCACCACCACCGTGGTGTTTACCATCACTTGTTTGCTTATTATGACCACCATCCTTAGATTCTTTGCTATTGTGATGTTTTCCTAAGTTCCTACCCTGACTATCACTCTTTTTCAAACCTAGTTTATGAATAGTGGATCACAGGTTTAGGGTCACATACTCATTACCAATAATAGGGGGTGGAGAATCTTCATGTTGAGAACCTTCAAAGGGAGGATCCTCATTGTCATCTTGATCTACTAGGAATAAGGGATTAGTATAATGTTTTCCCTTTATAGTCTCATGGTGCCAATCTTGGTGTTGATCTTGCCTACATTGTGTTTTAGTGGAATAGTAGTTTCAAGTATCATAACCATTCACAACATATTCTTCGTGAAGATCTTAGATGCCTAACTTCTTAAGAGTTTGAAGCAACATCTTGGGTATAGATTGATCAAGGGGAAAGATGATGTTGCCCTCTATATCATGCCATTGTAGCTGTTCATCTTGATGTAGGATGAAGGTGAAGTCCAGTACATACTCATCTAGATGAGTATATATCATTTTGCACTCTTGTGGGACTGATGAATTAACATCTTCACGTCTATGGGAAGAAGAAGACATTTTACAAAACAAATAAAATTATCAGTATGCTTAGTAGTTTATATGTTGTTGAGAGTGATGTTCACCTTAAGTTTGTCCAATGATATAAATAATATTTACTAATCCTAGATAGCACACATTTCAATAAACAAAATCCTTGGCAACGATGCCAATGATGAGTAGCAAGGTACCCTTACACCCAATGATACGAATCACAAGTGTTCATGTGTGATCTAGTTAAATTTTGCAGACTTTATAGTTTCTAGTGTACTAGCCCTCTAGGACGTGGATCTTACCTTAAGACCATTCATTGTCTTCCCAATTACACTTGTGACATACACTAGTATGGTTAAGTGTAATTGAGGCATCTAATTTTTATCATTTTTTATTTTATGATTTGGTGTTTAAAAAGAGAAAGTAATTGGATTAACTAATTTAATTTAACTAATTAACTAGTATTTAACTAGTCCTAACATAAGTATTCAGTCCCATTCTCTGCACATGTCCTGAACCAGCATATCCACTGCTAGGTTACCAAGTGCTATGCTACTAGGTGTACCAAGCAATAATGCTGCTGGGATTACCAAGCAAATATGTGTTATGCTTTAAGTAGTCATTCTTATTTATTTAATCTATCTAGCTTATCTTGCTTAATTCCTTCATTAGCTTAATTCTAGAAAACATTTAATAAATAAATAATTGAAAACATTAAATGCATTAATAAAATATTTAATCTAGCCAGAGTGTTACAAGGTTTATCAAAAAGCTTGTCTTTATTACCACACATACTATCATGCTCAGGTACAATAATGCTTGAATAAAGATCCGTACACTCAATGACTCCTGTTATAGGCACTTAGGAGAAAAATTCTAACTCTCAAATGAAGAAACTACAAGAGCTTCGCTACTACTAAAATCTTGTTGCCATAAATATGGTTGGTAGGCATGTATTTATAGTTGAAAAGTAGACACTGCATATCATGCATCGACAAGACCTCAATGACGTAGCCAAGAAATTGCAACTCATCTATAGTAGACATCTACCAAAAGGAGAAGACATCTACATGTAGACATCTCGTAGAAGAAGTCTTCCTTGGGTGTGAGATGTCTACCAAAAATTTAGGTTTGAATAGTAAGACATCCCAATCTCAAAGAAGATGTCTCCCCTAGCCATTACATAGTCATTGGATGAACTTTGAGGCAATTTTGGTAACATCAAGGCTATAAGAAGACTTCATTCTCTTGGAAAATGTGCAAGTTTTGATGTGCAAGCAAGTGTCAACATTAAGTAATCACTGTGCATATTATTCTATTATTTTTGTGTACTTCATTATACTATCTTTTGTACTATTGTAAGTGATCAATTATGCTGTACCTCAAAGTACAAGGACTAGCAAATCAGTTGCATCCTTTCCTTGCAATTATTTTTTCTCTTTTGTTGCCTTGCGGGGTTGATGTGCTTCTTGCAAGAAGGCATCATCTTTGAGCTTATTGGGATCCTATGGAATTGAGTTTTGGTGTAGTGCCACAACACTTTGGAGTAGAGCTTAAGTTGTAAAGGTTGTGGGATCCTAGAACCACTTTCTAAGCTTGTTGGAACCTTGCAAGGTTGAGTGGATTCCTTGCATCAAATCACTTTGAAATGGATCTTAGAGCTTGTACAAGGCATGGTATCCTTCAAACCACTTTTGAGAGAAACAAAGTCCAGAGGTGTGCAAGTGATCTACCCTTTGAGTGTAGACTACCCAAGTTGGAAAACCACATTAAAATTGGTTGTGTTTTTTGTGGTTGAAAATATTAATTTTGGGAAACTTATTCATCCCTACTCTTCTAAGTTCAATGGTCCTCACTTCTTTATTGAATAGCAGTAGGTATTTCCTATGCCTAACCATATGAATCACAAGTGTGTACACATGATTTGGTTGAACTTTGTGGATGCCTTCTACCTAAGTGGCCTATGTTCTAGATAGTCAAATGTGAGGTTACTAGTTTTTTTTCCCAATCATCACTTGTATTTACTTCGTTCATATGGTTAAGTGTGCTTGAGAAGTAGGATATTTATATTTATAATTTTATTATTTTTTATCTTGAAAAGAATTAAGGAAAGAAGTCATTAAAATATTAAATTATAACTAATTAATAACTAAACTATTCTAAATATAGAGTATTTGTTTCCACTTTTTGCACATATCCTAAACCTATACTAACATTGTTGGGTTACCACATACTTAGTGTTGGGCATACCAAGTATTCACCATTGGAATTATCAAGAATTAGTATATTATGCTTGAAGTGGTTGTACTTACGTTACTATGAAATATAATATTAAATTCTTAAGTATGGGAAAGTAAATTGTGTGTAAAGTAAAATTCTTAAAAGTAAACTTAATGCTAATCTAAGTGTTGCAATGCAAAGAAGAATTCTCAATTTTATTTCTATCATGCAATAGTATCCAGGTAAATCTTGCACTCAAATAAAACTTCATATAATTAATTCAATTCACATTGTAGGTACTTAAAGGAAAATTTCACAAAGTCCCACAAAAGAAAACTACAAGAGCTTTGCCATGAGAATGATCAAAGGTGCCATAAATTCTATTGGTGTGCACATTTATATAAGCTTTAGGACGAGTAGTGTCGATGCATATGCACCCACACATCCAAGGATGCATCAATAGGGACACATTGATGGGGTTTCTTTGAAAAGCATGTGTTAATGTAGCAAAGTTATTAAGACCTCATCATATCCTCACAACTGACTGAAAATTCATTCTTGAGTGAACAAAATGAGATTGAGTTTCTTACAAAATGTGGAAATGTATGGAACTAACTGATTGACTAAAAACATAACTCTTAAGTGCCATTTTGACATAAAGTTTGTGTGGATACAAAATTGGTGCAATGTACAAAGAATTTGGAAACTTTAGAAAAAATGGCAAGTGCAAGTTGGATGAGTTGAGATGGGTTGAAATCTTCACATCATTCTTGAAGGTGGAGGTGCCTATGGTGCATAGGATCCTTCATCATGTCCCTACTTTGTTGGAGGCCTAGGCTACCTTGTTGCTACTATTGAAAGCTAGAAGGCATTAAGAAGTACCTGTAGCATCTTTTCTTTGTTCAATGGATTATGGATGATCAAGGAAACTTCACCTAGATTTACTAGTATGTCACATGGACACGATAATGTAGGAAACATCTATTTCATGTTGACAAACTAGGCTATGAATTATTTATGTTTGAAGTTGAACATACAAACTAGATTCTATAGTTCATGGTAGTTACCTATTCACCTAGCTAGGTTCTTAGCAATTGATCTTTGATTAATAAACTTGTTTTTGAGAACTACAAGCTCAATATTAGCTACTTCCAACTTTTGATTGGTTCATTTGTAAAGCTTGAACTCTAACTCATAGAGAAGATAGGATCTAGTCACCTACTTCTCTAATTCAAATCATGGAGTTCTTGCTATTAGCATTTCCAAGTTTGCATATCAAAGGTTGACAAGTTCCATGTACTCAGTCATCTCTTCAATTTACAACTCCTTTAGGTGGATCTCTACTTGTAGGCATTAAGACCATCAAATATGGGTTGCCACATATCACCTCTTTGTTGGATATGCTGAAGATCTTCATTCATCTTTGCCATCACAAGCTTGACATTTTTTTCATTTATTTATTTGAGCATCTTGACTTGGTCCCTGTAGTGGTTTTTCACTTGTTCATACTTCAGGGCCTTTTTTTTTCTAAGCAATGATTTAAATTACAGTCTTTTAGAAAAAGGCACCAACCTCCTTCATTAAGAGATTTCTATTCTTTGCAACCAACCTCCTCACATCTAGATTTAACTTGGTAAGTTGTTCCTATAGCTGGTGAATGTACTCAACCTTTTGGTCATTTTACTACTTAGCATTTCATAGGTGATAATTGTCCTAAGTTAGCATAAGATTTTTCTTATGAAATTATTAAAGGTCATAACTATAATAATTTATCATTAACTCTAATGGTGACACATTAAAGATTACCATCTCCTTTGCATTCTTAGCCTCTTAATATTTTTACTAAATTTGTTGAAAAGCTTCATTCCTTGTGATGTCTAGTCTAAGAATGGCAAGATCCAACAAGAAGGATCTAGGTTCTGCAACCTCAACAACCAATTTTTGATTACTAATGATGGCCTTCTCAAGTTACACATTTACTATTAATAGCTTTTCTCTAGTAGCTATGACTAGGTAGCAGAAATATCTTTTGGAAGATCAAAGGACTCTAGAATCAATTACCTTGCTTCAACCAATTAGTCCAACACTTCCTCATGCTAGGTTGCATTCATCCCTATGCTTCTAGATCCTACTAATACTTGTACATCTACCATGGTGGTAACACTATAGACAAATGTTGTAGAAGCACTCAAAGCTTCTTCAATTCAGTCCATCACCATTTCTACTATTGTCTCTTGGCTCTTATGTGAAATGAATAAGAATGTTGCTTTCTCATCTTCTTCTAGCATTACAAAGAATGCTACTGAATTTCTAAAGATTTTAGAAAATTATTATCTTGGGATGGACACAATGACTTCTCTATCATTGGAATTAGAGTGAACATGAGCCTAGTTTCTTTGTGAGGAGAGGAACAGGGTCATCTCATCATCTAGCTAGCTAATGATCCTTGTCACATTGTTCAAATGGCTCATGGCTAGTCTATACATAAAGGATTATCCACCACCTCTAGAGGCTTGGAGTTGCAACTACTATTCTATAAGTTTCCTTAGATGATTAGAAACTGCCAACATTTTTGTTGTCATCTTTGATGTTGTAGGTGGTGGTGGTGATGATTGCTACTCTCTTGAAGCTTAGTAGGTACCTTATCATTCTTCTTATCATGATACGATAGGAGCTCTATAGATCACATTGTTAGAGTAATAGGATATCCCTCCCATTTTATAGAATTTTTTGATAAGGTAGGAAAAGGGAAGTGCCTTCCTACATTTCTCAGTTTTCTTGAAATGCTTTTCTATTTCAAGGAAGATGAGTTGGGGTAGGCTGACTTGGAATTTTTTGCTTAGAGTTATGCATGCCCTAAAAAAGAGGGTAGTTGCCTCACTTAGTCTTTGAAATGCCTCAATGAAAATTCATGTTTCAAATGACAGCTCATAGTCAAGACTTTTGTTGTAATTTGGTCAAAATCTAAGGGAAAAAATAATCACCTTGTTTTTCCACCAAAAATCATATCATTTGGCCTTGCATTTGTACAATTTTAAGTAATTTTTTAACGTAAAAAATGAGATTTGTAGCCCACAAGTTGCAAATTCCATTTATGGTAGCTTGTGAAGGTTAAAAATGATTTACACATTGCAAATTTCATTTATGCTAACTTCTAGAGGTTAAAAATGCTCCACATGTTGCAAATTCCATTTATGATAGCTTGTTAGGGCTAAAAATGCTCCACACACTATAAAAAATTGATCTTTTTATCTCACATGCTATACATTCTAGCTCTGTACATTATGGTAGCATCTAGGATAGTGTGTGGAATTTTGGCTTTAAATTCATATGCTACGCATCTTAGTCCCACACCTTGTGGCAATGTGTGGGACAATGTGTGGTACTTGGATTTTAAATTTACATGTTGCACTTTAGTCTAGCAACAACTTTTAATGCTCAAAAATTATAATGAATGCCAGCACAATAAATTTGTAACTTATAAATACTAGATTTGATAAATATTTTAGGATCTTTTAAGAAAACTCTTGGCAAATCATTTAGTAGAAAATAACAAAATATTACAACATATTTTTTTCAGCCTTTTTGTAACTTTGGTAGTGCTGATTTCTAAGCATATGACTTGGAGGAGACATTTATTATACTGTAGATCAAATCAGGAAGCAAATGTAGACTCTATGCAGAACATACCCTAAAATCTACACCAAATTACAATTGATGATTTAATTTCTCAGGCTTTAAAAGCCTTGATCTATACCTCTCAAAACCCTTATTTTCATATTTATTGATTACAACAATTTTAATACAAGATTTTTAGTTATTTCTGTCCGGTTATATTATTCTCTTATTTTACCCCTTCTTAGATCTTGAACTGCATTCTCATTTCATATGATTTTATTATAGTTTATCTCCATTTTATGTTAGTAAAATATTTTTCAAGTCCCTAAGCAATCAAAAAGATCATTTAGGTGCTCTAGATTCTTTCTAAGCCCCATGGATCTACGAGTTAACCTATTCTACATAGGATCTTTTAGTTTTTTAGCATCAAAATTTTCTATCGTTATAGTTTCTAATGCTAGGAGGCCCTACCTAAGTTCTACACTAAAAACCTATTGTAAAAAATTTTGTCCTTGTTTCAACCTTACTTAGTGAGCTCATTAGGCTAAAAACAAAATTCATTTTAGATTTTTAAAAAACCTAGCATTTAACCTAGTAACCAGTTTTACTTGCAAAAGATTTTGTTGTTAATTTTGCAGTTGCAATGTACAGTGCTATCCCTATTCCCTATACTTTGCAACAAAAAAATTATTATTAATTTTTTGTAGTGTAGTGCACAATGCTATCATAGCCCCTTGCACTACCTTTACAGTTGTGGTGCATACTACTATATCTGTTTTCACCATTTACACTTTGCATTCTTTTGGCCTTTTTCCTTTTGTATGTGATAGCTCATTTGCATTCGTTAACATACACTAAAACAAGCTTAAAATAAAATTTTAAAAATTACTTTTATAGTTGCAATATGTTTAAAGCCTATTCATTCCATATGCTACACCCTCACAAGCTATAGCTTCATAGGCTATATTTATTCCATACGCTATAGCTTCACAAGTTATAGCTTTATAGGCAACATCCTATCCATACACTATAGCTCCAAAAGCTATGGTCTACAACCTTTCCATATGCTATAGTTCCACAAGATATAACTCCATAGGCTATAACCTCTATATGCTATAGCTTCATAAGTTATAGCTTTACAAGCTATAGCCTCTATACACTATAGCTCCACAAGGTATAACCTCACATGCTACAATCTTTCACATGTTGTAAGTCCCACAGATTATGAGTCTTACACACTACAGCCTTACATGTTGTTGCTTCATATGTTGTAAGTCTTACATGCTACAAAATTTTTGCTTGTGTAGAACATTAAAATCCACAGAAGCCCTTACCACATTAACAAATTAATTGGTTTGCTACATTTTATGTCTTTTTCCTCTACCATCCTACCACACCACATCATCACTATGGTTGCCAACCAATAATCTACCTGTATCTATGATCCTAAGGACTCAACAGGACATGATCCTATGCATGCTTCTCTTACCTAGGAGCATTATAACTTCATTTGCACAGAGATCCAATCTAGTCTTCACATTCCATACAAGACTTAGAATCCAAGTGCAAATTTGAGATTATCCATATGAGTGGGAAGGAATATATTCCTTCATTGTATCATAAAATAGAGCTCTCTAAACATGCTAGTCCAACAAGTAGATGATGATGAGGAAATTGCAGCAAGTAAGAAGTCTAGTCTAGAGTTTGATTGGGATGATCAAAAGAAATTTAGAGATTACTATGAATAGAATGCCCAAGGGGAGAAAAAATTGAAAATATGAATTCTTGAATTTATGATTAACCCCTCATACAACATGCAAGTAACACATCCTACCTTCTTGGAGAAAAATACACAACTAGTTTTCCAAGTTTTCTCCATGTTTAGATCTCTTCTATTTGCCACCCAACCCACATGATCACCACATAGCGTACCCTTTCATGCCTCCTCTATTTGTCATCTTGGTAGGCCCTTCTTTGGGACCTCATGTCCCATAAATTGCTCACATACCCTTTGTTCTCTTTATCTCACAAATCCCTATGTAGACATTATTATCCTTCTTTAACCTCCATGTAGTAATGGCAACAAGGTCTTTTCACACGGTGCCATAAGCTATTGTCTAACTTCAAGCTAGTCCATTACTCATACAGTTAGCTGTGCAACTTGTACAACCTTTAGAAGCACCTCAGAGTCTAGATTAGGCTTTCTAGTTGATCTAAAGCCTCACTGATAAGCTAAAAAAGCTTGAGTTTAGCACCATGAAAATGGAATGGTAAAAGTCATGGACTTTTACAAGATGACATAATTAGCCCCAATGTCTTGTAAATAATCCTTTCCTTTGGTATACTGATCCCTCACTTCACCAAATATAATGATGAAGATCACCCAAATGCCCACCTGATTACCTTCTATTTGAAATGCCTATTACTATAGGCTTGGCCCCATATTGTTTTATGTGTCTTTCCTATGTCCTTAACTAGAAAATCTCTTGACTGGTACTAGGTGCTATCTAGAGGATCTACCTCTTTCTTAGATGACTTGATAAATTAATTTGTTAAGTATTTTAAGTACAACTTGAAACCTAAAACAATGCTTGATTAACTCATGAAAGTGAGACAGGGGCCCCTTGAGCTTGTTCAAAAATTCATACAAAGATGAAACTCCATGCTTAATGAGATGCCTAAGCCTATATTTGAAATACACTTCTTGACCATATTCAAGGGGATGGTCAATGATTTTATCAAGTCTAAGCTCTACTATTTAGATCCCTAATCCTTAAGTCAAGCCATTTTCCAAGTTAAGAACATAGAAGATGTAGTCGAAGCCAGTAATTACCATGCATATGTAACTTATAAGAATAACATACTAAACAGGATAGGGATTTGGGAAAATAAGCATATTTAGCCATGGCCACTATGGCCAAAGAACTTAAAACCATCCTAGGACTAAACACAGTGTAACCTAAGGTCACTACCATTGCTTCCTAGCCATCAACATCAGGTGCTTTCATGTCTAACCCACCAAAGCCTAACTTTAAGAGAAAAGATAGGTCTAATTATACCAAGCTTCCTATGAAATCATTTGAGCTTCTTGATTAGTTACTCAAGAGCATTCACATTCAATACAAGCAACTATCTAAGAATGCTCATAACAGGCACAACTGCTTATGTGAGATCACTAAATATTAGATTATAGCCATGAAAGATGACCCCCTTATGCTTAAATACTTCAAGTTAAATGAGTTTTTTCACTATTACTAGATACTTGGCCATGATACTAATTTTTGGTTGGCCTTAAAAGATGATATGTAGAAAATGATCGATAGTAGAGAGCTAGTTCTAGATGCTTCTAACCCAGTTAGGTCCCAAAATCAACCAATGTAGGTATACAAGGATCCTCTTAATGTAGGTAATAGCCAATTCATCATAGTAACCTTTAACATACATGAAAAACCTAAACCTACAAAGGAGATGTTTGTGGTTTGGGTACCCCCTCATGCTGAGAGGGCTTCAACTTCTACAAGTTCAAGAACTTATTCTATCATAAGGATATCACCACAAGCACCCCCCCAAAGAACCATTTTTTAGCAGAGTTTCCCCTTCCTCTATGAATAAGCCTCTGTACCAAGTTGACCAACATTCTCTCATGATAGCCAATGCCTCAACCTCTTCCCAACCAAAGAAAAATAAATTACTTTCAACACAATGTAAGAAACAAACCCCCAAGCCTAAAGGTAAGAGCACTAACCAACCAAAGGTATGGAAGGACGTAGACCCATTGAAGCCTACCCCAACCTCAACCATATTTATTGATTTCAATGCTTAAACTACATCCACCAACCAACCTTGGAAAAACAAATAAAAGTAATAAAAGGAAAAGAAGTTGAAACAAAAATTGCTAAAACACAAGGTTAGAATCTTGGATAGAGTGGAGGAGTCAAGGCCAATAAGACCAACAAGGTGATTAACAATGATAAAGACTTCCTCTTTGCCATGGAGTAGGTTAAGCTCTCACTAAAATAAAAAAACACTTCATTGAGCTTGTATGATTTGGTAATGATCTTCCTTGCCCACTGTGAAGTATTAGATAAGATGCTAACTTTCATTTCCACAAATGAGGATATTATAGCCAATGAGGAGTTTATCCACATGGTGATAGTACCATCCTCACCCCAAGAAGAAATGAAGTCAACCATGTTAATATTTTGTGATAGTGAGGTGAAAATAAATCCTCAAAATGGTGAGGTATTTAGGGCTCCTCTCTTTATAACGATTAGAGTTGGCTAGTACGAGATTCATAGAGTACATGTAGATGATAGGGTGACCATAAATATTATCCCTTTTTCTATCATGAAGTAATTAGGCTTGGTTGAACATATACAATGCACCTCTAAGTCCATGTTCAAATCATTTAATGAGTCATATGTAGTTATGAAAGGATTGATCATGTTGGGCTTCATGGCTAGGGAACAATTCCCCATAACTACCAATTTCCTTGTGGTGGAAGAGACACCATGTTTCAACCTAATTCTAGGGAGATTATAGTTGGCTAAACTATGTGTAGTCTCTTCCCTTATCCATCAAGAAATCCATCTACCTTATGAGGGAGTTGAGATCATAATCCATGGAGTTAGTGTAGTCTCCCTATTAGTTAATAATGTTAACATAGAGCAAGGGTTTGAAGTAAAGTTTCAAGAAAAAACTCCTATAGCAAAAAAACAAAGTCAAAAACCACAATGAGATCAACCAAGCCAAAATCAATAATGTTGGGACCATAAAAAAATGTGAAAATAACTCCCATTCAACATCATAAGCGAAGGAAACATGGAGTATAGGATTGTGCAACAAAAATTGTATAAATTCCCTAATCTTTTGAAGGTTAGAAAAAAGTTGCATGATTAAACATGTTGCTTTTTTTTATTTTCGTCATATAGTTTAACTAGTAGCCTTGTTCCAATTTTTCATTTACATCTTTAACTTTTTTCCTTACAATTTTTACTTTATTACATTATGTTTACCATGTTTATATATAGCCTTACTTTATGTTTTCACATCAACCTACAATTTATGTTCACCATTTACATTCACTAAAATATCATAAAACAACATAAAAATAGAAAACGTAAAATTACATAGAAATTTCAAAAAATAAAAAACAAAAATAAAAAATTGTTTTAAAGTTAAAAATCAAAATAGTAGCCATGTAACCAAAAACATAAATATTCATAGCTATAGTTGCACTATGCAACATACAACAACAAAAGTAATACATAGTTTCCCAAGCCATGATAGCCAAATAAAAAAAACTATAATAATTAAAAAGAAAAAACAACATATAACTAGTCCATAAATAGCCAAAAATAAGTTGCAGGAGGAGGAGGATGAGGATTATCCTTAGCATCATCATCATTATTACCTGGAACTTGTAGATAGTGAAACATATAAATAGTTAGTAACTAGGATAACCAAGGATCATAACTTTAAAACAATAAAATATAACATTAAAATTAACATAGAAAAATTGAAACATATTTGTGTAGATCTTAGGCAATTTTGGAGTAATGCCTTCAAGAGTGAAGTCTTGGAGGCTAGACTTTAATGTGTGAATAATTTGTTCTTCACTCATGTTAGTCTAGTCAATTTGTCCTAAATCCACTTCTGTCAAGAACTTTCTCTTCTCTATATCTTCCCACTCAAGTGGAGCATAGGAAAGGTTAGTCATGGTAGTTTCCCTAGATGTAGTACTAATCTAAGAAGTGGGAGAAACAACAACCATAATTGATTCTACAAACATTCTAAAAATGTCATCTATGCCTATCCCCTACACAAACAACTCATGTTTTCACTACTCTATGGCCTCCTCATGTCACAACTTCAGGTAACTCTCCCTTTCTACATTATATTGTCATTTTTGTTTCTTCTATTTCTAACTTCATTTAAGCACCTAAGCATAATAATCCCTCCAATCATTGGATTTATGAATCAATAGCTCCATTTGCATGTCCTTCTCAACGTTGCTACCAGCTAGAGAAACCTTGCTTTGGATGGAATTCCAATAGTATGACCACCCAATTTCCTTAGTATGCAAAGAGTCTCTATTGGTTATATGAGCCTTTTAAAATCTTTGTGATTTTAAGGCTCTTGTTCTCATATGATAACTCTATAACCTACTTTTCCAAGACCACCACCCTCTACCATGGAAACTCATTGGAACATTGGATCTCCCAAATTGTCTTTGTACAAGACATAGCATCCTTGGTAGCCTCTTCATACAACCTTTGTGGAAAATTTTCTATATTAGAAGGTAGCTTAGGAAGATCATCAAGGTTGATGTCACATGTTGGATCCCATCTAACTTTGGACATTACAATAGATAAAAACACAAGAAAAACAAAAATAGCCAAAATATTTAACAACCACTAAAAACCATGTAGCCATAAAACATAAAAACATATCAATATATAAAAATAAAAATGTAAAACAAAAATGTTATAACTTTTCTTACTAACATTAGGGGCTATCTACTATAACCTATTTATCATATCATCTACCATTCCTTACATGAATTCCAACTTGTCTGGGGCCTCCACCTAAGGCTTGGGATGAAATGTAGAAGTAGATGCTTCTAATGAAGGCTTATGTACTGTAATTATGATAACCATCAATATATTTTGTAATGAAAATGTATAACATTTTAAAAAAAAAATGTAAAAAACATCAAGATCAAACTCTGAATATCTTGAGAAAATTGCATTGGAGGGTTGTCTTTTGGAGGAAAATTGCCTAGAAAGGAATCCAAAACATCTAGTGCTTCTTGAGACATCCTTTCCTCTTCTTCTTTGCATCGTTGCTCCTCCTATGTAGTAACTTGGGTAGCCAACCTTTATTTCTTCCCTACAATCAATCAAAACCAAAAATAAAACAAGTTAGTAAACATTTTTCAACAACAAAAATATAGCTAAAGATGACAAAAAAAAAACTAGAAATAAAAAATATAAAACAAATGTGTACATACCTTCAAAATTTTGATTCATCTTCTTAAACTTGATGGCTAGCTTATTATGTGCTAGCTAGTCGACAATGAGAGCATTTTCTTCAATGTATGGCCTCTTCATCATTTCTTTGCTTGTGCCATTAGCTTCTATACATATCCTATTGGTTCTTCTTGCATTAGCATATGTAGCATGGGCTCCACTTCCATCCTATAAGGGCAATAACAACATACACCACTAAAATTCTTAGTAGTAACTAATAGTGACTCTTTAATCTTTTCCACGAGTGGATCTTGGGCACATATCACTAGAACAATGTCATGGGCCTAAGGTTTTGAAAGTTGGAAGACATCACGACCCACCCACTTTCCATATTTTCTAATTACCAAGAACTCTACAAACTATTTGAGATATGCAGCAAATAATTTGTAACACATATAACATATAGAATCAAGGTTGTGAAATTTTTGGATTTGATCTCATAGACTAATGACCAAGAAGGTAGCCCAATCAAACCTAGTGTCATTAGTTAACATATTTTTCATTATCCAAGCCTATTGAAGCCATATGGTTTTCTTCTATGATAAAAACATGGGAAAGGCTCTAGAGTGGAAAAAGGATAAGTTTCATTAGCTTTTTTAATGTTGTACTTACTAAAAGACAATGCACCACCAGTAGAGAAGTTAAGCCAAGCCTCCATTTCCTCTCTATGGCTTCCATCTTTCCCTACTCTAATGGCTACCTTAACATCATTAGAAGGTATGCCAAATAGATTTCTAAACATAGACTTATTAATGCTCAAAATCACATGATAACCATGAACATGGGTGATGAATTTGGTGATCCCATTATTAAAAGAGTCAACCTCATTTAACATCTTAACCACTAACATTGGTGAACTAGGTAGCATGAATAAGTCAAAAAAATATATATCAGTAATGTTATATTGAAAAATTGTAGGAGCTTTGTTTGCCAACTATTTTTGTGAGGAGTCTACTTCACCCTACATGGGCTAGATCTTCTTCTTAGCATAACCTAAAATAGTTACGACAATAGTAGAATCACATACAAAACCTATAATAAAACATAGGTAGTTCATTATCTACTTATATTGTAGACAATTCAAAATCATAAAAACTCAAAAAAATAGAAAACCAAATATACCAAAAATATTAATCATGCTTAGACAACTTTCACTCACCATACTTAGGAAAAGCTCAAAATTTATGATGAGCTACTATAGGTACCCCCTAAGTCTATGTGGGCCCACCATTTATATGTGTGATTGGTAGCTAAAATGTTTTGGTATACACAAGAATACCATGTACAATATCTACTAAACTCATCTTCAAGTTGATTGAGCACTTGCACTCTTATGACTTCACCTGTCTTGAACTTTTCCAAGGTTGTACAAGCCAAACATAGGGTTTGGTCATTTCTCACTAATCCCTTAGGATGTACCCTATACCTACAAAAATGAAGCATCAAAATAGTTAGAACCAAATGACCTTAAATCTAAGAACAAACAAAAATGACAATTTAGAACCAAACTTATGCTTCTAGTAGGTAGGTAATTTGTAGAGGATTTTAAAAGAGTATGTTTATTGTGTGGCCTATCATCAAGGTGTTATCAATGTTGTACTATGAATACATGGATATTTTCAAAATTTGAGATAACCATCTAACTCTTGTTGGATACAAGCTCCTGATATGCTCTACATTCCTCTAAGTGCCGAGATAATTTATTATGAACTTTAAGATGCAGGTAAAAGACCTTGATAAGAGGATATTTATGATGATAGAGGAAACATCTACCACTAAGTGTGACCACATTATCACACTGTTGTAACATCCCCATTCCCAAATGATGTTGTTGCATCATGAAGATGGTGCCTCTTCATAACAAGTGTTATCATTATCGTAACAAGACTTGAAAGGGTATATTGTAACTAAGACCTGAAAGGATGCATTATAATAATCGATGTATCTCTCGAGGTGACCTTTGAGGGTTTGACCTAAGGTATTTATACATAGGCTTGGAAGTCATGCTAGCATGAAGTGGTAGAACTAGTAAAGGCCAGTCACAGGTGTTAAGTGAAGTGGAATAGGAAGTGAATTGACCATTCCTTTTGGCCGAGTTGTAAGCCTAACCATGGTGGAAGTGATGGATTGCCTCTAAAGAGATAGATGCCAAAGGAAGAAAATCCCAAGGAACATTCTTAAAGTATGATCTAGATACACTATTCCATATTAATAAAGCATTTTGTTCTTTCTCTTTCTACATTTTTTCTATTATTTCCTTTACACATAATGTCACATGTTACATATATTTGATTTTTGGTATATTGTCTTCTTACACATAATGCTAATGCAACGTATATTTGATGTTTTCTATGACATCTAGGAATGGGATGTTACAATCGGTATTGAAGAAAACTACAACCCAAGGGCCATTCAAAACCATGGGTTGACTACAACTTGATGATGAACCATGGAGTCACAAACTAGGAAGAATCATGGACCACTATCATTTGCACCACATTTCCATGATGATCTATGTAAGCTAGAAGATGTTGTTCCATTGATTTAATGAACAATGGATCAGGCATATACAAAAGACATAGATCCCACCAACCAACAAAATTCTTTCATGGATATCATTGATCGATAAAGATCTGATTATACCTCATCAAGATTCATCAATTGCAAGAGATGTTGGTAAGACTAGAATATACTGTTCTAAGTAATTCTTAAACATCTTAATACTATAAATATCAATTGATTAAGATTATTGTTAAACTTCTTTTAAAAGTCAGTAATAATTACCTATATTGATCTTGTTTTGTTGAAAGTACTTAACCTTTGTAACTTGGCATTATTCACCACACCAAGACCTAGGTATTGACAAGTTAAGGAGGTTAACTGATCCATAAGATTTTCTAGTCCCCATAGAAAAACTAATACTTAGTGAATGATATTGTCATAATCTTCTGCTTAATACTTTATTAGGGTATAATTGTGATATGAGAAGGTATAACCATCATACTTATTAAATTATAAGGTATAAATATTATATTCATATCCTAGGGTTGGTTTATAATCAAATCCAAGTAATCTAGAGGACCTTAAGTTATCATATGTCACCTCAGTAATGTTATTTCAACAAGATAGACTATTTTGATCCTCTTAATTCCTAAAATTCCAACTTCATTTTGAACCATAAAACTATGTGCAATGCATAGTACACATTGAGATGATCTCAATGGTACACATTTCATCTTGATCAGACTTACAGTTTAAGAGATATCAATGTTTAAAGTTTTTCATTATGTGCACATTAAAATAATTTTAAATTATTAAACTATTATTATAAAAAAAGAGGAAGATAGTGGAATGTCATGGGTTCAAAGCTAGACCTCTCTTGATTTAAAATCATTTTTTAAAAATAATATATATATATTAATTAAAAAAGCCACATTGGCCTTACAAAGGTTATGCAAGTTTGTATAGGCCACATAGCCTACATAAGGCCATGTCAACCCTTAGGATCATGTAGCCCATGTTTTGGGGCTAGTCGAAGCAACCATGTGCCTGTTGCTTGCCTACCTCCATCACTCTGCCATGCCTCTCTACCATCCATTGCACTCTATTTTCCTTCACTGTTGTCTATTCCATTGCCATTCTTTGATGTGTCACCCTCCACTACATCATTCACCCTACACTATGCTCATCCTTGGCCACCATTCACAACACCGGTGGACAATGATGATGTTGCAGATAATAGTCCCTCTTGGCACTCCATGGATACCATGACATTGCGAATAATGATCCCCTTCAATGTTCGTAGACACTGTTGTTGGCACATTTGGCCATTCTATGGAGCAGTCCTGATTTGAAAACTAAAAACTCATGGGATCAATTTTGGTAAACCTCTTGCTTTATTTTCAATAACTCACAAAGGTCAAGTCATGCTTCTAAGGTTGTTGGCAAATCAAAGTTCAATTGGTTAAGACTTTGTGGTGTGGTTCTAAATCAAAGTCTGAATGAGATGATAAGATTGCTATGGGTGTAATTTTGGGGCAAAAACTGGTTTTTGGAAAATTTGCTGCCAGAGCTCAAATGGATTTCAGTGGAAACGTTGGAATACCATTCTCAAAAATATTTCAAAAAAAAATATATATTTTAGTTTTACGCCCTTTTGTAGGGTCCTAATTTTGGCGCAGCTGTTGAATTATGATGGTGTAATCGTTGGAGTTCATCCGTGCTTGTTGCATTTAGGGAAAAAAATGCTAAAACCCTCACTCATGTAGTTGTTGGAACCCAGAAAAGCATGAAACCCTTGGATTGGAGCACCAGTGCTGAAGATCATCCTTGGAGCACTGCTGCTGCTACTAACATGAGCGCCGCTGTGAGTGGAGCCAATCTGCCTTTTGTCGGCATTTGAGTTGGCACACGCGCTAGTCTGTGCGCCGTTGCTGGCCGTCGCGAAAGTGCCTACGCAGAAGGCAGAAACGGCAGGGGAGTGCTGTGCGTCGGCGACGAAGGAGGATGGACAATGGTGGAAGGAGAGAAGCCTTTGTTCTATGTGCGGCGGCCACTATTCTGTGCGTGGCGGCCACTATGACTTCGGTAATGGCCAGATCTAGCTGAGAAAGGCACAGATCTGACCGATGGAGGCGCGGATTCGACGGGCGAACAGAGGTAGGCGAGGACTGCAACGATAGTAGTGGCACCAACACAACACGCAGTGGCGGCAATCAGGAAAGGGGGCCTCCGAAAATAGCACCATGTACATAAAACCCCCAAATCTAAACCTACATTTTTTCTGTGTTCTGTCTCGCACGTAAAGGTCTGGCTACGGTTGCACTGCGGAAATCAAAGAACAGAGATCAAAGAACAGAAAACAAAGGGCAGAGAACCAGCAGGCATGTTTCTAGCTCATCCCTGCAACTTCCAAAAATTTGGTGCAGGTTACTTCATCGCGCAAAATGGATTTTTCTTCCAAAAGATTTATTTCAAATTTTAGGCGGTATGTCGTTCACTCCTCCTACAACTTACATTCCAAAATAGCAGCCATGTCCAACGCCGATGCATCCGGCATCGCATACCAGTTCGATGAATACGACAACAAAGACATAGAGGCATATCAAGACAGGTATCCGGAGATATTTTGGGCCGATGTTGGTAAACCGGAGTTGTAGTTTATTAAATAAAATTTTAAAATTTGAAATAATTCTTAAAACCATATATGCTAAGTATGAAGCCCCAGTTATAAACTTACCTTTTTTAATTATCTTAAGACTTCAAAAACATTATTATTTAAAATATTATGTAAGTTACTACCTACAAATATTTGTAATATTAATATTAACATGTTTATAATATTTTAATATTTATAGTATAGATATAACTTCCAAAACATATGGTTAAAATGGAATATAAATTAACCAACAATATATATATGTAGATATATATATATGTATATCCATAGCATGAAGTACTCATTGTATGAAGCCTTGATTTAGAGACTTGCCTTCAATTATCCCAAGTCATAACAAATATTATTTTAAAATTATTACCCATTATAAA
>MNCI01016050.1:263877-275105 GCA_015680685.1 Gnetum montanum | reverse complement strand
AACTCACAGTACTTGGCAAAGTTGGATGAATCTCTTCAAAGTAAGTCATTTGTAGTTTACACACAACGGAATTGTTACATTTCACACAACCACATTTCGCAACAGCACACACACATACTCACATTAACTACTAAGTTTATTTGGAGGTATTTGGGCCTTGGTGTTACTAGAGACCAGCAGGCACCTAAATCTTGTTCGAGGACGCTCATTGGCGGTCGTGTCCCAAACGGTCGCTAACAACTGTCAATGCCATAGATAACAGTCCCTTCTAACACTTCATTGACACTAATGATGCCACAAATAATGGCCCCCTCCAATGGCCATGGACACTGTTAGTGTAATGGATAGCTACCTCTTTTGACATCCTTTGGCCACCAAGAATAATCATTGTGACAACACATACTTATTTCATCTAGGTTGTGTAGACCTTGCATGGGCCACACAGGCCACATTGGCCCACTTGGGGCTACAAAAACCCTCACACAAGTTGCATAGGTCCTTGGTCAGGTTGCATAAGCCCAGAAAGATGCTATAATGCATCCTTGATGTGCCACCCTAACTCCAATGCATTGATGCTACTCATTACCATCTTATGTCTTCTTGGGTAGTTGCCCATCACTGTCGCACACAAACACCACCACCACTAGTGCCACTCCATGTCATCAACCATGCCTAATGCTTGTCATTGTCTATTCTCCATTGTGTTGTCTGTTATCTCTACTGCTATGTTTCATGACTTTGTTGTTTGCTGGTGTCCATAGACACTGATAGCATCATAGATAACAATCTCCTTTAGCATCTATGGACACTGATGATACTATAGATAATGATCTCTTTCAATGCTTCATAGACATTGATGGCACCATAGATAACGATCCCCTTTGGTGCTCCATGGGCACTAACACCACCATGGATAATAGCTCCCTCTGGCATCCATAGATATGAACAGTGCTACAGATAATGGTCCCTTCCAGTGCTGTATGGACATTGATGGTGCTATAGATAACTACCCCTTTTGTTGCCTCATAGACACCACTAGTGCCATGGATAATGGTCCCCTCTGGAGTCCCTTAGGCATTGTCAACACTGGAGATCGCTGCCCCTTTCAACACCCTCTAGCTACTGAAAAATCCTCACTAATAACATGTTGGTGCATGCACTAGTCAAGTGTTGGTTAGGGCTACGTAGGCACTATGTGGACCATGCAAAGTTTTCATACTGTGTGGACCATGAAAACTTGTGCAAAGGCCCTACTTAGGCAACATTGGCCCTTGGGTAAGTTGGATAGGCCCTACTTGGGCTATGTTGGCCCTTGCATAGGCTACATAGGCCCTTTTCTAGGTCACAAAAATCCCTATCTAGGCCACTCAAGCTATGGCAAGGGTCGCATAGGATAGTAAAAAGGCCTACCCACCACCACCGTTGTCACACCCTCCACCACTCCAAGGGATTGCATAGGCCCTACAAGAGGCTATGCTAGTCCCTCTAAGGATTACACCAATCCCATTGTGGGCCACACATGTCGTCCTAGTGCTACCTAGTTGCTAGCACTCTATCGCCTAGCTACCCAACCACCTAGTCACCAAGCGCTTAGCGTCACCTAGCACTCAGTGTCACCCAGCATCTATGCCTAGCATCATCTCACATTGCCCAACATTGCCCAGACGCATTACTAGTGCTGCCTCTGCTCTTTCCATTGTTATTGCCCTATCTTGTTGATGGGAAAATGTTTCCCATCAATTGATGGAGATTTTTAAATTTCCATCAACTAATGAAAATTTCAAATTTTTTGTCAAGTAACGAAGAATTTGAAAGTTTCTATCAAAAGATTGTTAATTTAAAATTTGCTATATAGGAAATTTTTTAAAAAAATAGAAATTAATGTGTTGGTAGTGAATAAGAGAAGAACTTCATAGTTAACTGCATTTTCCTTGGAGTAGTACTAGGATGGATGACTTCTTGAGAAGTCTCATTTTTTGTGCCAAACGTTCTAAACTCCAAGAGCCATAATGTTTAATTTTGGAAGCATTTTTCAACAAACAAAGAATTATTTCCTATATATTTCAACCTTTTGAACATAATGGTGAAATCAAATATGCCCCATGAAACCCTAAAAATTAGTTTTCACCTCCAATCTTAGCAACATAAGGATAACTAATCATGCCTTGTTGGGACTAGTAAATTTAACCTTTTGGGCCTTGAGATCAAGTGCCTAATCTCTGCTTGTAGTCTTAAGACCACTATGGCATGTCATTAGTTATACTAATAGAGTTAGTATTCTAAGGGTAGGAGTATTGTTAAGAATTAGATAATGTAGTGAAATATTACCAAAATTAGTTGGATTTTAGTTGATGAATCTATTAATGAAACAAAATGGTCTTGAATAATCAAGAAGATGTATATTAATTCATATTGCAATTAAAACATATGGTAGAACAACATGGAGAGTCACAATATCATTTCCATAAGATGTATGATACCCATGAAGAGAAATGATCCAGAAGAGAATCCAAGAATGAGAATAAAATTTGCAACATACAATGTGCTTGCAAGATTTCTAATGAGTGAAAAACATCTACTATGTCCACCCTAGGCCTTGGATTGGCATGAGTATCGATACCCATACATTTTAGCAGAATTACAATATTTGGATGCTAATGTCTTATGCTTACAAGAAGTCTTGCCATGGGAATTCCTATACCAATTTCAACTAAACTTAGAGAATATGGAATACAGAGGTATTTATAAGCAAAAAGGTTCTCCTAGAAGTTCTTCTTTTGAGCCATATAGATTAGCCTATTGTAGAAATCACATCAGATGGTTGCGTGATCTTTTATAAAGAAGCCAAGTTTGAATTGGTACAAATATTTGAATGGGATTTAGAAAATATGATTTTTGAAATTATAGAACTTCAAACCATGGAAAAGAAAGAATAGTTAAGATTTCAAAAAAAATCCACATAATCATGGTAGTAATTCTAAAAGTCCATCTATTAGGAAGATGTGTATGTATGGTCAACACACATTTAATTGCCAAATTAACATATCCAGATGTTAGATTATGCGAAGGGGCATACTTGTTTAAGAAAATAGGAAAAAGTTTGAAGAATAAGTTATTCCTAAGCTATATCAATTTGGAACCAATTGTTCTTTGTGGAGACTTCAATGTGAAAGTTGGAAGTAGTGTTTATCAATTCTTAAAATATGGATGTGTAAAAGAATCCTTGGAAGATAAACTTGATCTGAAGAAGATGTTTCCATCAATTCAACATGCAATTCCATTGGATAGTGCATATTTTTCTTACTTTGAATCTTCAATAGATTAATTAGATCTCAAAATTTAAGAATAGATGATGTTGATGGATAGTACTCATCAAGAATCATAGTTTACCAATTACTCTATCATGATTAATGAGGATAGGTGAACAACATTTTTCATTGAGACCTTAGATTATATTTAGTATGATTTCCAACTCTTCCAAGTTACCAAGTTGCTAGAACTAATTTCTAAAGAAGAAGTGGAGAAGAATCAAGATCAAGCCCTTCCATCTTGAACAAGACCATCCGATCATATACAAATTATGATAGAATTACAAATACTTTCACTAGTTCATAAGGTTGATCAAGATTAGCAAGCATCTCACTCTTACTTGTATTGATAAATCTTATTATTTTCTTCAATGTTTAATTAATATTTTAATTAGATAAGTAAAATATCTAAGATAATAAAATTTTGGAATAAAAGGATTTGCCCTGCCTTCACTTGGATAACAACATATAAGTTGCACTTTGTGTGATCTTGGTTAGGACTAGTGATTGGTGGTTGGTAGATCTTTAATTCACCTCTTATCATTATCTAGAAAATGGGGTAAGTATTAAGAAAGTAATATTTAATTTTCTATATATTTTTCTTACATGTGTCTCATTTTTAGAATAAGAAAGAAATAACTTCAAGTCCAAAAGGAGAAATCAAATTATTGGAGCTGGAAAAAGATAGTGAACGTGAACTTGTTTGAGGATGAATGAAACTTAAGGGTGATAGATTGTAATGTCCCCATTCCCAAATGATGCTGTTATATAAAAAAGATGGTACCTCTTCATAACAAGTGTTATTGTTATTGTTGAAACACCACCAAATCTAGATTATGGCATCTTGACTGCAATTTTGGCTAACTGTTGAGACTACGCTCATCCCTAGTTGAGAGTGTAGTTATCCTCTTGTGGAGAACATAGTCAACATGAAGGCTAGTTTTGGCAATATTTTTTCTAAGTGTTGAGGCTATGCTCACCCCTAGTTGAGTGCGTAGTCATCCTCTCATGGAGAGTGTAGTCAACAAGAAGGCTAGTTTTTGTAATTTTTCTAAGTGTTGAGACTATGCTCTTCCGCAAATGAGAGCATAGTCAACCTCTTGTAGACAGTGTAGTTAGCTAGAATAGTCTCCAGTAGCTTCCACAGTAGAGAAACGATGCGTAATTTAACTTTAGAATGTAGTCAACTCACCTTCGGCAAGCGTAGTCAGCAAAAATCTTTCTTTTTTGTATTCCCTTTTGCCCCAAAATTGTAACTATGCTTGACCCCACACAACATGGTGGAGAGCATAGTCCCATAGAGTGTAGTCTTTGGCTTTTATTTTTTAGGCACCTTGCAAACTTCTCGGCACATACATGTGGTTGGCAACATAGTCATAGTCCCATAGTCTTGCAGAGTCTAATAGAGCATAGCAAAGCATAAGACCACTAGCCTAGTGAAGAGAATAGTTGGGTGAGAGCGTAGTCCCAACTATCCCCTCCACCCCTTGGTAGCCATATCACATTTTTTGCTAACTCTAAACCTATAAATACTTGCACCCTCAAAGTTGTCAGGGTTGGCAAATCTAAGGAGCACTTGGGAGAAAACCAAAGGCATTTTGGCAAGCTAAGAAGAGGTAAAGTTGTAGACCATTATAGTTCCCTCATAGCCTAACAAAACATTGTAGCCAAGGGTACACCATGGTGGCCAACCTAGCAGATGCAAACACCTTGAAAAAATGCTAATCTTCATAGCTAGACACCCCTAAGACTGTGATTACGTTGTCCACTGCACCTATTGCACACTGTGTACCTTCTAATCCCCTTTGGTATTAACTACACTCAATCCCATTTGAGGTGGTGTTCTACTTCCCTCTCCCTTTCTTTGCATTTCTTTTGCACTTGCATTTTTTATTATTTTATTGCATAGCTACACCTAAAACTACACTCAGGCGATAGTCCCCGTGTTTTGACATTGTCTACTTCGCTGAAACTCTTGACAATGCTTGCTCATTTTGGATGCTTGTAATTACACTCAACCCCATTGACACTGCAAACATTGTAAACACTACTTGCACCCTCAACACCATCTCACATTAGCACCATAGCTAACCACATTGTACCCCTATTACATCTAGTAAGTCCATGTTTGATTGACTAGATCATTTAGGGCATCCCATCTCTACCTCTAGTAGACCATTATGTGGATTCGGGGTTAGGTTGTATGCCCTTGGACCTTGGTGTTCCAACTAACAAATTTTTGATTACTACAGTTTCTAGCTTCATGGTGGCCAAACCATTTTCTTTTTTAGATTCCATTGTGGTTGTCTTGCATGCTCTCTACATCATAGTTGCTAGCTTCAGGCCAGCATAAACAATAACACCCCTATGGACCTGCTGTTCATGTAGTAGTAGCTAGACCTTTGGCTAGCATAGGCATTATCTACTAACTAGTTGGTGTATATTGGACCCTATAGTTAGTTCCCTCAGAACCCTGTGTAGTAACCCAAAGCACACATATCCACTATTTGCCAAATTCTTGACACTTTCAATTGGAGCATAGTCATCTCCAGCATAGAGAGCATAGTCAGCTCTTCAGTGTAGAAAGCATAGTCAACTCTCTGGTGTAGAGAGAGTAGTTAGTGGTGTTAGCAGTATTTCATGATCAACAATCCTTACAGTCCCCTCTTGCAACTTAATCTACATCCATGAACCCAAAACAACCTTCAACATTAGTCCCAAGCACACTCACCATGTTAACCATCCAATAGGAGACTAGGATTGACAACCTTGGGAATCCCATAATGGCAAAGCCAAGGCAATCCCTTAGGCTATGCAGTCAAGACCGAGAGTATGTCATCTTAAGTGATGAGCAATACAACTTTATATGTGTAAAGGTTCAAGTAGGAATATCTGTAGACAGCTTGGACATGAAAGCAAAACAAAGCTATGAACTGATCCATCAAAATGGAAGGAAGTATATCCCTTCCTCACTCGATATTGAAACACCACAAAAATTTTTGAGTTTAGCATTTTCCTGACAAGAAGCAGATCCCCGTGACCCACAGACGACTTTGGCTATATTTGAAGTCACACAGGGCAATTTTGAGAATCGAAACACCTGGTTTTTACCAAGTGTTGTGCCAGTGTATACGCCTAGCGTATACGCCCAGTTTTAAACCAAGTGTTATGTCGGTGTCTACGCCCAGCGTCTACACCCATCGTCTACGCCTGACGCTCAGCATACACGCCTCACATGCACGCTCAGCAGATGAAACAGGAGCAAGAATTGAAGCAAGTCGATGTCCAGCATCCATCAGCGTATACGCCCCAGCGTATATGCCAGCATCTATCCAAGTCCACGCCCAGCGTATACGCCTGGCGTATACGCCCAGCGTATACGCCGGCCTGTTGTAGCGTATACGCCTAGAGTATACCATGTTTCTAAATTGTAACGCCCGGTCTATACGCCACGTGTCTCCCAGTCCGATCTTCCCGATAACCCTACCCCTATAAATAGCCCAGTTTTCTGTATTTACCAAGTCCGCAAAAATTTACCAGAGCAGACCCAGAGCAATTACGCTGTAAACAAGAGCCCAATAACCCTCTTACGCTTACGCTTACGCTGGAAGTTCTGTACGCCGAGCACAATCCGCACTCCGCCTACCGTGCCAACCAGCTACATCCCTGCATCCACCGGGGGTTTACGTCCGCCTTGTGTCCCTACATGAGTGCGTTAGACCGGTACACAACATTTTGACTCTGTAATTCATTGTTTACGTTTGTTGCAAGTTCTTTTACAGTTTTACGTCAATTTTGCCCACGCTTCGTTTATGCCTGCTTACGTTTACGCTCCATCTGCATCCGTGTACACTCACACTGTTTACGCCGTTTGCATCTGCTTATGCCCTTTACACTTGTTTACGCTGTTTATGCTGTTCATGCCTATACACGCTTACATTGGGCCTATCTTGGTTTACGCTATTTTCGCCTGACGTTGTTTACGCCCCTCTACGCTTATGCTCTGTCTGCGCCTGTTTCACCATTTACGCTCCGTTTACACATAACCCAGTGTATAACACTTCGGTGACGCTCGGGGAAGTCCTTGTTTGATCCGCATGCGGACCATCCAAGGCACTCTGCCTTCGTCTCTTCCAGCCTACCCTCAAGCAGAGGCAGGGTCGACTATGCTTGTCCGTGGATCTTTTGGTGCCTGTAACGTTCTAGCCTTGCACCGATGATTTCGGTCGGCACAGTTTTTGGCGCTAGAAGGAGGGCCTCTTCGCTTAAATAGACTGCACATTCCTTAGCGTCTACACTCATCAGCATTTTCGCTGCCCTGTTTAAACCCCCGACTCAGCGTCTACGCTGTCGATTCTTCAGCGTCTACGCTACATAGACCCTAGCGTATACGCTGCACGTTTACGCCAGCGTTTACGCTGCACACAAACCCTAGCATATACGCTGCACGCTTACGCCAACGTTTACGCTGCACACAAACCCTAGCGTATATGCTGCACGCTTACGCCAGCGTTTACGCCGGACACTTACCCTGTAGATTCGTCTACACCAGTCGCATACACTACGTTATCCACATCAATCTCGCACACTCAAACTATCTATCATCATGAATCCCATCAACATCACCGCCGCTACTACCTAGAACGTTAACATCTCAGACACAACGGTTGCCCAGCAATCCATCACACAACATATGGGAGGGCAACCCACAATTGGGCCTCGTCAGTCGTTGAGGTTACAAGGGAGAGACCCTGCCGCTAACGTTATAAGCCAAGACGAGTATAACTTCATTTGCATTAAGATGCAAGCTGGCCTGGCAGTAGACTGGGCTGAAATGGAAGTAAAAAGGCAATTTGAAATCTTTTACAGAGAGGGATATGAATTCATCCCTTCCCCGTACGACGTAATCCCCATTTCGGAACAATTTTTGGAGCTCTTTACGCAGCTCCTTCTGCACAGGAGCCAATCGCTAGACCAAATTACGGTAGATCCACAACGGGATGAAGAGGACGAGTTCGCTGCGCAATTTGAACATGAAGACTCCTATCATACTCTTAGTCCACATAACCACATGAACCCCATCTTTAACCCGGACGCAGGGGAAACCATACCCCTCCAACCCCTTAACTCTGCCCACACCCAAGCACCATTACAAGGAACATCCGTGTTAGCCCAGGTCCCTCCCCAGGGTAACCTTTTTAGAGCTGCGGGTTCATCCTCACAAGCACCGCCCCCTCACAGTAACGTGGGGGTGACATTCCAATCCCAAGTGGTAAGAATGCCACACGTTATACCCGTGTCCACATCTGTCCACTACATCCCGCATGTCCAAATGCATACACCCCCTTTCACTGCCGTAACCCAACAAGGGGCCTCCTCATACAACATGGCCGGACCATGGCCGATGATGGGCACGACGTCGCACCAGATTTCCCACCACTATGTACCACCCCACACGTTGCCACCAGCTCATGTGCCTCAGGCACAGCCACGACCACAGCAGCAACAACCTCCTCTCTATAATGTAGTGCCCCTAGTGCCATCTACTGTACACTTCCCACAAACGCTACCGCCAACAACGCAACTTTCAGCCTTCCAATCCACCGTTCAACAGTCTAACCCATACAGCCTGTCACAAGGCCAAACCGCCATGCTCCCAAGCGCTCAGGATTGGGCAGATGCCAAAAGAATGATGCAGGAATTAACTGACGAGGTAAAATGCCTCAAGACAACCATTGACAGGGAATTGAAGGTAGTAGACTTCTATAACGATGACCCCATCAGCTCTTCTGTCCCGCCTTTAACTCTACCCAAGGGCGTCTCCCTACCAACGCTAACCAAGTATAATGGGGAGACAGATCCTAACGTGCATTTAATAATGTTCAGGTTAGAGTGCGCACTGCTACAAGCATGGCCCCACGCGATCCTGCGTGTTTTTCCCATGTCCCTTTCAGGGAGAGCACTCAATTGGTATAGGGCGCTCCCAAGAAACTCTGTTTCCTCTTTGGAGAACCTACTGCACCAGTTCGTGACCAGGTTCAAATATAACCTGAAACCTGAGGCCACACTAGATAGCCTCATGCAGGTCAAGCAAACACCGCTTGAACCGGTCCAGAAATTTATTCAGAGATGGAGCGTGGCCCTCAATGAGCTGCACAAGGAAATCTCCCAGACATACCTGCTCACTATTTTGAAAGGAGTCGTCAACGACTTCTTTAAATCCAAGTTGTACTATCTAAATGCGTGCAATCTCAACCAAGCCTTCGAGAAAATTAAAAACATAGAAGAAGCAGCCCAAAACAGCAATGACCCGGCCTACATAGCCTTCAAAAATCAACATGCTAAAAAAGATATAGAAAAGGCTAAAACAACTATAGCATCGATAGCAGGGGCACAACAAAAAACTAGGCCGCCGCAAACCCCTGCTAATTACAACAAACCAACTCCAACGATTGCGCAAGAATCATCGTCACAGCATAATCCAGCGAACTGCACACGCAACTTTGAGAGGAAAGAACCCTCTCAATATACACCCCTGCCCATGAAGCCATCCCTACTTTTTGACCAGCTCCTAAAGGCCGATTTAATGCAGCATAAGCAGTTATCTCCCGCGGCCATCCAGAGACATGACCGGTTCTGTCAACTCGTTAAGAACAAAAGCCTAGCAATGCCGGATGAGCCCCCTGTACCTAAAGGCTTCAGGATGGATCACTTTTGCGATTACCATCAATGAAACAGGCATGGAAGAAATTACTGTTTCACCTTGAAGCAGGACCTGCAGTGAATGATCAATGAAGGCCAAATCACCTTCGACGAAGCAAACCCAATTCAACAGCAAAATCAAGCTATGGGGGTCTATAAAGACCCTTTAAACACTAAAGAGGCGCCATACACCATCAGTACAGTCTGCCTTGACGATGATTCTGAGCCATCTTACGTTAACACCATATCTCCCGAATATACGCGGCCAACATCCAACAAACCTTTTGTAGTTCGCACACCTGTCCCTGCATCTACACCCGCACCCCAGCTGTCCCATCCTTTCCAACAACCGTATGTCGTTCAGATACCCCCGGCAGTGGCGACACCTAACACCACGACATGCGACAAGCCATATGTGGTACGTGTCCCTCCTGTCACTCCCCTAAACACACAAACTCCGCATAACTGACCTACTCCTTTTGTGGTCCAAGTACCCTCAGCAACCGCAACAGCGGAGGTCCAACCTTCGCCCAAACCAACCCCATTTGTCATTAGAGTACCCAAAGGTCCCCAGGACTACCAAGCCTCTGTGTCACAAACACAACGCCAACCTAAGCCCTACGTTGTTAGGGTGCCTGTCCAGCCCTCTAACCAAGCACATCCAACAGTACAAGAGTCACCCCGTCCAACCCCATATGTGGTAAAACTCCCAGGGCTAACCGAAATGCCAAAACCAACGGCACCTCCACACCGCACGCGAGAACGTCCCAGAGATAGACTTGTGCGTGAACGTATGGGGAATGAGTGCCAAAGGTTATCTCTGGGGCCACCTAAGCCCACTCCCCTCAACTCCGTGCCCATGTCATCATCTACTGATCAACCAAGCACAGGCAATGAAGGCGAGTCATCTGAAAAGCATGAATCATCCGAAATGACAGCTCCGAGAACTGACAAACCAACCAGATGGGAGATAAAACTGTTGGGTCCAATGGATCCAATCAACACTGATAGAAACACCCCCAACAGTGAAAACTTCGCAACTACCTTGACACAAGTCACGCAAGCATTAAAACAAAAAAACACTTCATTAAGCTTGTATGACTTAGTCCTAACATCTCAAACGCATCGAGAAGCTCTAGTGCGCATGTTAACATCAATCCCGGTGAGTGAGGATATACCCCCAAACGAACCCTCCATCCATGCGGTGATGTTCTCACC
>MNCI01016050.1:229365-254805 GCA_015680685.1 Gnetum montanum | reverse complement strand
CTGGAATCATGACTATAAACTGATACCACAGAATAGTCCTGGAATCATGACTATAAACTGATACCACAGAATAGTCCTGGAATCATGACTATAAACTGATACCACAGAATAGTCCTGGAATCATGACTATAAACTGATACCACAGAATAGTCCTGGAATCATGACTATAAACTGATACCACAGAATAGTCCTGGAATCATGACTATAAACTGATACCACAGAATAGTCCTGGAATCATGACTATAAACTGATACCACAGAATAGTCATGGATTATGACTTTAAACTGATACCACAGAATAGTCCTGGATTATGACTTTAAACTGATACCACAGAACAGTCCTAGGTTATGACTTCAAACTAACACCACGAAGTCCGCTAAGACTATAAACTAGCTCGCCTTTTCATGGTCCGCTAAGACTCAAAACTGGCAACGTAACATCTGCCACGATGCTAAACAGGCAATGTCCAACGGGTTACGACACAAAACTAACCCATGATAGTCTGCTAAGACTATAAACTGGCACGTTCATTTTCGACTCTTCACTCCACAACCACATTCATCAGAATCATTGCATCCCTCATTAGCATCGTCGACATTCGCATTCAATGCTCAGAATCGCCACAATATTTTTGTTCACCTGAAGCTGTTTAAATCTAAACTCATTACTTCACTCATGGTTTTCTTGACTCTTTGGAGTTGTGTTTGCAGGATGACGCTCGGAAGTTCTTGTACGAGAGCGCGTTTCATCATAGGCAACAAGATGAGGCAATGTCCATTTGTCCACTTGGCAAGATTAAATCGAACCGTTAACCCACACATCCCCATTCCCCGAAAATCCACTATCTGTTTACCAAAATATTGCACACTACGAAACGTTACAGCAGTCGCAACGCACAAAACACAATACTCGCGCATGAGTACAAGGGTAAATTTCAAAAAAAAAAAACGGGACCCTTGGCACTTCCCATATAAGCCCCAGGTGGGAAGGTATCGGTCTTGAAAATACGTACTCATGTCAAAAGCAATCAAAAAACATCCTGTTGCATGGCTTTGGCACATCGCTTACAGTTTCCCCAAAGAAGGGTGCTGTTCCTCCAAAGAATGCCAGACATTACCCCGTGGCTTTGGCATTGACAACAAGTCCTCTTGAACACTAACCAAGGGCACTGTTCTGCCAAAGGACGAGCATCGCATGCCTGAGTTCCGAGTCTGCCAAAAAATGGCTATCGACGAGGACCGACATGCCGCACACCTGAGCATCCCATTTTCCCAGCATGATCCCTTGGGCAGTCACCAATTCCCACAATCCCTTCTCTCCTACCAGCTACCAATCTCACATTTTCAATCCCATACAATACTAAACACGGTGCGATGATGTCTGATCAAGTGGCAAAGGACAAAGCTTTTATCAAGTTGCTTGTGGTGTTTTGCGCTTCTTTGTCGATGCTTCTCGGGTCGATTCCTCCAAGCGTCAACAAAGAGGGGCCAATGAAACACCACAAAAATTTTTGAGTTTAGCATTTGCCTAACAAGAAGCAGATCCCCGTGACCCACAGACGACTTTGGCTACATTTGAAGTCACACAGGGCAATTTTGAGAATCGAAACACCTAGTTTTTACCAAGTGTTGTGCCAGCGTATATGCCTAGCGTATACGCCCAGTTTTAAACCAAGTGTTGTGCCGACGTCTACTCCCGGCGTCTATGCCCGTCGTCTATGCCCGACGTCTACGCCCGACACTCAGCATACACGCCTCACACGCATGCTCAGCACGTGCAACAGGAGCAAGAATTGAAGCAAGTTGACGTCCAGCATCCATCAGCGTATACGCCCCAGCGTATACGCCAGCATCTATCCAAGTCCACGCCCAGCGTATACCATGTTTCTAAATTGTAGCGTATACGCCCAGCGTATACCATGTTGTAGCATATACGCCTAGCGTATACCATGTTTCTAAATTGTAACGCCCGGTCTATACGCCACGTGTCTCCCAGTCCGATGTTCCCGGTAACCCTAACCCTATAAATAGCCCAGTTTTCCGCATTTACCAGGTCCGCAAAAATTTACCAGAGCAGACCCAGAGCAATTACGCTGTAAAAAAGAGCCCATAAACCCTCTTACGCTTATGCTTACGTTGGAAGTTCTGTACGCCGAGCACAATCCGCACTCCACCTACCGTGCCAACCAGCTGAATCCCTGCATCCATCGAGGCTTTACGTCCGCCTTGTGTCCCTACACGACTGCGTTAGACCGGTGCACAACATTTTGACTCTGTAATTCATTGTTTACGTTTGTTGCAAGTTCTTTTACAGTTTTATGTCAATTTGGCCCACGCTTCGTTTACGCCTGCTTACGTTTACGCTCCGCCTGCGTCCGTGTACACTCACACTATTTACGCCGTTTACATCTGCTTACGCCCTTTACACTTGTTTACGCTGTTTACGTTGTTCACGCCTGTACACGCTTACACTGGGCCTATCTTGGTTTACGCTGTTTTCACCCAACGTTGTTTACGCCCATCTACGCTTACGCTCTGTCTGCGCCTGTTTCACCGTTTACGCTCCATTTACACATAACCCAGTGTATAACACTTCGGTGGCGCTCGGGGAAGTTCTTGTTTGATTCACGTGCGGACCATCCAGGGCACTCTACCTTCGTCCATTCCAGCTTACCCTCAAGCGGAGGTAGGGTCGACTGTGCTTGTCCGTGGATCTTTCGGTGCCTGTAATGTTCCAGCCTTGCACCGACGATTTCGGTCGGCACAGATATCATCCCACTCATAGAGCCCTACTATTGGATGTTAGCTAAGATTATTTGAGCAGGTGAGCGTGATGTAGGAATGGGCTATGAGGAGCCCCTATAAGAAGAAGAGGAAAATTTTAAAGCTAATCCAAGCATGAGGGCTCTTTTCACACCATCTTCTAATGGGAGATCCCTAGTCTGGCTCTTCCACAGTTTTGTTCACCCATTCTCCTTGAGATGATCATAGCACTTGCATCACCTTCCTACTCCACCAGGCCTAGGTCAATTCCTATGATTGCAATGCATTAGACACAACATACATATTATGATGTAGTAGCCCCCTTTAGCTTGCCTTTCATGGCATTGTTGCCATCCATTCAGCCATCACTGAATGTAGCAACTAGGTTAGCTTAACCATGCATCCACATAGGGTCCATTTCTAGGCCCCAAGTGACTCAGGAACCCTACATCATTCCTATTTCATCAGCACCCTTGGCATTGGCCTAGCCAACATATGCATTGCCTACCTTGATTACCATCCCTATAGCACAACCCATGCATCAAGCACATTCTATGATTCTATAACTTGCAACCAAGCCATGGATCACATAGCTAGTCCAACAAAAAATCACACAATTGGCATGGCTAGTTAGAATGTCTCAAAACTTAGACTAGGTATTCTAGATGATCTAAAGCCTGACAAAAGAGGTAAAGTGACTCAAATCTGCCTCTTTTGAAATTGTCAAAGTGGGGGACTTCTACCAGGACAACCCTATAAGTTCTATGGTCCCTCCTATAACTCTTCCAATTGGGGTCCCATTGCCTCAATTCACCAAATACAATGGTGAGGGAAACACCACTGCACATCTAGTCACATTTAGGTTGGAGTGTTTGCTATTGCAAGCATGGCCACATGCCATCATATGTGTGTTTGCCATGTCACTTAGTAGCAAAGCATTAAATTGGTACCGTGTATTGCCCAAAAGCTCCATCTCCTCTTTGGAGTACCTCTTGGACCAATTTGTGACACACTTCAAATACAACTTGAAGTCAAAGACCACCTTGGATCAACTAATGCAAGTGAAGTAGGGTCACCTAGAGCTCATGCAAAAGTTCATTCAGTGTTGGAGTGTCTTGTTGAATGAAATACAAGAGTTGATAGCTGAAGCACATATCTTGGCCATTTTTAAGGGCATAGTCAACAACTTCATAAAGTTAAAACTGTATTACTTAGGCCTACAATCCCTAAGCCAAGCCTTCACCCAAACCAAAAGCATATAAGATGTAGCAAAAGCTAGTAGGGACCTAGCCTATGTGGCCTACAAAACTCAACATGCGAGGAGGGATAACTAGATAGCCTGGAGCCTTAGCTAATAACAAAGCTACCAACCCTAGCACATGGGCAACCAACTAGACTACATCCTTGGTGGCCATTACCCAAGCTGTTTCAAGGCCTAACTTTGAGTGCAAGGATTATTCTAATTTCACCTTGTTACCATTAAAACCTTTAGAGTTGCTAGATAAACTATTAAAATCTAGACTCATCTAGTATAGGAAAATGTCCAAGGATGCCCACAAGAAACATGATAGATATTGTGAGTTACTAAGGAATGCCCCATCGGTGGCACCAAATGAGCCCTTGATTCCAAGGCATTTTAGGCTAGATTGATTTTGCCACTACCACTAGTTTCCTGGCCATAACATTGATTTTTGCATAGCCTTTTAAGACAATCTACAAAGGATGATTGACAAAGGTAAGTTGTTACTTGACATTGCAAACTCGATCAAGCCTCAAAACCAATTTATGAGGGTGTATAATGACCCTCTAAAGGTAGATGATGCTGGCTATGTCATAAATGCTATTAATGTTGATGGAAATCCAAAACTAGTGTAGCAGCCATTCATGGTTTGGGAACCCTCTAATGGTGCAAGGGTCACCTTGGCCCCCATGGATTCAAGGCCCCCTTTCATAGTTAGAGTGCCACCTCAAGCATTCACAATGTCATTCATTATTAGGGTCCCCCTGCAAGTTGTGTCAATAATCATGGTTTAGCCACCCTTCATTGTTTGAGTGCAATGGAATGTTAGCCCCTCACTTGCTTGGAACCTAGTAGTGGCCAATGCATCAGTTCCTTCCTTTCCAAGGGGTAACCTCGTTGGCAACACTAGCAAGCCCTCAAGGTGGCAACATAGAGGACCTAATGAGCATCATATAGATAAGATGGTTAGGCAACATTAAGACCAAAGAGTGCTAGGTCCACCAAAATCAATTCCCATATGTACGATCCTTATGGCCAAAAAAACTAAAGAGGCTATAGCGAGCAAATAGCTAGGGAGCATTGAGGCCCTTAAACAAGCTAAGTAAATAAAGCCTAGGTTGCCTCCATGAGAGATTTTTCTCTTAGGCCACATGGAAAAAGTCAAGGCTAGTAAAAACATGGCTGATGGCAAAGACTTCATGGATGCATTAGCCCAAGTCAAACAAGTGCTCAAATAGAAGAACACAACATTAAGCTTGTATGACCTATTCATAACCTCATCTGCCCATTGTGAATTACTAGCACAGATGTTGATCTCCATTCCTATTATAGAGGACATCCTTGCATATGAGACCTCCATCCATGTAGTGATGGTGCCACCTACACCACAAGAATTGAGTTCCACATCCCTAGCATTCCTTAATGAAGAGATTAAGATCAAACCCAAGAGGGGTGAGGTCATAACAGCTCCTATGTTCATTACCATACACGTTAGGCAATGTAAGATTCGTAGAGTATACATTGATGATGGAGCAACCACAAACATAATACCATGCACTGTCATGGACAAGCTAGGCCTCATAGAATAAATCAAGCCAGCAAAAATTGCATGCTTAAAATCATTCAATGGATCACATATCATCATCAAGGGCACTATAACTATAGCTTTTGTAGTAGGGGAACAATTCCCTATCATTGTTAAATTCATTGTCATCGAAGAGATGTCGGGCTTTAACCTAATATTACATAGACGTTGGCTAGCCTAGTTATGAGTTGTCTCCTCTCCAATTCATCAATAGATCCACTTTGCCCCTTTGGCCATCAACAACATAAATATGGAGCAAGGGTCAAAAGTTAAGTTTTTTGATGATGCACCTACAACAAACAATGAGAAGCATGAGGTAGGCACAACCAAAAGAGAAAAAGAAGCTAATGACCTCCCAAAGGATACCCTTTAGGTAGAATTTCCATTTGACATAGTGAGTAAAGGTCAAGGAGACTACTAGATAGTGCAATCTAGACCCTACGCACCCCCTAACCTACATCAAGTTAGGAAGCAACTATGTGACTAAAGTATCCCCTTAGTCCAAAATGCATTAGGTGCCTATCTGCTATTCTTTTCTGTGCATACTGTATTTTACCTTTTCATTCATGTCACATTTTTTTAATTAGATCAACATTATCTTTTGCTTATCATGCATCAATTTTCTTTGTTTACACATTTATTTACTTTGTTTATGCATTCGTTTGCTTTGTTTATGCATTCACTTAGTTAGTTTACACTCTCGTAGTTATTAGGTTAATGCATGAAAAATATCAAAGTGCATATAAATCATAAACAAAAAAATTATCAAAAAGAGAGATAGCAAAACATGGCCCAAAATGACTTTAAACTAGCAATATGTGACTCAGAATGACCTTAAACTATACTTTCAATCCCCTCGTAGTGGCCTAGAATGACCTTAAACTACCACCTTAGCTCGCTATGACCTTAAACTAGCAACACATGGCCCGAAATGGCTAAACACTAGCATTGGACCCCATGTTATGGCCTTAAACTAGCATGGGACCCATCAAGGCTTTAAACTAACAACAAACTTGCTATGAATTCTAATGGCCCAGTATCGTTATGACTCGCAATGGCCCAGACTTGCATAGTCATAACAAATGCAATAAAATCATCATATAGGGATGAAAGTTTGTACATTATACTTAGCAAAAAATCATCCATAGAAAATGTAATATGAATAGAAGTACATAGCTTGAATAGCATCACATGGCAAAAATTTAGTAAAAAAAATCCCAATGGAAGCTACATTTGGTCATGCTTAAGTAGTAGTGCTAGGTGGGGGTGGAGGTTTTGCTTCCTCCATTGGGTTGGTGGGGCCTACAACATCACCTAGTACCTACCAAAACCATTAACAAATATGTTTAATTTGTAAGCAAGCATGAATTATATGAGAACTTAAAACACAAAAATCATAAAAAACTAATGTAGTAGAGACTAACCTGGGAGGGTCCTGCATTGGTGAGTTTTAGAGGTAACGTTTCAATGTCAGCTTCCAAGCATCAGAGGATCTCAGCTTTGAAAAGTTGCATCCATTTCTCCAAGCCAAAGTTAATACTTGCAAGGGTCTTGCCTTTCTCCATGGTGGTCCATGCAGGTGGCTCCATAGAAAAAGTGGTAGAAGAGGGCTCTTTGAAGGGGGTGATGATCTATCTCACGGGAGAGTCACTCATGACTGTACTATACGTAAACAAGTCATATGCCTACTTACCATAAGTTGCTTCAAGAAACATCTCGAGATGATGATGCTTGGTAGATTCCTCCTTGTACCATTGCAAGTACGTGTCGTGCTCCTACTTACACTTATGCTTGTGATTCTTCTGTATTTGCCCCCATTGATAAACCTTTGTGCTATAATTCTTCCAATCCTAGTTCTAAGCAAGAAAATCCATCTAGAGTTGCTAATCCACTAGCTTCCATGTGGCCTCATTCTTACCTTTGAGAGTGGCCCAATATCTAGCATAATCGATCTCAAAGGTACACTAGGTCCCATCTCCCTGTGATCTAGCCACTATGAAGTCATATTTGGATTGAATATCCTTAATCTTCTTATCTTAGCTAGTCACCTTCTCTTGCAGTTCATGCTCATGTTTTCACAGGTGCTCATTTGAGGGCTTGCTGACTCACAACACCTTTGTATAGGAAAGTGTGCACTTATTTGATATCTCGTACATATGACGAGGTGTCTGATCAACTTTAGGAGGAAGGTCAAGCAAGGAATCCATATTGATAACCTTGCTTGGATCCCATTGTAGCTTAGGACCTATAGGCATTGCACACATATGAGCATCTAGGTAATGAGTAATATGTAGGATAGAATAAGGTAAAGTAGCATTGCATACATACCAAGATTAGGCATTGTTTATCATAAGTGGTCCATCATTTCCTCAACAATGCTTTCCATGAAAGTGAATTTATCCAGCATATCTACCCATGGCTCCATGCAGTAGGTAGATGTGGGATCATTGGTAGGAATATATGATGTTGTAATATAATGATGTAATTAGCATATGACCTAATAGCTAAAGATACCAAAGTAAACAAGGGAAGACATATGACAACACAAGTTGATTACCTAGCAAGTCATTAAGCATGAGTGTAGGGGGGCTCACCTAGCTACGTACCATCAAATAAAGTGTCAAAATCACCCACATCAAGGTGGAGCAACCCCTCTTCTTTCAACTACCAGAGGACCTCTACCACCTCATGAAGATCATCTCCATAAGCCACCTCCTCCTCAGCTTGAGGAGGTACTTCCTTTGCTACTACCTTGGCTACTTTGCTTATAGTCCTCTCTTCTTTTTCTACAATTAACACACATACACATATAGCACACCATTACCCATAGCGCATCATTAGCTAATTAAATTTATATCACAAGAGAAAAATATAAAAATAATAATATATACATGAATGTAACTAAGGCATCTAAGAAGTTGCACATAATAACCTATAACATCTACCTGCAAGCTTTGTAGCTTGATGTAGATCCTTTTCTTGCTTAGCTTCCTAGTCTTAGGGGTAGCTTCCTCTTGAGGATGAGACCTCTTAATCTAGCCTTAGATGGCCCTACCATCTCTACTATGTAGCAATTCACCTTGCTCATGTCTCTGGTGCCAACTAGAAGACCCTCGCTTGTACTATCATATGAATAATGCAAGTGCCCCATGGGACACTTCATTGTTATTGATAATGACTCATCAATTTCCTCTATTGGGTCCTGTGCCCATGTAGTTTCGAACATATGCTTAATCCATGGCCTCAACAGCTACTCATGATCCTGCACCATCCATTACTCATCATCTTGCATGACCAAAAGCTTTGTGAACCTTCATAGGTATTCCACAAAGAATGCAAAATGGACATGAGACCTCGCTTAGAGGTTGAATCGAAGCCTAGAAATATCTCCATATAGGCCAATGGCCATGTACATAGCCCAGTTGAACCTTGTACCCTATAGAAGCACCTCCTTCATCACCTGTGCCTGTTCCACCCCTAAGGTCTTTCCTTGGAAAAGTAGCTTTGGAAAGGCAAGAGTGTGAAATAGAGGGTAGAGCTCTTGCACCTTGGTCACTAGCACATCTTTGATCGATATGCCTTTATGAGATCAAGTGGCCTCCAACCAGTCCTTGATCTCCTCTTTGTAGTCCACCTCTCTACTAGCCTTATCAAAAAAATTTTGGTCATTAGTAGGGATGAAAAAGAGATAAACAAAGAAGGCTTTGTTAAGGTCCAACACTATTGTCACGCTATGCACCTAGGTGAGAAACTACCTAACATCACTACTAAAGGAGTTGATGATAGTAACCATTTCATCCACTAGGATACTTAGGCTAAGGGCCAAGAAGAGGTCCATTAACCTAGCATTCTTGAGCTAAGCCATCAGCACATCTGGTGCTTGGTGGCACAATTAGTGTTGCACACCATCTACATCACCATATTTCATGATGAGGATGGCTTCTATGCAACTTGTGATGATCATCATTACCTTAGCTAAGGCAACCATTACTACAACAAAAAGTAAAATAATGTTAGCACTCCAACATGTAGGGTAAACTAAAAGGCATACACAAGCACATGGTAAGAAATGTGGATATGCATGTGGCACAAATGGGATGTGAGATGGGTGTGGTGCTGCAAACACCTCCTTAGTGTTAATCTCACCAACAACCCACTCCTCATCCAACTAGCTGTGGATCCTGCATCACTTGTATTCTTTCAGGTATCGAGAAATGTAGGCCTTCAGATCATGCCCCACTTGCTCAATCCTAACTACCTGAACATTTGTGCATGATGAGAATACCTCCAAGGCAATGTGGGTTAAGGCTATAACATCTACATCATCATGTAATCCATCCTCACGAACTCTAAATTTGGCAACCAACCATACAATCATTAGAAATTTAATGAGCAAGTAATGAAAAAAAAACACTACATAAGCCATAGAAGCACTTACCTTTCGACATTATGGGAAATTCTAGGTCAATTTTGGAATAGAGTATGCAATTGTTGCATAATAAAAAGGGTGGTATTCTTGTTATAATAAGCAAACCCCATCATGTGCCATACTTTGAATAACTACTAAATGCTCCTAGGACCTCTACCTAAGCCTCCTTCCCCATCAACATTAGTAGTGAACTCATCTAAGAAAAACTTCAAGATGCTTTGGCTAGCCTCAAATAATAGTGTCTCAATGATAGAACTAGTAGCCTCAACCACAAAGTGTGACCACATGATCATGCTCAACTACTACAATAGGTATTCCAGGAACTCCTAAGCTTTTGGCCAGAACCACATCAACTAATGATCTACTTGCATGTCTAGCATAGGTATGTTGGGAATAGGTTTTCTCATGCAACATAGGATGTCCATGAGCTTAACCACTATTAGAACAAGCTTTAGCAGCACCCTATAATTATCAAGAAATAGGCAAGGTGTTAGTATACATGCATAGATGAAAAATTTTGATATACATACTATAAATTATTAACATAAATGAGAAAAAATGCAATTTTGACAATACACCCTAAGGCTCCATAGGTTTAGGACATTGCTTAACTCATTTGACATGCCTAGCACTCACTGGGGTATAGCACATTTTTACAGGCTTAGTGCTACATTTTGCAAGTTTAGCACTGTGCATAGTTAACAAAATTTTTACTAACTCTAGACTACCTTAGTGCATAGTGTAGTTCCAAAAATGAAAAAAATTTTATAACTCTGGATTACCCTAGTAGAGAGTGTAGTCCCAAAAAATATACATTTTGGCAAACACTTGGAAAAAGAGGCATTTTGGCAAACAATTAGTGGACTACACTCTCAACGTGTAGAGAGCATAGTCCTACGACTGTGGAAAGCATAGTCTCCCCATGGTGCTGAGCTTGTCACACCTGACTAAGCCCTACCTTACCCTTTCCACCATAGTAGGTTGTGCCTTCACTACCACCCCTAGAAATAAACATGAAAAAAAAACAAGCACATAGAGCCTATTGCTAATCACAACCGCAGCCCCTGTGGCTACACTGTAGGGGGTAATGGCCACCATGGGTCTCATGGCTATGCCACAATGTGTAATGTGTAGGGCCCTAAGCCCTATGCCTAGATATATATATATATATATAAACAAAAAAATAGAAAAAATAAAACATGATGAGAAAACACTCCCCAGTAGCATGGAAACCCTTGTGGCCATGCTATGATGCATGATGTGTAGCACCAAAACCTATGCATGTGCCAAAAAAATCCCCCATGGTGTAAAACCATAGCACTTGCACTAATGATGACCCCCAAACCCTTGCATCGCCCTCAAAACCTATGTAGCCTCTAAGCCCCCACACAAAGATAACCCTGCATAGGCCTAGCAAGAAATAAACACTATGACAGCCATGGTCCTCGGTGAGCATGTCAAGCTACGTAGTAGTGGCCATGGTTCCCACAGCCATGTTGTGAAATGCGATGCATGGCCCTCAAACTCCATGGCTCCCCCCTCCCCCCTGATGAAACCCTACATGCATCCCTCAAGACCCAAACAAATAGATAAACAAAACCTTCCCACCACTACACTACACCATGGATGATGCATAGCCGTGGTCGTCACTACCATGGCAAGGTGCTCAAGGTAGTGCACGGGACTACACTTCCAAACCCTCAATCCTAGAAAAATAGAATATGAGACAAAAATTGTGCCAAAAGGAGGAGAGTGTAGTCAACATACTTGGCTAATGCAGACAGCCTCCTTTTCTTCATGTGCACCTATAGTAGGTGATTCAATGCTTTGTCTTCCTTAGCAACATTCCCTAGTCCTAGGTGAAGGTGTCCACTCTAGTGCATCATCTTTCTCCCAACTACACTCTCCACTAACAATGATGGTTGAAGTAGTAGTAAGACTATGCTCTCAATGTTGTGGAGAAATGACAAAAAATGATAAGTTACCATGGTAAAACTACACCTATATACCCTTTGGGGTCATTTAATGATCCACCAGCCCAGCACTATGCTTGCCACCAAATGCCCAGTGAAGAGCATAGTTGGGTGAGAGCGTAGTCAACCATATTGAGCAGAAAAGATGATTTTTCATTGCCCTCAAAATGTGCATGTCAATTCCACTCTTAAGCATGACTGGCCCTCATTAAAATGGCATGTTTGGCAAATCTGTGGCCTGCCAAGGCCTAAAACTAGTGCAAACATGTTTACCTCCCATAGCAATTTGCATGTATACTTGAGTAAATTTCATTGGATTGCAATTTCTCATTCATGCATTATTATTAACTTTGTTAAAATAAGTACCACTTGATGTATTTTTGGTTTATTTTTCTAGGAACATGACATGGCTACACAATACCAAATCCTCTTACCCTTGGTCCTCACAGGGCCTTATGGTGACATTAAGTGATGCATTGACCCTCATTGCCTAAACCTTGAGCCTACAGCCTACAACAAATACATAGCCTTTGTAGAAGCACCACTAGACTGGCCCAACCATCTAGTTAAGGCTCTCAAGCTAGAGGCAAGGGATGTCATAGAGGATCCCCTTCTGGAGATCCCTATGGCATCACACAACAGTAAGGTAAGAATGCTGAAACTAAGCTCCTTGCTAGAACTCCAGCATGTTCAATACATCACTAAAGTACTTAACGATAACATTAAAGAATTTGCATGGTCATATGAGGAAATAATGGGCCTAGACCCTTGGCTGGTCCAACATAGCATCATCCTTGATCCTTGCACCAAACTAGTTAAGCAGAAAGCATGCAAGGTCAAACCTAGGATGGCATTGGTAGCCCATGATGAGATCACCAAGCTTTATAAAGCTAATCTCATTAGGCCTATTGACTATGTAGACTAGGTCTCCAACATCATAGTTATGCCCAAGAAAAATGGAAGTATATGAATTTGTATAGACTTTTGAGACCTCAACAAGGCAACCATTAAAGATGACTTCCCATTACCTAGTATCGATGAACTGATTGATACCATGGCTAGGCACACCTTGTTATCCTTCATAGATGGGCTCTCATGCTACAACCAGATTAGGATCAACCCTGGGCACCAGCTTAGTAGAACCTTCATGACCCCCTAGGGTACATTTTACTACACAATGATACCTTTTGGACTAATGAATGTAGGAGCAACATATCAATGTGCAATGATACACATCTTTAGTGATTACATGCTTAGTTTGCTTAATGACTATGTAGATGATATTGTAGCTAAGTCCAAAGTGGCCAACAACCATGCAAATGACTTAGACTTAGTGCTTAAACATTGTATAAAACACAAGCTTAGGTTAAACCCCTAAAAGTGTGTTTTTGACATTAGAACAGGTACGATGCTCAGCTTTGTAGTATCTAAGGTAGGTATATGCATAGATCTTGACAAGGTTAAGGTCATAACCAACTTAGCACCACTGGCTAACCTTAAGGGGTTACGAGGGTTGCAAGGTAGAACATAATTCATACGTAGGCTTATCACTTAGTTAATTGACAAGTCTAACCAATGCAAGATTTGCTCAAGAAAGGAGCCCACTTCAAGTGGATCACCCAGTGCCAACAAGAATTCAATAACATTAAGCAAGAGTTAGCACAACTACTTACGATTCACCCTCTACAAGGAGATAAGCCTTTTTACATCTACCTTGCCACTTTTGACATGTTCGTTACTTCTCTAGTTTTCCAAAAGCAAGACGATGGCATAGAGATCCCAATCTACTAACTAAGTTATGTGTTAGTAGTCCATGAAACAAGATACAATGATTTGGAGAAGTATTACCTTGTCCTTGTCTTCTCACTAAATAAGTGGAGGCATTACCTCTTCCATAGCTAGGTTAACATCATTTACAAGAGTAATGTACTTTGAGCTATAACAATGAATATCTACAATAGTAGCATTAAACGATGGAAAGAAATAATAGTGGAGTCTGACCTACATTATGTCATGCAAGCCTCAATGAAAGGTCAATCAATAGCCATACAAATCATGGCTTCACCAGTAGACAATCAAGCTACTATAGACCTTGAGTTCCTAGACAAGCACATTAGCAATATTAGCCAAGTTCTTGATAACTATGAGGCACTTCTACATTTTGATAGAGCTTCAACCTCTTAAGGATGGAGTGCCATTGCTATTATCATATTTCCCTTCACATATCATTTTGCATTTTCATGCACCAACAACATGGCAAAGTATGAAGGCCTCCTCTTAGGCATCCTTGCAGAATTCAACCTAAGGATCCAATGCATAGTGATCTGAGGTAATTCATAACTAGTGGTTAATTAGGTAGTAGAGGTTTATGCCTATAAACCATAACATTTATAGCCTTACTATGACCTAGAAAAACACTTGCTCCAACACTTTGTAGTTGTTGATGTCCAACATGTTCTCCAAAATGAAAATGTCATTATCGACGCACTTGTGACATGAGCCCTTAGCATAGGGCCTAGCATATTCAATGCATTGCCCACCTCAATGGGAGATTACACTACACCTATCATGCAAACCATCGAGGATGCATCCATAGCCATAGTTAGCACCACCCACACAAAATAGTGATACAACAATATCAAACCATACCTTCTACAAGGTGAGCCCCTGCAACATTTAACTGTTGCTCAAAAAGATGTAGTACGCAAATGTTCATGGTAGTACATTATTATAGGTGATAATACATTGTGTCACAGGTCATACGATGGCATACTAATAACCTATGTAAGAGAAGACAAAGTAAAAACAATCATTGAGCAAGTCCATGAAGGACTATGTGGAGGTCACATAGCACCTAGGGCAATGGTAGCAAAAATCATATGGCTAGGCTACTATTGGCCTTACATGGAAAGTAATTATGTCTCAAGATTCAGAACATGTGACACTTGTTAGCAGCATAGCAATTAATGCACATGACACTAACTAAATTGCATATAATGCAAATCACATGGCCATTCCAATGCTGGGGCCTAGACATCATCAGACCCATAACACCTAAGTTCTTCGCATGGCATAGCTTCATAATAACCATAATGGAATACTTCACCAAGTGGGTTGAAGCAATTCTCCTTATGAAGATGACATTGCAATAGGTATGCACATTCATGTTAGACAATATAGTGATCCATTTCAACTTGCCCATGACCATTTCAGCAAGCCTTTTATAAGCACTTTGGCATCAAGAACTCCTTTTCATCACCACAATACCCTCAAGAAAATGGCCAAGTGAAGGCCACTAACAAGGTCTTCATCAACCTTCTTAAGAAGATGCTAAGTAATAGCAAACAATGATAGCATGAGAAACTAGCCTATGCACTTTGGGCCTACCACACAACACATCAAATAGTAACAGGTATGATGCCTTATAGCCTTGTCTATAGATCTGAAGTAGTTTTTCCACTTGAATTACAGGTTCGATCACTCTGGGTAATGCTCTTGAACCTCATTGATGAAGGTCAAAATAATGAATTGAGAACTATAGATCTCAACTCAATATAGGAGGAGCACATGTATACACTTAATAATATCAAGTGGTATCAAGAAAGGCAATAAAAAAAGCATCATCACAACTAGTATCATTACCTAATTTGGAGAGGGGACCTAGTCCTCAAGGCCATTTGCAAACCCACAGATAAATTCTTAGCCAACTAAGAAGGGCCTTTCTTGATCACTAATGCGTACGATAATGGAGCATTCAAGCTCATTGATCAAGATGGAAATGTGTTCACCAATCCAGTAAACCATTCATACTTGAATCCATAGTATATCTAGCATGTAGCACTGCACATCAATGGAGCAATGTAAGCCCTCATCTGCTATGACGTTAAACTAGCATAGAGGTTCACTATGACTAGAAACTAGTAGTCCATCATGACTTTAAATTAGCAGTCTACCATGACTCTAAAGTGGCACAAGACATCCACTAAGACATTAAACTAGCACAGAGCAATTCTCTAGGACTATAAACTAGCATAGAATAGTCTACCAAGACCTTAAATTGGGTTTGCAATTAGTCATTAATAACTTTTTCCATACTTCTGCAACAAAGTGAGAAAACATACTACAAATCTCCTTCTACATCAAGCAAGAGAGCACATTGCAATTTCAAAATAAAGCACTTACAACCTACGTAACCTATGTTGCTAATGTGGCCTTCTATATTTTTTCATCTGTAGTCTATTTGCATTTATGTATTGTGTTGTTTTCTTGTTTTCTCAAAGTTGTGTTCGCAGTATGAAGCCCCAAGTGATCGTGCAAAGGTGCATCTCATTATAGTAGCAAGTTGCCACATCACTCTAATGTGCATGATTGAACTAGCTAAGCCTCTCAAGAGTGCACATCCCTATTATCTCATTATAGCCTACTCACATCTACTCCTACATCCCAATACCCTCTCATCCACTGTATAGCAAAGATTGCAAACCTTTTTGATGCTCACATGTTATGACCACATGACACCCTCTTCACATCTCACATCAAATGTTACTGCCTAAGGCAGACATAACATAAGTTGTCCTGTGGGAAGCCTCTATCAGTTGGTCAAAGCCCAAGAGGATGTAACATAAGTCATTCTGGGGAGGAAAAACTTGTCATATATATGTCATGCATTCTTGTCAATGGCAAAGCAAAGCCCATCTAGTGACATGCAACTCACTTGATGTAAAGCATTTCACTTCACAACAAGCATTTAGTAATGTGTAGAGTCCAAAGAAGGTTCACCCTACCAAAAAAAAAAGTAATTTCATAGCTAGCCCAGCCTTGAATCTACACCTTGACTCTATCACAAGAACTTCGATGAGAGGTAAAAATTTTCAAGGGCAAGCCACTCTAGTGTCATGGTCACCATCAGCCATGATGTCCTCACATCATGACATCCCTCTTATACTTCTCCTTCATTTTATCCCCAGTACATCACCTACTATCTAGCATACCACTATTCACAACACTCTTTGGTATGATGCAGCAACATCTGATCAGGTACTAAAGAGCAATGTTAGTGCTAAGTTTGTTGTGATGTTTTGCTGTTCTTTGTCAACATCTCTTGAACCACTCCTCTAGATGTCAACAAAGAGGAACTAATAAAACACCATCAAATCTATACTATGGCATCTGAAATCTATACTGTGGCATTCCAACTACCACTAAATCTATATGCTCACCTCTAGTTGAGAGCATAGTCAACACGAAGGCCAATTTCTGCAATCTTTTATCTAAGTGTTGTGACTATGTTCACCCCCAGTTGATAGTGTAGTTAGCTTCTCATGGAGAGCGTAGTCAACATGAAGGCCAATTTTTGCAATTTTCCTAAGTGTTGGGATTACGCTCTTCCCTAGATGAGAGCATAATGAGCCTCTTGTGGAGAGCATAGTTAGCATGAAGTAAGTTTTCACAAGTTTTGGCAAGTCCTAAGACTATGCTCACCCCTAGATGAGAGTGTAGTCAGCCTCTCATGGAGAGTGTAGTCAATATGAAGCAAGTTTTCACAAGTTTTGGCAAGTCCCAAGATTACACTCATCCCTAGTTGAGAGCATAGTTAGCCTCCTATGGAGAGCGTAGTCTACAAGAATTCATTTTATCATAAATTTCCCTAGCATTGAGACCACACTCTTCCCCAATCCAAAGCATAGTCAGCCTTTTGTGGAGAGTGTAGTTAGCTAGAATAGTTTCAAGCGGTTTTCACAACATGGCAACAGTGCTCAACTCAACTTCAAAATGCAGCCAACTCACTTTTGGCGAGTGTAGTTGACAAAAATATTTCTTCCTTGTATTCCCTTTTGCCTTGAAATTGTAACTACACTCAACCCCACTTGAGACCATGGAGAGCATAGCCTTTGGCTTTCATTTTTCAAGTACCTTATGGTCTTATTAGCACACACATGTGGTTGGTAGCATAGTCACAATCTCACAGTCTTATAGAGTTTGGTAGAGCATAACAAAGCATAAGACCACTAGCCCAATGGAGAGCATAGTCCCAACTATTCCCTCTATCACGTGGTAGCCATCCCACATTTTCTACTAAACCTAAACCTATAAATGCCTATGCCCTCAAAGTTTTCAGGGTTGCCAAATCTAAGGAGCACTTGGGAGAAAACCAAAGGCATTTTGGCAAGCCAATAAGAGGCAAGGTTATAGACCACCACAAATCCCCCATAGCCTAATGGAACACCGTAGCTAATGATACACTACAATGGCCAATCCAATAGACATAGACACCTTGACGGAATACCAATCTGTACAACTAAACATCCTTGAGACTATGACTATGCTATCCACTACACCTATTGTACACTATGTACCTTCTAATCCTCTTTGGTGTTAATTATGCTCAACCCCATTTGGGTGGTGTTCTACTTCTCTCTCTCTCTCTCTCTCTCTCTCTCTCTCTATGCATTTTTTTCACACTTTACTTGCATTTTTCATTGTTTTACCACATAGCTACACCTAAAACTACACTCAGGTGATGATCCTTATGCGTTGGCACCATATATTTTATTTAAACTCTTAACTACACTCACCCTCTTAGGTGCCTATAACTACGCTTAACCCCACTAACGTTGCAAACATCACAACCACCACCTACACCTTCACCACCATCTCATGTTAGCACTACAACTAATCACACTACACCCCTATTGCATCTAGTAAGTTTGTATTTGATTAGCTAGATAGTTTAGGGCACCTCATCTCTATCTCCAATAGGCCCTCACATAAATTTGGGATTAGGCTGGGCACTCATGGACCTTGGTGTTCTAGCCATCGACATCTTTGATCACTACAATCATAACAAGACCTAAAAGGATGTGTTGTAACTAAGACCTAAAAGGGTGCATTGTAATAATAGAAGTATCTCTTTAGGTAATCTTTGGGGATTTGATCTAAGGAATTTATACTCAGGATTGGAGGTCATGCTAGCATGGAGTGATGGGGATGGTAAAGGTGAGGCATGGGTGCTAAGTGAAGTAGGACAGGAAGTGGACGGGCCATCTCTTTTGGTCAATTTGTAGGCCTAACCATGGTGGCAATGCTAGATTGCCTCTAAAGGAATAGATGTCAAAGGAAGAAAACCTCAAGGAACACTCTCAAAGCATGGTCTAAATACACTATTCCATATCAATAAAGCATTCTGTTCTTTCTCTTTCTGCATTTTTTCTATTATTTCCTTTATGCATAATGTTGAATGTTACATGTATTTGATGTTTAGTATATTGTCTTCTTACACATAATGTCTAATATAACGTATATTTGATGTTTTTCATGACGTCCAAAAATGGGATGTCACAACTGTAGTTGTAACGTAAGTATGCTAAACATGTCTTGTACTAGGTCTAAACCATATTAGGGTAAGTTTGTTAATGCTCATATATGGTTTTAGACTATTTTGTGTGGTCATCCTAGTGCAACATAGAATCCCCACCAGCTTCACAATGATTAAGATGGATTTCATAAATGCCCTACACATAGCCAAGCCATACAACCATAACCATGAGAAACCATAGGAGCCTTAAAACAAATTATAACAACTTTAATGTAAAAATAAACTCAAAAATGATAATGTTGATACTAAAAATTCTAAAAATAACTAACTTCATCACTACAACTCCAACATGAATTGAAATTTAACCTTTTGATAACCTAATAAACATTTAACATAAAAGTAAAATAGCTTGACATTTCAATAAACAATTTACATGTAAGGTTTTAACATAAGCATTACTACAAATAGTTGACATGAATCCAAGTTCTAATAAAACTAGGAGGCTAAAATTGACATCACTGGAGTCTTACATATGAAATTTTTTAAGCAAAGTAATAACAATTATTCAAGTAAAGCCCAATATGCTAGTAACTATGAAGATGTAGGGAAAGTGATGATGAAAAACATGAGTTTTCTTAAATATTGAGCCCATATGTTGCAATTCAACCTTGTTAAAAATTCCAAAACCTTTGATACACTATCCCAATAACCCCAAAAGTCCCATACATTGGTGATATCATTAGAAAAAAATTCATAACAATTAAAGCTTAAGCCTAAAATGTCCAAAGTTGTCAGTATTGGTCAAAGAAGTCTAAAACTCAATATTAAAATTGCAATTGATCATTGTAGCTTCCATGGTTGGGAAAAACCTATGAAAAACTTTTAAAAAATTATTTTTAAGTCCAAATGCTAAGAACATGCTTAGGAAAATGCAAATCAAGCTCCAATGCTACAATAACAAGTTTGAAAAATTTAAACTTCAACCCAAAATTACATAGAATTTTCATCAAAAAATCCTAGTTTACGACAAACACCTAGGAAAAATTTGTAAAACATTTTAAAAATTCCTAACTTCAAGTATAACCCCTCCACATTGCACTAACAATCCCTAGAGATCCTAAGCATTGCTCATAGATGACTAAAAAACTACAAACACTGCTAGTTTTTCGATATAAAAATTGCAAAATTTTGTAAAAATAAGCCAAAATGCTATTCATTGAATTGTGAGAAAAGCCATAAAAAATTTAGAAAAATGTTAAAAATCTTGATTCCACCTTTGACACAACCAAAAGACCTCATACACTAGTACTATATGTTTGGCCAAATTTAACTAGAACTAGGGCAAAAATGCTATAAAAAGGCTTGGAAAAAAAATCAAATCTTGGTTAAAACATGCCCTAAAATCAAAATCTCATTTCAAACACAATCATACAGCCTAAACCTTGCATTTGACACAAATAGAATGAAAAATTTTAATCGAAGCAAGCTTTAGAAAAACATTTCCATAATTGAACAAAATTAGAAAAAATGGTGGAAGATGGATACATGGTAGTTCTCAATGAAGATGCTTTACTTGCAGAAGGATCTAGAAGCCTAGATGTGATTTGTACTACCACCTTTACATAATCCAATATTGGATTCTAGCTTGTCAATCCCATCTTATCACCATAATTACTAAAAATCGAATGTTCTATCTTATTTTGTTATTCTTATATCAACTGCAACCATGCTATGATCAGGGATGGATAAATGTAAAATTACTGCTAATTATTTGGTATTTTTGTTTTAACCATCAAATCTAGCTCTCATACATTGCCCTTGTGAAGTTAAGAATGAAATAAGTTCACATGCTAGGTTCTAGTGCTAAGAATCCTCTCCCAATACTTATGCACTACCAATGAACCCTCTATATGCTAGTAAATATATTCACCACATTGTACAATGAGAATAGATCAAGAAATAGGCATTGTATGTTGAGTTTGTCTTAAAATTTAACTTCTTAAGGTATTTTAACCATGGGTGGGTCCCATAGGACTTGGGGAAGAATACCAAACAACCCCACATGTTGAAATTCAATTCTAGGATGTTCACATGTTGTGGAATCTTGTTCCACATACTATGGTAGCATGTAAAACTTCTAATAGTATTTTTCCTTGATGAACTTATCTATATACTACTTGGTGGAACCAAAAAGACCTAGAAAAAATTAGAAAAATTCCAATGTGCAAAACTCATCCAAAATTACTAAAGATTGAGGCATGAATGTTCACATGCTGGGGTTTCATGTCCCATATGCTATAATAACATATGGGAATGTGAAGCCCCACAAGCCTTAATCCCATTAATATAGGTCATTCCTTGCCCAAAATTGGAAAACAAACTACAAAGCTCCTCTCATGGTTGAAACACTATCCTAGAAGCCTCAAGAGACCAAAAATAGAGTTGAAATCCATCAAAACTAATATGGGTAGATCTCACATGCTAAAGCACCTATCCCACACATTGTGGTAGTGTGTAAGCCTCTCACTACTAAATGTCAACCCCAAAATTTCTCATTAGATGCTTGGTAGACTTCACAAAACCTAAAATGAAAAGTTGAATAAAAATATGATCTTTGTAAGCTACTGAAGTTGGATTCTTGATCCCATACACTAGGAAGACATGTCTCACATGCTATGGTAGTGTGTGAGGAATTAGGAACTTCTAAACTTGCTCAAAATTTATCAAGCATTATTTAAGATGATAAAAAAACTTCAAATCAACCTAGACACCTTGGATGCTACCATGGAAACCTAAAATATCAAAAATCTAGTCAAGACCCTTGTAATTATCAAGCCTCATCTCAAACAATCAGAACTTTGTCCCACATGATGTGGAGCATGTGGTATTTTTGGCAGGATTCACCATGTCCAAAATTATCCATAATTCACCCAATAGGTCCTAGAAGCTCTAGAATGAAAGATTGATCAAAGAATTAATCCTTACAAGCTATGGAAACTAGGTCTTGGTCCCACACACTATTGTAGCATGTGAGGCAACCTGCAGGGCTCTAGCAAACTAAAACCCTACTTAAACTTACCTATGCATAGCCCAAAATAGTTAAACAAGCCTTACACTAGTCCCATGCAGCCTAGATATGCTCAAACCAAGTCAAACAAGCCCCAAACTTGGCCAAAATTCTTCACATGCTAGGGATTGGGGTCCCACATGTTGTGGAGTTAGTTTAGACTACAAAAACACTATAAGAATAATCTCCACATGCTAATAATTTAATATTTTAGGTTTTCTAAAATATTTGACAACAAAAAGCTAGTTTCTAAGTAGTTTGCAACCAATTTACATGATTTTTTATCTATTTTAATTGTTTTATTTACTCTTGTATTTTACATAAGATTTTTCCTTATTTCTACAAATATTTTTTGCCTATTTTGGTAATTTATGATCTTTTTACTATATTTTTTCCTATTTTCCCTAAATCTTGACTTATTTTGACAATTTATATCCTATTTTTACTAAGCTTTTTCTTACTTTGATCATAAAATCAACTTAACAATAAATATTATTATTTAATGTCACTTTCAACCATCTTCAATCATATTTAACCACCTTCAACCTTTTTTAACCTTGTTCAACCCCTTTCTACACCATTTCATATCTTTTGATAACACTTCTCATCATTTGGTATCATTTGACATCATTCAACATTAGTTTGCATGATTTTGACTCCATTCAATACCATTTGACATAATTTGGTATCATTTTTCCATTATTTAGTATCATTTGACACCATTTGTTATCATTTTGATCATCATTTGATATCATTTACCCTTGATGAAGCATTAGTTGGTTGTGTAGATGTAGCCTCTTTGATTTAGCTGCTTTGAGGCAGTTGTCTTGATGCAGCCAGTTTAATGCAACCACTTCAATGCGGATACCTCAATGTAGCCACTTTGACACATGCAATGATGCATTGACAAGGCCCTATTGACATAGTGTCTATTTTCACCTATAAATACATGTGCTCCCATCATGTCTTGACATTCTTTGATCAATAAAGTAGCTAAACTCTTGCAGTTTTATTCTGTAGTCTTAGAGAATAGTCAATGAGTGCTGTAGTGTGAATTTGAGTTAGTTGTATAGCATATTATTTGAGTGGAAATGTACCTAAACATATTTCATGAATGATAATAAGATCGAGATTGATTCTTATTCATTGCAGCACTTTGGCTTAGATTATATTTACTTTATGCAATTTACATTTCATGTACTTAGTTAATATTTATGTTTCCATGCATGTTAATGAATTGGTGGAATGAGTGAAATCAGTTTCGAGCATAAACACATATTCACTTTTGAGCGTAAACATGTTTTTGCTTGGTATACATCAAGGGGCCATGGGGAATACTATAGAAGCCATCACAACTCTCGTAGTTTCTCATCTTACTCTTACTTTTCAATATCTAGTTCTAACAAAGATGAACATAGGTATAGAGATAGAGCTCCACTATGAGGTCAAAATAAAAATAAAAATAAAAAATAAGGGCAAAATCAAAGACATCAAAATGAGCATAGAAAAAATCATCACAATTAGACAAATAGAAACAGAAATTTTCACCACGACATGTCTGATGATGGTGAACCCTTGTTGGCCACTAAGAGCATGATGTAGATCATAGAGGTAGTTAAAATATCGCATAGGCATTGCAAGGAAACTCACATTAAAAGGCTTGATATGAATAACATCCCTAAATTTGCAAGAGGTTATGATTATGATCCACAACATCATTTGAAAGCCTTCCATGATAACTACATCTTACAATACATTGAATGAAAGTTGTTGGAAAAAGCTTAAGCTATTTCCTAGGACATTAATAGACAAATTCAAAGTGTGGTATAAATCATTGAAACCAAATTTAATTCATCAATGATCCACAATGTTGGAACTCTTCAATGAGAAATACCAAAGCTATGCAAGAGTGTCCAACCTAAAGAAATGAATCCAAGAATGGAAACAAAAACAACATGAACCCTTGGATATGACCCTAAATAGATACTATTCTCTACTTAATAAATGTCCAAGCCATGGTTTCTCTCAAGAAGAGCAACTTTTCCACATCATAGATGGGCTTCATATTCAAACAAGAGAGACCCTTGGAATGTATTCTTAAGGTCAATTATATGAACTAGCAATCCATCAAATCCAAAAGCTAATCAAACATGTGGCAAAAGAAGAAGGAGAGTTATGTAAAAGGGAGAGTGTTGATAAATATCACTAGGATCCAACTCTTAAAAATAAGAAGGTCCATATCTATGATAAGGAAAAAGAGGCAGCTCGCGATGAGGTGATTTCACAATAGACCTTTTTAATACAAAGGTCTATCGATGAGCTTGAAGAAAGGTTAGATAAGATGTCATAATGAATAAATGAGAAATTTACAACTTTCATAGAAATTGTAGAGGAGAGATAAATGCAAAGCAAATCAAGTGATCACAACAAAAGGAAGAAAAAGAACTAAGAAACTAGTAGGAACACTTATAGGTAAAAAGAGAAAATGGTTGTAGAAGAAGAGGCTATAGACTCAACCATAGAAGAAGATGATGAATGTGACATCTACATATATGATCATCTGAAGGGCTACTACCCAATCATGTTACATCTACATGAGTATTGGGCTTTTACTTTAAATCCCAAGTTCATACAAAAGTAAATGCCTAGGAAATTACCTTTCTGACAAGGTAATTTTGGACAGTCCTATAACCAACTGTACTATCCTAGTGGGACTTATTACTAGCCTTAATATTATCATCTAATGCAGTGGAAAAACTCACAATCATGGGGGAGACCATCATCAAACCAACCCTACCCTTACTACTAGCTAAACCCATATGAATATTATGCTCAACAACCTATTTCCTTAACTAGTTCCACTTCCTCTACCTCGAATCACTACTACCACTCTCTCAAGTGTCATCATCCCACAACATCTTCTATGAGGTCACCACCTTAGACCTCTCATCCTTTTTCATATCCTTAGTATTTTCACACTTCCCTTCACCATATGTCACCACCAACAACATAGGAAGGTTCAACACCATGACATTAATGAGAGAATGCCACTTATGCTACAAACATACA
>MNCI01016050.1:190013-228733 GCA_015680685.1 Gnetum montanum | reverse complement strand
ATTTTCCTATTTCTTCCAAAATTTTTTGATTCTTCATATGTTTTCCATTTCTTAATATGTTTCTTTTCTTTTCTTTATAATCTTCTCTTTTCCTAAGTCATTTTCTTTATGTTTATGAATGTCTTTTATGTTTCTGTCAATAATATTGCCAAGTGATAATGCAAAAGTCAATGATATATGTTGGTTTTTTGTTCTATGCTATCAAGATGATTGGGTAAATAATTGTGTAAAGTAGTAGACCACCTCATAGATCCCTCTAGTTCTTTGAATAAAAGGTCTTTTTCATGGAAACAAATTGGTTCTTCTTTCATGAAACTAAAATTAATCAATGATCATTGTACCCTAAAGAAAGAGAAAATGACCAAGTGGGAATGGTAAGGGTGTGACCTCAAGGGGATTTTTTGGATTCTCTTCTTAACTTCCTTCATGTCATTTATGACTCCTCTAGAAATGTATCATCACTCCTCCATCAACCAATAACAAGAAGCTAAAAGTCTTTCAATGGTGTGATTCCCATAAAAGAAATAAAAAAAAGAAAAAAAAAACAAAACAAAAAGAAAGAGAAAGAAAAGGAATAAAAAAAATAATGGGAATTCAAATCACACTCTATAGACACAATAACAAGCTACAAGCACTAGTTATGGGGTTGGAAAGATATGTTACCCATGCTTGAAGGTGCCCCTCTAACTAAGGCCCTTCCTTCCTTCTTCTCTTTTGTTCTCTTTTTGAAGTGGTGATTATTCTTTGAGGTGGTTGTGGACTCATGGCGGTTGGCAAGATGGAACACATCAATGCAAGGTCATTGTTCATGGTATGAAATTGGAGGGATAGGTATGATGATCATTTTAATTACATTTTTCATAAGAACCTATTGTGAACATGGTCAAGTACCTTACATCCTGATCTTTGTAATCCCTTCTCATCCCATTATTAACCTCACTACTACATGTGATTATGAACCTTTTGGTTTTATGTAGTATAGTGCAACATCCCAACCACAATATTTTTATGTTGTTTAGAACAAAGGCATGGTCTATATTTAACTTCTCAAGTGCCCATGGACATTTATAGAAGTGGTTATGCAAAGGCATTATGGTAGAAGCTTGCTTTTGGGACTATCCACTAGCATAAATTTTGTTGATCATGGCTTTGAACTAACCTTCATATCTTCCAAAACATCAATGATGGTTTCTTTGAATTTATGCATGATTTTGGGACTACTTCTCATCTATTTCATTAAATTTTCCTACTTTTCTATTTTCATATCCATTAATATTTCTTGATCATCTACTAAATCAAACCTTTGGTTTCAATTGTTTGAAAACTTGTGTGCTTTCGAAGTTATGCTTATTAGTCATGGGGGCTAAGGATGTTCGCTTTGAAATTTTTCTAACATCCCATTTTCAAACATCATGGTAACTAATAGTAATTAATCAAAATAATGTGAACATCTTGAAGATTTTAGTTACCTCATAGCCTTGGGCATAATATGCTATCATTACCTTATGCTTAAACAAAAACTAAGGGATTTGACAAGGGTTAATTATTAAGGAAAATTTAGCAAAACTAATGTTGATCCTTGGTGAGTATAGGTGATGCTAAATGAAATGCTTAATAAAGAAGGTGTTTTTCCAAGCATGAAAATAAAGCTAAAAGGGGGACAACAGAGGATATGCCCATGTACAAATTGTAGCACATACAAGATAGTAGTTCAAGCATCACATGTTTGCTAGATCCATGAGATGATAAGAAGAAATTTCTATTCATCCTTCAAGAATTTTATACATAACTAGAGAAGCATCAACATAACAATCAAGGTTGAAAGTTTGCCACCACTAGCGACAATAGGAAGAATCATATTCAATGGATTTTTGAAGACCTATGCAAATTTTGTAATCTTTAATCTGTCTAGTGTTTTTGCAACTTTGTCATTTAGTATGCATCCACTAAAATAAAATTTTGTAATGTAGCACTTAGAATTAGTCAATAGTTAGCATTAGTCAATAATCCCATCATTCCCAATTTTTTGTAAAGAAAGATTGGTCCTATCTTGTTAATTTGAGGATAGGTTTTTGTTCAGTCGTGGGACTACGATGAAGCATCAGTTATGTTGACATAGCTTCTTCAAAGTAGTTGCTTCAAGGAAATCACTTTATGGAAGCTACTTCAAGGTAGCCAGCTTGACATAACCACTTTGATGCAGCTACTTCAAACCAATCACATCTATGAGGCCCCATCGATGTGACCTCGTCGACACATGCAATGATGCATTAACAAGGCCCCACTGATGCAATGTCTATTTTTTCCTATAAATACATATGTTTCAATTGTGTATTGGCATTCTTTGGTCAATAGAGTAGCTGAACTCTTCTAGTTTTATTCTGTAGTCTTAGAGACATGTGCTTTGACTGTATGTTGGCATTCTTTGGTCAATAGAGTAGCTGAACTCTTATAGTTTTATTCTGTAGTCTTAGAGAATAGTTAATAAGTGCCCACAATGTGGATTTGAGTTAGTTGTATGACATCTTATTCAAGTGGCAATGTACCTAAACATATTTCATGAGTGGTAATAAGATTGAGATTGATTCTTATTCATTTCAACACTTTGGATTAGATAAAATTTACTTTCCATGTAATTTACGATTCATGTACTTAGTTAATATTTATGTTTCCATGCATGTTAATGGATTGGTGGAATGAGTGCAACCAATTTCAAGCATAAACACATATTTGCTTGATAATCTTAGTAGCATTATTGCTTGGTTTTCTTAGTAGCATAGTGCTTGGTAATCCCAATAGGGGATACATGGGTTCATGACATGTATGGCAAGTTGGGCATGGACATTCATTGCCCATAGGCTAGTTTAGAATTTACCTTCTATTTCTAATTAGTTAAATAATTGATTTCTTTATTGTCATTAGGATTAGCCTAAGGCAAAAACAACATCAAGAATCATATGCTTCAATTTGGACTAAACCATACATGACAAAGTTACCACTAGTCCAAGTGGGAAGATAGCGAACTACGATCAAGGCATAATGATCTAGATGCCACAACTAGTCCCATCAATGAAATTTGACCAGATCATGCATGAACGTTTGTGATTCATATGGTTGGGGTATCTCACCACTCATCAACATCATTTTAACATCATTTTACCTTGTTTAGCTTTATTTTGTCATCATTTGACATCATTTGATAGAAGTAAGACAACATTTGATCTCATTTGACATCATTCTACATGATTTTGATCTTCAATTAGTCCTTATTTGGTATCATTTGGCATCATTTGATCCTTATTCTACCTTGTTGCATCTTTATCTACCTTCTTAGGCCTTGGTTTATCATGTAATGATCTTACTCAGCTTTGTTTTACCTTGTTATACTCCATGTTAACCATGTTTTGCTACATTATGCTTTCTCATTTCAATATATTACATTATTTTAATATTTTTTGAAAATTATGCAATACATATGCTAGTTAATGTGCTCTTATTAACATGAAGGACTAAATCATGGATACATGGACACAAGTTGACATACCCTTGAACCTAAATGAACCTTATAGTAATGTTGATTGATTAATTGTCTTAGAATGTGTGCATCTTGAAACCGAGAGCCTATTTAACCACATAGCCTTAATAGAAAAATCCCTTAAATTCTACCAAAAAAAGATCACAAGTAGGATTTTTGATGGGGAATGAGACAATTATTTTTTCCTTTAGTTCCCCACCAAATTACAATAAAAACCTTAGCTATTAGACTTCTGTTTGTAACATGAATTTTCTTTGAGTTTTTGATCCCTTCCAATTGGAAATGCTTTTTTAAGTACCTTTAATTAGCTTGCAAAAGCATTAGTACCATATTCATCATTAAAATTCTTCAATTCAACATATAGAAATCCTAAAGCATTTCTGAATGCTTTAGCAAGTCTTGCCTCATCTTCCTCATCAAGCTTATTGAGAGAAGAAGTATTTACCACAATTGAAGAACTCAAAGTTCTCATCAAAGGAGTAGGATTCCCTCTCATTGGAATCCTGAGATGATGGGTTCCTAAACTCCCATAGCTAGATTATTCTTTCTCATCATCGACTTCGTCTCTAACTAGTTATGTAACCTCTTCATCTAAAAATGCATGCTCATTACCTTCAAGTATCTGGATATGACTAGGATTGGCGTTCTTATCTACCTTTGTGCTAACTTCGTATAATCAAAAAACCATCATCTGGAATGTAGACTTCATGTTCTCCATATCTCTATTTAGAGCTTGAACCTATTCTTCTTAGGTATCACATAAACTTGACAAAAATCCTCTACCAAATCCTATATAAAAGTCAATACAAAGCGCTAATACTAATAACATTGGTGAAAGTTTACTCCAACAAATTAATCACCTTCCAACAATAAATCCAAATATTATGAAAATATAATTAATTTGGTAGAAAAAAAGAAAATAAGCTACCTTCACTTATTTGATTAAAATATTATAACATGATTTCCAAAACTCACAAACATCTAAAACCTTTCACACTTAAATGATATTGTCAAGCATAAAGCTATACAATCACATAATGAATATTTAAAATGCAAGAGACAAATAATAGAGAGCTTCTTCCATAACCTAGGAATGATATCTTAATATACAAGTAAGACTTAGAACACATTGGCCAACACATAACACTAAGAACCAAAAACTTAGAAGGAGGGGCTAAATAAGTTCCCCAAATCACAAGCAACACATGTTACACAAAATAAAAGAATTACATAGTTTCTCAACCTAGGTAGTCCACACATGAAGGGTAGATTCCTTGCATACTTCTAGACTTTGTTTCTTCCAAAATGTGGTTTAGAGAACACCACAAGCTTTAAAAACTTTAAACTCCACTAAGGAGAGCTTCATCACTACGATAGCTCTCAACCCTGCAAAGTCCCAACAAGCTCAAGAGTGGTTTAAAGGATATCACAACCTATGCAAAATAGAGCTCCACTCCAAAGTATTTTGATGTAGCAAAACAACCATTTTGATATAGTAAAATAACTCAATCTCGCAGGATCCCGATAAGCTTCAAAATGATGCCTTCTCACAAGAAGCACATCAACCCCTTGAGGCAACAAGAAAAGAAAAAGGAATTACAAGGAGAGAATGTAACTTAATTTACAAATTCCTTGTACAATGAATTACAGTTTCACAACAAATCACAAGTACAACAACATAAGATAGATAATTAAATCTTTGTTGTTAACAATGCTTGCACAATTTCCAATACTTTGGAGTTTACTTATAGCCTTGGAGTTTCTGAAAATACCTCAGAACTCATGCAATGGCTATTTAATGGCTAGTGTAGATGTCTCCTTCAAGATTGGGATTTCTTTCTATATTCAACTTTAACTCTAGGGAGACATCTCATTTTAGAATGGAACATATCTGTGGAGATGTCTTTTATCAAAAGGACAAGTCTCCTATTTTTGAGAGACGTCTCCCTATGATTGACTTCCTCTTGGCCAAGATGTCTTCTATTCCTTGGCGACATCCTCTCAGCTTTTAAGCTCTAGTTTCTAAGGCTTTCTCTTATTGATTTAGCTTCCTCTCAATTCCTAGAGCATCTTTATTTAGCTTGTAGACTGTGTACTTTTCCATGCTTTCATTTTGCCTATGAAGTCTTTTACTTTAATAGCCATTCTTCCTTGAGTCCTTGTTCATGATGTGAAGTTCTTATTCTTGTCCTCTAAATACAACATCCATAACAACAATTTTTTGTTCTTCATTTTCCTTAAGGTTTTAACATACCAAAAGGTATAAAATCTCCTCATTTTTAATGATGTCCAAAACTTAATAAAATGGGTTAGTAGTATCCCAGAAATTATTAAGTTATATAATTTGAATATCACTCATGTCATCAGTTTAAATGTACCCATCAAATTCCAAAGTGTACAAACTCATAATCATTCAAGTCATTTTACATCACATCATGCTCATATATTCACAAATGATAGCATTTTATTTGACAATCAAATATTCCAATAATGTCGTACTAATATCAAATATAATACTAAATATCTTTCCATTTTTAGACATCATCAAAAAGGAGTAGAGTAGAGTAACCAGAGAGACCAAGAGAATGCACAATTTTCATTAATACATAATAAGTACCTTAGGAGTTTATACATATCTAACACATAATAGATATATAAGTTCTAGGTTATCCACATTTTGAAAAAAAATTTATGATATAATATCCATTCAATTTCAAACTTTCAAAATGAAAATGTGAGAACTTCTAAGAAGATATATTCATGATGCTATCATAGAGATACAAATATGTTCAAGCACATTTTGTAACATTGTTTTAGAGGGTTATCAAATCAAATTCCATTTAGGAGCTACCCTCAGGTTAATTATCGATAACTAATTCAAATATAACTAAGCCAAGCCTTCAATAAAAATTAAAACCAAAGGTGGATGTCTAAGGTTTGACTATGTAAAGTCATAAGCCAAAATAAACCAATAGCACATGATTCTAAAATTACCTAATATTCTTCTTCTTCTAAGGCAATAATGAATACTTAGTAATTTAATGCTAAGAAAGTAAATACATAAATATCCAACTTTCAAAAATCAATCAATTACTCATAAGAGAGATCAAAGTACATATCATACTAATTATTTCAACAATTAGGCATATCCTTAGCAAATTTTTGTAAAGCAATTGATGATCATTTTTAGGTAGAAGAAATTAGCATAAGATGAAAACACCTTTTATTTACCTTCCTAAAATGTATCTCTTGGAGAAAAATCTTCATAGGCTTTCAAGAATAAATGCTTTATAATAATCCATGAGGTTTAAGCTCCCCCTACATATGTGCTTACCTTAACATTAGTAAAACCTAGAGTTAATTTTCCATGGTCTTAATAATTAAAAAAAGGTAAGCACATATAAAAAAAATTAGTCTTTCTTGATCATTCAAATGTCCTTTTCCTTACAATATTTTTATAAAGAAAGGTCCAAATTAATGGAAACTTCATTCTAGATAATTAGACATAGATTTTTCTTTTAAGGATAAGTCTTTTTATTTTTTTCTTAAGAATATGTGAGCAATTTCATGGTTCAAAAGACAACACAAAAGATATCCATACAATTTTGTTTCCTATGAATAGAGATATATGCCCTTATAAATAATAAAGAATTTAGAAACTAATACAATTTCTTGTAAGCAAGGAAATAGAAACTTATCATAACTTACCTTAGGTGCAATTAAGATGCAAAAGACTAATGAAGTTTGAGATGAGGTCCTCTATCATGGAGTACTTTCTTACCTTTTAAATTTCTTTCATCAATTCTTTTGCATGATGGCCAAGCTTTTTCATGTTCTTTATGATGAAATAATTTTTGATCACCTTCTATATCATCCAAATTTTTGAGGAATTTCCAATTTTCCATTCATCTTCATTTATAGTTGTTGCTTCATGCAAAATATTTTTACTAGGAACTTTTTGGTAATACCAAGCATCAATGTTAATTTTATCACCATGAGGATAACTAAAGTTTTATTTAATTCCATAATTTCTATAGATGGCTAAAGTGTTCTCCTCATAACAGGGCTTATCAAACCTGATTATGCTTGAGCTCAAGCATGTATCCTCATGTGAGACTTTTTCAAAATCTTTATTCCTAGGCTATTTTCATGAACCTTTCCTTTTTGAAAAACTCCACATTATTCATTTAAAGGAGTTAGTTGTTGAATCTTAGCCTTTACATCTAAGATTTCTCCTTTCAATTTGGTGTGAATTGCATAAAATTTTTTATTTATGTTTTTCTTTATCTTCTTAAGCTGGAAAATGTAGAATGAGAATTTCTTCTCATAATCCACTATACCTTTCATCATACTTACCTCTTGGTTCATCAATAACTTGTGGTAAATTTTCATTTATGAGTGCCATGCATTTGACCTAAGAATCGTTTGTGGAGTCATCTACTTCTTCTTCACTTTACTCATCATCATCCCAACCAACGTAGAAGTTAGTCTTTTTCATTTCCATATTAGTCCTCCCTTTTCATTGCAAACTTTCCATTGCTAGGACATTTGGAGACCACATGGCCTCTTCCTTCACAAACCTAACATCCTATTGAAACATCAAAATTAGAATTTGACAAATTCTTACCTTTGTCATTACCTTTAGAGTTAGATTGATTAGGTCCTTGTTAATTGAATTTCTTTCCTTTACTTACAAGTAGTTGTTGAACTCTTCTTGAAAGAAGAGCTATCTCCTCTTTTGTACTCACATCTTGCTCAACAAGTTCCTTTTCCTTGGAGGTAATTTTAGGGTAATGGGCTTTTTTATTGCCCCTTCGCTTATGAAGTTCATTTCATAAGCAATAAGAGCACTTTGAAGCTCTTCAAATTTTAGAACTGAAAAATCTCTAATCTCCTCCATGGCTGTAACCTTAGGTCTAAATTTTAGTTGGAGTGTTCAAATCATTCATATTATAAAATCACTTTCAAGTAGGTCCTTACCTATGCTGCTAATTACTACAACTAGATCATTATCCCGAGGAAAATAGTCTTTTATCTTTTCACCTTCTCTCATTTTGAGTTTTTCATACTCACTTTGTAATACCAACAGTTTGGATTATTTGACTATGGATGTGCCTTCATAAGTAGCTTCTAGGGTTTTCCAAATTTCTATAACAATTCTACAACCAACTATCCTATTCAATTCATATTTATTTAGAGCACAAATATAAATAATTTTTTTCTTTGGAATCGTACGTAAACTTATCTCTTTCTTATAGCATCCACTTGCTCTATGGTTTGAGAGCCTTTGTTGCATTGTCAAATAGTGGTGTTTATCCTTCAAGAATGGACTCCCAAACCTCAAACTCTATTAACTCTAAGAAGCCTTGCATCCTTGCCTTACAATAGGCTAAATCAAACCCATTGAACATAGGTGGCTTCATGTATGACATCCCTTCCATAGTTCAGTCTTGAATGTTAATGTTAAGTGCAAGAGTACTAGGATATGATCCCACTCGAGGATCAAGAACTTAGAAGGAGGATGAATAAGTTTCCCAAATCACAAGGAACACCTATTACACAAAACACAAGAATTATTTGGTTCCCCAACTTGGGTAGTCCACTTAAAGGGTAGATTCCTTGTACACCTTTGGACTTTGTTTCTTTCAAAATGTGGTTTAGAGGACATCACAACCTTTACAAAGTTTGAGCTTTGTTAAGGAGAGTTTTTTTTTTCTTGTGAAAACTCTCAACCTCGCAAGGTTACAACAAGCTTAAGAGTGATTTAAAGGATCCCATAACCTGTACAAAATAGAGCTCCACTCCAGAGTATTTTAATGCAACAAAAAAACTCAATCCCATAGGATCTTTACAAGCCCTAAAAGGATGCCTTCTCGCAAAAAGCACATCAACTTCTCAAGGTATCAAGATATAAAAAAGAAATCATAAGGAGAAAATGTAACTAAATTTACAAATTCCTTGTATAATGAAGTACAGTTTCACAACAAATCAAACAAATGATGTGACAATTCAAGTACACATGTACAATAGCATAAGATAGATAATGATAGCTTTGATGTTAACAATGCTTGCATAATTCCCAAGATTTTGGAGTTTACTTATAGCCTTAAAATTTCTGAAAATACCTCAAAATTCATGTAACAGCTATTCAATGACTAGTGTAGACATTTTCTTTAAGATTGATATGTCTTTCTGTATTCTACTTCAACTTTGGGAAGACGTCTCCTTTCAAAATGGGACATCTCTCAGGAGACATATTCTTTCCAAAGGAGATGTCTTCTATTTTTGGGAGACAACTTCCTGTGATTAACTTTCTCTTGGCTAAGACATCTTCTGTTTCTTGGAGACGTCCTCTCAACTTTTGAGCTTTGGTTTCTAAGGCTTTCTCTTGTTGATTTATCTTCCTCTCAATTCCTTGTGCATCTTCATTTAGCTTGTACACATCATACTTTTCCATGCTCTCATTTTGCCTATGAATTCTTTTACTTTAATAGCCATGCTTCCTTGAGTCCTTGTCCATGATGTGAAGTTCTTATTCTTGTCCTATCAATACAACATCCACAACAACCAACCTTTGTTCTTAAATTTTCCTTAAGTTTTTGACATACCAAAAGTTCAATAAACATGACTAATCTTAAATTTGCAATTTCTATACACTTACTTAATGTTCTCTTTCATACCTTTCCCAAGCTTTCATCTAATCAAGAGCACTCACTAAGAAATCTCTCCTTATAACTCTCTATCATTTTAGAAAGAAACAATCTATATTTATTAGAAAACAAGATAAGAAAATCCTAGGAAACTTTTCTCAAGCTCCACTTGAAGATCCTCTATTGTTTCCCATCCTTTTGTATCTTCTTTCACTCTTTCCTAAATTGGAATGGCCAATTATGGATTTTTCCCATTTATATGAATCATCTCTAGTCTTTAGAAGATGTCTTCTAATAAAAACCAACTTTTGGAAAAAAAAAGTGTATATTATTTTTAGGAGACATCTCTTACCTAGATAAGACATGTCCTACTAGCCAAGACATCTACATTGTTGACAAGATGTCTTCCCTGAGACATCTTATCTTAGGCCAAGACATATGCATTATTGACAAGATGTCTCCCTTGAGATGTCATGTCTTAGGCCAAGACATCTCCACCAAATCTAAGATGTCTTCTATAAAGACTGCATTCCCAACCAAGACCTCTTCTTGACCTTCAATACATCTCCACAGAGCTAGAAAATTACAAAAATCACACATAGGAAAGAACAAAGGGAATTGAAAAAGGTGTTCCTAAACCAAAGAGATTTGTATCTTTTCATATAACAATTCATATGGATTCTTTTTAATAACTAGTTAGGTGATGAGTCCATTAAGGATGTATGTAGTCATATGAACTACCTTATTCCAAGAGGAATTAGTAATCAATCCATGCTTTAAGAGAAATATACATATTTCTTGAATGATATCATTCTTTCCATTAGCTATGCTAGTGATTTATGGCTCATATCTACATATGATTTTCTTATTTATGTCATTATTCTTACTAAGTTTATTAAAGTTCTTATTTACAAATTCACCTCTCTTAACACGCTTTATGGTTTGATTTTAGAACCAATCTTATTCTCTACCAATTTCTTAAAATTTTGAAAGAATCCAAATAAATCATCTTTAGACTACAAGATGTAGATCCATGTGTACCTAGAGAAACCATTATCATTCACCAAAAAATATGTAACTCCTATATATATAATGATGAACATTGAACCCACATCCATATGACATAAATCTTATGGTTTTTATCTCCTTTCATCTATGCCTAATTGTAAAAGGATCTTTACTTATCCTTTTGACATGTGTTACAAACTTCTTAAGATGATTCTTAAAACATCACCTCTATGATTTCTTGATTCTAGATGAGCTTCATGAGATTGAAGTAGGAAGCATAAACAAGCCTCCAATGCCACAAATATAATACCTTCTAACTTAGGCTTAGTCTAGAAAGGCATTATTAGAAATCTAAATTTGAATATAGTAAAATTTCTAATGATGCAAAGAGAATATTATAAGTAGTAGGCATCTATAAAAAGGTATAAAGGGATAAATAAAATAAAACATTTTATAAAAAATAGATAGCAGTCCCTTTCATACAAACAACCAATCTTGTATACTAAGCAATAACAATTCACATGATCCCAATGCTTGTTCAAATAGAAATAAACCAATAGTTAAGAATTAATTTATAGCAAAATAATTATAAGAAAATATTCATCAAGGTACTAGATGTCACACCTTAAGATTGTACTTAACAAATATTTAATTTAACCATTACTCATCACATATGAAGAAAGAATAATCTTTAAAAAAATTATTAAGTAATTAAAACCATATAAATTATATGAAATAGCTTGAATAACTTAAGTAACTTAGAATATACATGAAAACTCCATGTCTAACAAATTAATGATCTATAGGCCTCAATACAACATTATATTAAAGATTCATAAAAAATTCACGTGTACAAATAAAATACAAATATTCATTGAGTGGTTAAAACATAAAATGAAATACATCAAGAACAAAAAATCTTCTAAGAAATTTCAATCCTTATTCTCGTACCTCCTTGTCCTCATCTAATGCATCTTACACAATCTACATGAAACATGTAGGAAGGATTAGCGTATCTTTATCGTATAGAAAATCACCTTAAAGTTTCCTACAACAAGACTAGAAGATGTGATTCATAACCATTAAAACACATTATTAGAACTTTAAACATCTATTAACATTAACTGTTACTCTAGTAATTATTCTAGATGAAGTACAATAAGTTACTGCATCAAAAAATAATAATAATTATAAGGTTCGCACTACCTTGGACTACTAATCTATTGGAATTTTTTTTTCAAAATATTATTACAGTTACACAACTCTATTTTTTCACTCTTCAATGATAATGCAAATCATCTTCAAGATATTTTGACAACATAGAACTAATGATTCAACTCATTAGTGTGCTATTATGAATAAGCACACCCCACACATTCTTTACTCTAAAACTTGAAAGGAAGAGATTTTTTTTAGGTGTCCCAAGCTTATGTAAACCTAAATACCAATGTAATCTATGTAATTTGGCAATACCTTGTATTTTTATTAAATAAAGCTCTAAATCTTCATCAAAATAATGAACACCTATTGAAAGAATGAACACCTATTGAAAGAAACCTTGTAGTACCACTTCATTTGAAATGTCCAAAAAATCTTATAATCAATTCTTCATTTGTAGAAAATGCAAATCAAATGCAAAAGTTATGGCTAGTTAAAGTTCTAGTCAACTCTAGTCAATATGATGATATGAATAGTTAATGTGATGATGCCAACATCATGTTAGCATTTGCAGATCCATGTCAACAATCACTTAATAGAGGTTCATTCATCCATGTAATAGTCATATTAGCAGTGAGTCCTACCAGCTCAGTATACCACATCAACTATCATGTTAGCATTGATTCAACCACCTTAATTTCAATGCTATCATATTAGCAAGCCAAGCCATGTCATGTGTCTTACCACATCATCAATATGCTCCTTCATGGTTCAAAGATAAAGGTTTTGATTGCAATGGTTTTATTTTGGTTTTTCTATAAAAGTTAAAATTTCATATTTGCACTTTAAAATATAATCTTATGATTTAATCCTACAACATGTGGGTGAAATTCTTATCTATTCCTTACTAACTTGCTAAGAAAAACTACCTTATGTTCTTTTAAGTTAGAAGCACTTAAATTTAAACACTATGAGGTTTTACACATCAAAATTCAAAATACCATATATTCTTCCTATGATATTCTTTTTTACATAATTTAAACTATTGAATAGATAATTATGTCTACTTTTAGTGCAACTAATAGTTTTAGAAAGTATGATATTTTTTATTTATGTTAATTAAATCATATCACACTTTTTATGGGCTAAAATTTGTGATAAGGTTAAATCATATAGTGAATCTTATCTAGGCTCTTCATCTTTATTTCTACTTCTATCTTAAATCACTAAAATACTATAAATTTCTATGCAAGCAAGGTATTTCATAACTTTAAGAAGATTTAGAAGAACATGAAAGGAGAAGCAATAAGAATGCAAAGTTTCCTTCATGAAGAATTGGATTCTTGCATGTTGTAGAGGGGGAGGGTTGTTGGAACCTTGAAATAATTGTAATTGTTGAAAACATTTTGGCCATGAATGGAATAGAAATAAAATGTTAACAAATAAGGTTTCTTAATTAAAAATCTAATTAAGCCATGACATGTAAATAATTGACCAATTAAGTGTTTACATGAAGAACAAGGCAAAAAAAAGAAAGTTAAATATTGTTTGATTAAATTTAGCTTGAAATAGTTCTAGGTTCAAGCTTTAGAAAAAGACTAATTTATAATGAAATTATTATCTCAACTCTAATTTAGAAATGTTTCAAGTTCAAATTTTAGTGGGATAAAAGTTTTAGACCAAAAATAAAGTTAGGTCATAGGGAAAGAACCACTTGACTAAGGTTAAATCAAAAGCTCAATGGTTAATGGACATATTGGCCAAAGTGAAAGATCAAAATATTAAATATACTTCACCTTTTTTTCAAAGTAGAGAGGGCCAATCCACCAAATTCATTTATTCCATACTTTAGATCAACTTGAAGAACTCTTAGGTTCGAATCTCAATTAAAAATATTGAAGCTTATATGGTCACTATACAAGATTAAATTTCTGTCTAATGATTATAAATTCTCAAGCATCAAGATAACATCATACATCAAAGTAATGGCTATAAGGTTTATAAAATCTAGAAAGGAAAGCGAATATATGGCCCTTTTACAAATTCAAACTAGAGAAAATCTCATTTGGCTTATTTCATAACCTTGCCTAAACTAGAGAAAACACTCTTTTTTCCATTTCGTATTCAGAAAAGAGTTATTTTGTCCATTTCAACCCTTTGACTAAGTCAAACTTAAAAGGTATGCTTGGCCCATCTCTTACTATATTCTGAGCTGGAGAAAACACCCTTTTCCCCACTTCGTATTAAAAAAAGAGCCATTTTTTCAACTTTGGCCTTTTGACTATTTAAACTAGAGAAAAGCTCATTTGGCCTATTCTATAGCCTGATCCAAACTAAAGAAAGCATCATTTTCCCGACTATGTACTTAGATAAAACATCATTTTCCTCACTTCAATAATTTAACAAGTCAAAATGGAGACAACCACATTTGGCCAATTTCCTAATTAAGCCCAGGCCTATTTCCCTCATTTCATCCATCTAGAAACCTGAACTGAAAAATAACATCCTTTTCCCCACTTTGTATTTGGAAAAAAGCCATTTTCTTCACTTCAACCTTTTAAAAGCACAATTTCTCTATTCCATAGCTTTGCCTAAACTAGAAAAAACACCATTTTTCCACTTTGTATTTGGAAAAATTCCCATTTTTGCACTTTAGCTATAAAAACCCCAAACTGGAGAATACCATTTTCCCATTTCATAACTTGGAGAAAAACCATTTTCCTCATTTCAGCCTTTAGAAAAGTCCAAACATAGAAAAATGTGCTAGGCCATTTCACAAATTTGGGAGGGCTTATTTTTTCCATTCCATTGCCAAAACCTTAAAAGAGAGAGAGAAACTGCCTTTCATATCTAATTTAGGATAAACTTATCACAAATTTAAGCTTGAATCTATAAGATAGTAATTAAGATTAAAGGAAGGGCCATTATCCCACTTTAAAGGAGGCCTGATCAATTCTTCTCCAATTAATGAAAAGGAAAACAAACAACCATTCAATGAAGCTCTATCATGTTTAAAAAAAATAAAATTAAATGGCCAAATCAAAGAATTAAGGGGTCAAACTACAATGATAGAATGTTTTAAATGAGCAAATCCTAGAGCCACTTAAAGTGAATTGCATCTTCAAAAACTTACGAGCCTCATCATCTACTACCATTGCACCGACAACTTCTAAAAGAGCTTTTAGCAAACTCCACAAACTTTGCGCAAACTAGTGAAGACAAAGAAAAGTGCTTGGAATTTGATAGCAATTCAAGAAGTTAAAAAGGCTAGATAGTCACTATGCCGAAGAAATACATCAAGACTAAAGAAGAGACTAATCTTTTGTTTCAAGATGTACCTATTCAAGCACTCACGGAATATTTGTAACATTTTGAATTATCTTTTAGTTATGAAGATGTGCCAAATCAAATGAAGATTTGCAACTTCAAGACCCAAATGAAGAGAATCTAGAGCCACTATTTTATCATGAAGAGGATCATGATTATGCCCAACAATTCCATGTAAATATTTTTGATGAGGAGTAGAAATGGAGGAATTTTTACCAGCAAATAGGCTTGCACAAAATTGGCTTTAGACCTAAGGCCAATTTAATTAGAGATATCATTAGTTGGGTCTTCTCTAAAACTAAGCTCAATGAGAATTATTTAAAATTCAAATGAAAGCTAGAACAAGTAGTCAACATTAGTCCTAAGAGAAGCTACAAATTGTATGAACCCCTTCCTAGCCATTTAGAAAAGAACATCCATAATGAAAATGAAATAGGTATTGGAAGAAATCTAACGTTAGCAAATGACTAGGACTTACACTTGACTAGGGCTAACATTTCAACATTTTTTCGCTACAAGAAAAGCTTCCCAAGTTTCAATGAGCTCAAGTTCCATCATAATATTTTCATTGCTACTTTAAATATTTTTTCTAGCTGAAATATTACTTCTACTATAGCCAAACATTTAAAATCTTTGGCCATCGTTGAAAATAATAAGCCTTTCCACCAAGTATATTTCATGAATAATCAATTACTGGAATGTATATCAAATATCATGACTAACAACACCCAGTTTAACATGAGCTCATTCTTATTAGCCCATGTTTTGGCTATAACCAACACTAAGTCCTGAGAGACTCTGGCCCATTTTTCACCAATATGCTAAAAATAGAAAAGTAAAAAAGAGATGGACTTGTTATTATCTTTATCTTGTTATCTACCATAAAGAAAATTCTTTAGTTTCTTATGAATGTTGTCTATCCACTTTTGTATCAATTTCATGCTAATTGAACATCACCTAGAACAAAACAAGTTGTGGCAGAAGAAATTAGGTCAAGTATAAAGGAAGAATTTTGTTCCATGCTTATCACATAGAGATAATTATAGGAGGATCTAGAGGAAGGCCAACAAAAATGCCACAAATTGGAGCCCCTTATTTGGTATCTTTGGAGTTTGTTAGGTAGATCCAAAACAATCTAATGTGATATGAATACATGGCAAGGTAGGTTTCTTCTTTATAGATTGGTTTTTGGTATTCTGGGAACACCCTTCATATAGTAAACATAGGGGTCAAATTTGAAAAAGAAGCTTTTCATGAGGCTAAATAGAGGTACTACAATCCTAACAAAGATTTTAGGAAGTCTCATGAGCATTAGGAAAATGATGCTTTGTATTCTCTAATAAGTGAAGAGCTAGTAAATTTAGCCAAGCAATAGGAAATGTGAATTAAGCAAAACTCTCTCTATAATCCTACTTAAGGAGCAATATAGGGAAATGGAGCTCTTGACCAATAGGAGGCTTGAGGAAGAAAATCATATATTGGCTAGGTTGTTTAATCAAGATCAATTAGACAAGATGAAAGAAAACTATTTTTCATGACAAATCTATAGGTTGGATGAAGCCTTAAACACAAAAGCTTTCACTTGATTCATCAAAGTTCAAGAACAAAGAAATAAGTCGCTACAAATTCTTTCTAGCAAGAAAATTTTGACAAAAAAAGAGAAGCCATCATCAAAAATTGTAAAGACTCATACTAGCTCTTCATCATCCAAGGCCATTACCCTTTAAAATTTTCCTTCAAGATACATTATTAGAGGTAGACTGATGAGCCACAATATCGCGTACGAGATATCACATTCACCCCCTTGATATCGCTTACACAATATCGCGGCTTGCCACAATATTTATAAATAAGAGGAAGCATTCCCTGTTCTAAACACTTAGACTTAGACCCTTAGCCAAAATATAGCAGTTTTACCATTCCAGAGTTAGAATAATTTCCATGTGCCCGCAATAGGAGTCTTAATGTAAACAGATCTTTATTCGAACAAATTGTATCTGAGCACACATTTGTGTATGACAATAAATACGAACTTTCTAATAAACCTTGCATCATGTGGACTAAACTAAATAGAAATTAATTATTGTTGAATATTTAAATTCTTTCCTAGTTAATTAATCTCTCTTAACCCTTGACTCTCCTAGTTAAGTACAGTCAATACGACCGCTTTGAGCACCTGTGCAACACTTGGTAACCCAGTAACGAATAGCGTTTGGTAATCCCAACAGCATTGCACTAGTTCAAGGTGTGTGCAGCAAGTGGGAATGGAGTCTGGTGTTAGGACAATTAGAACTTAATTAGTAAATAGTTAATGGAAGTTAGTCACTTAGTTCTCTTCACCTTCCCCTATTAGCATAAGACATTAAAAAGATAAAAGATATAAAAATCATATACCTCAAGCTTACTTAACCATACAACTTTGACAATACAAGTAAGTTTGGGAAGAGAGCGATTGATTAACCTTAAGTGTTTCATTAAGGCACGTAAGCACTTAGTCCTTGGAGTTCAACCAGATCGTGCGTGAGACGCTCGTATTCGTATGGTTGAGTGTCAAGGTACCTCACCACTCATCATTGGCACCGTTGCTAGGGACTTAGTTGTTTGTGCGCTACGTAGGACATAGGAGATCATTCATATCATTGGGATGCTAGAACAAACCCTTAGGGTTAATTAGGAAAAGATAAGACAATGGTAAACAGCACACCAAACAAGACAAAAATGTCTTCTTCTTCGCACAAAAGCATTTCACCGCCTAGGACCAACACAAGAGACAGTCAGTGGCACAACACACATAACCAAGATCCGCCAGTTCCTCAACAATTCCATGTGGTATATATTTATCACGATGAGTATGTACTTGACTTTACCTTTATTCTCTATCAAGATGAACAACTGTGTTGGAGAGACTTGGAGGGTAACATAGTGTTACCTCCAAATCGAATAGTCCCCAACATGCTTCTTCATGCTCTCGCACGAGTAGGCATGTCACAATTATACGCGGAATACATTGCATGTGATTATGACACAAGGGATTAGCATCCCACAGAAGTGCAACATCAAAGGAACTTGCAACAGGAGAGATACTATACATTGTTGAAGGGCAAAGGACCCCATAATGCTCCACCCGTCTTAAGCAAAATTGAGGGTAGTGAACTTATTTCAATAGGTCCTCCACAAAATGATGTTCCCCCTCCTAACAATGGTCAAGAGGTGGTGTATTAGAACCTCCACTCCACAATTCACAATCCTGGTTCTAATTCCCATGAACACCAACTATTCAATGAGGGAACACAAACACATGATAAGGGCGGGCATTCTGATTGTAATCACGATCAGGGCCGGGACCACCAAAGAGAAGGTAGGGAACATTTTCATGGTGATGGTTCTCATTCTTCTTCACCTTCATCATTACATTCACCCTCTCCTTCAATGTCAGGAGATAGTCATAAGGAGCCTAACCATGAGGATAAAGGTAAATAGAGTCGAGAAAGAGGATGAAGGCACTCGAGAGAATCACGGCATAAAAGAAGGGAGAGTAGGGAACCGCATAGATATCATAGAAGCTATGAATAGAATGACCATAAAGAACCCCTACTCGCAACCTGAAGCATGTCAGATATCACGGAGGCCATAAGAGTTCCAACAAGGCACCAAAAAGATAGTAGGATCAAGAGGTTAGACATGAATAATATCCCACGATTTGAGGGGGGTACAACGCTGATCCTCAAAACCACTTACAAGCATTTCACGATGCATGTGCCTTGAAGAACATTGAGAATGAATGGCAAAAACTAAAGTTGTTCCCAAGGACACTAGTAAAAGAAGAAGAAAGCTGGTACCGGTCTTTAGAACTGAAATCTATTCAAAGGTGGAGTACGATGCTAGAACTGTTTAATGATAAGTATCAAACATACTCTCAGGTGTCCAACCTGCGAAAGAAAATCCAAAGATGGAAGTAGGGAAATCATGACTCCTTGGATGTTGCCATGGGCCATTATTAAGCACTATTACATCGTTGCCCAGGCCATGGTTACTCGTAGCTAGATCAACTACGCCATCTTGTAGATGGACTTAGGCATGAAACCAGGAGAACCCTTGGAACATATGCCCAAGGGATATTATCAAAGCTTAGGTCCCATCAGGTCCATAGATTGCTGGAACAAGTAGCCAAGGAAGAAGGAGAGCTATGTAAGAGAGAAAGTGCGGAAGAGTACAACCGCGATCCTTCCCTCCGAAAAAGGGGAGTGAGATTCTATGAGGAGGAGGAAGAGTCACCACTCGAAGAGATGGTGCATAGGAAAACCTTGCTGCTCCAAAAATTAACAACAAAAGTGTCGATAAAGGTAGACCAAATGTGGGACTCCCTAGATAGTAGATTTGAAACCGTTCTCAAAATTGTAGAGTCTAAGGAGTGAGGTAGTGACAATGACAAAAAGAAAAAGAGGGACATGGGCAATGCATGTAACAAAGGCAAGGGTAAAATGGACATCACCGAAGAGGTTGTGGATTCTGATATGGACAATGATGGTGGATGTGAGATATGCCAATACAACCATCCTAAGGGATGTTGCCCAATAATCTCACATCTGCAAGAGCTGGGGTGTATGCACTTAACCCACAACTTAACAAACGGCAAGCATCCCAATGATTACCTTATCCCCAAGGTAACCCAAGGTAGTTCCACCAACCTTTAACGTATTATCCAAGTGGAACTCCACCACAACCTATTGAGCAACACCAATAGTAGCAATACCCATAGTCATGGGGGATGCCACCACCAAGGTAACAATACCCTTACCGGCAACCGGATCCATATGGCTATTATGTGTAGCATCCAATCCCTCCATGTGACTCTATTGGTCATGTGACACGACAACATCACTACCAAGCTTGAGAGAATTATAGAACTCCTTCTCCTAGGAGAGACAACCCACAGACATACCATCCTCCAAACCCATTCACAACTCTCACACCAATAGCTCCATTACCACCCACTCTAGCAATGCAAGGGGAACTCCCCACTCAACCACAACAACGCAATGCCACGAGAGCTATAAACCTTCAACCCACTACTGGTTCTGACAACCGCACAAAGAGAAGATCTCTCTTTAGAACCAACAATCCAACCAAGCTCTTACAAGCACAAGTAGTTGAGCCTCCGAATGCTTCTCCATCAAATAAGGCTTCAAAGCTCCCTTAAAACCAAAAATAGAGCTCAATGCACATGGTTATGTTAACAGATGTCTTCACTGACTGAATTAAGGAGGGCCACTTTCCTAGGAAATTTTCTAACCCTGGAAGCCCTTTAATCTATCTCCAAGTCACTAGGAATGAACCATGTAAAGCTCTTCTGGACTCAGGTTCCAGAGTCAACTTAATATCACAAGAGATGTATAAAGCCTGGAACCTACCTCCACTAAAGAAGAGCAATATTCACTTAGAGCTGGTTGACCAATCCATCACTGTTCCCTTGGGACTAGTGGAGGACATTGTTACCACTATGTGTGGGTGGTCATACCCAGCTGATTTCCTAGTGATACAAGTAAACAATGACAAATGGGACTTCCCAATAATAATGAGAAGGGCATGGCTAAGTACCATAAATGCACGCCTAGGAATCCGTGATCTTTTCCTGGAAATATCTAAGGAAAACACTTTTGGGAAGATTGAGAAGAAGAAAGTTCCATGCATCACATACAGTGATACAGGGTCTGATTACGTACAAGAATGTTCAGCATTGCCTGCTTGCAACTGATGTGCCCAAGAAATTAACATACAAAAGTTCCTGTATGTAGCAACCACACAACAAGAAGACACCCAGTGGTTGATAGCTGATCAAGAGAGAAACTCACCAACATGCATGGAACTAACTGGGGGAACCACTTATGCCCACGTTGAAGGCATAGATGCGCTGGAGCAAGAGTGTTGCCAACTTCCAACCCTTAACCTAAAAACATCAATAGGGGGAAGTTGGAAATTCCTAAAAACTTCAAACAAGCACTCCGATAAAAGATTACTAGTCAATGTGCAACCGACCGAACCTTACCAGGAATCTAAAATGGTCAATGCACATAACACATCGAAGAAAGGACAACCTCGCTCATTATTTCAGATCTCATCCTTTCAACTCAGTCATGGGGGAGATGGCCACCTATGCTGATCAAATGAGGCCCTCAGTTCCTTTTTAAGTTTTTGTTTAGAACATTTTTTCTTTACAAAATTTCTTTAACTTTTCTTGTTTTTGTTTTGCAACACCATTTATACTCTTCCATTTCTTCGTTTGCAACATCATTTATGCTCTTTCATTTACTTGTGTGTTTGTTTATTTTGTTTGGCTCGTCACCTAATAAGTGCTCCTAACAGTGGTATGAACTATACTCTATTGGTTGCTAATGTTTGGTTTTTACCTTTGAGTTATAACAGGCAATGAGTCCACATCATCCATGCATCCATAAATTTCTATGGTCTATCTTAGCTTGGAACTATATAGTCCCTTTCTTTCAATAATAAGAACTATCACCGAATTGGTGACTGGGTATTTCTCAAACTAAGGAAGGACTCAAGGATTGAAAAGGGTGTGACTTCCAGGGGATTTGATGCATTTGTGTTGGCCATTCTCTTGGGTGCTTGGATGTTTTCTTCTTGAGTTTTCCTTACCATTCTGACATTGCTCCATTATTGGGAAGCTAAGCTAATAAAAATAATAAGTCTTTGCATGGTGTGGTTCTCACAAAAAAAAAAGAGAGAGAGAATTCAAAGCACACCCCTTAGATGAAATAAGCATCTAGGCTACAAGCACTGGTCATGGAACTAAACAAACATGTTCCCTCTAACTAAGGCCCTTTCTTGCTTCTTACTTTCTCTTTTCTTATTTCGTCGGAATGGTGGTGACCTTTTGGCAGAAGCATTCTGGTGACCTCAAGTGGATGAATTGGCCAAGTGTATTAATGTGAAGTCACTAAATGTGGATTGTTTGAGGCTGGATTTGGAATGAGATCTACTAAGTCACATTAACCATAACTACACAAGGGGCTGTACACCACCTTGTTCTTGGGACTCCATTCCATTCTCTTCTCCTCATCATTCTTTCTCCATTTTTTACCTCATTGCCAGTTATATCAATAGTCCATATTTTGGTTGATGCATTGTTTTCTTTTTGGTAAATTCTTGTGGTTAAGACTTTAACTCTTTCTTCCAAATGACATTTTCAGAGCCTATAGACTCTTTGAATGTAGGACTACCAGAGCATTAAGGGCATGAGCCTCCTTTGGGGAGGGCCCACTGGCATTCCTATTTGGTGCATCAGTTAACTTCTTTCCCTTAAACATTTTCACAATCACCATTTATTTTGTTCATTTCCATCTCTGACATTCATTTCATTGGCGTTATGGTTGTTTCTTTTTTCTCCATCTTTCTTATTCCCTAAGTTTTTCCATTCTATCGCTACCAGAGGTTCACTCTTAGTCATGGAGGTCCTGGCCCAATTTTTTCAATTTTCTCCTAACCCCTACACCTTACACCTTCGGTAGTCACTAGTATTACATCTCCAGAATCTAGATTAGCCATATCACAACTCAGCCAATAAACCATACACCGAGGCAAGGTATTAATTGCTTTGTGATCTAATTACCATTGCTAATATGTGACTATGTTGTGTGTGCAAATGGCGACCATACGATAATGGATTGGAGCTAGAGAAAACACTTAAGATGAACTAGTGCTAGAACAGTCATGCAAAGGAACAAGATTGATGGCACGACTATGGATGGACAACGGAAAGTGTAATTTTGGCATCGGCAGCAACACATCTTCTTTTCTCTTTTCTCTCTCTCTCTCTCTTAGCTGCCAAATAAAGCTGGATGTCAAATGTATATATAGTGTTCACTCTTATTTTCATGAACACTAATTTTTTCATGTATTGTAATGATGATCCATTCACATGTCACCCCATTCACCATTAGTATCATTCAAGTCAATAATCTCATACCTTCCCAATATTTTGTAAGGAACTCAAGGACGAGTTTTTATTCATTCATGGAGGTATGATGAGCCATGATATCGCATCCACGATATCGCGTCCACCCCCACAATATCACGGCCCATTCAATATCTATAAATAAGAGGTGAATTTCCCTATTATAGACGCTTAGAATTAGACCCTTAGCCAAACTATAGCAGTTTTACCATTCCAGAGTTAGAATAATTTCCATGTGCCCGCAGTAGAAGTCTTAAAGTGAACGAATCTTTATTCGAGCAAATTGTACCTAAGCACATATTTGTGTATGACAATAAAGATGAACATTTTGATAAACCTTGCAGCATGTAATAGGAATTAATTATTGTTGAATATTTAAATGCTTTCCTAGTTAATTAATCTCTCTCAACCCTTGACTTTCCTAGTTAAGTACAATCAGTACAATCGCTTTGAGCACGTGTGCAACACTTGGTAACCCAATAACGAATAGTGTTTGGTAATCCCAGCAGCATTGCACTAGTTCAAGGTGTGTGTGGCAAGTGGGAATGGAGTCTGGTGTTAGGACAATTAGAACATAATTAGTAAATAGTTAATGGAAGTTAGTCACTTAGTTCTCTTCACCTTCCCCTATTAGCATAAGACATTAAAAAGATAAAAGATATAAAAATCATATACATCAAGCTTACTTAACCATACAACTGTGACAATACAAGTAAGTTTGGGAAGACAGCGATTGATTAACCTTAAGTGTTCTATTAAGGCATATAAGCACTTAGTCCTTGGAGTTCGACCGGATTGCTCGTGAGACGCTCGTATTCATATGGTTGAGCGTAGGGGTACCTCGCCACTCATCATGGACCAAAATCTATAAAGGTTTAAACTAATGAAGGGAAATTGATCCTCGAGCAACAACATACATAAAGGCTAGATATTCATGAATTAGTGATCTTTCAAGGAAAAGAGATAGATCCAAAAATAGGCAAAACAAAAATTTCCATGTCTTATCATGAAGTTGCAAAAAAATTGTTTGTAGTTATTGTTGATTGTTCAAGGACTACCAATGAGACTATTAGGGAGTAGCAACAAGATATTGAAAGGTTGAGGAATTTTCATCATTCCATGCATTTAGATTTTGAGATTTTACAAAAAATGTTTGAAGACCAAATAAAGATATCCTAAATTAAAAAGGCCAATATCAAGGCTATTAAAATGAAAAATACAAAATTGCACAAATATTTGGCCAAGAAGAATCAAAGACTTTAAGTAGAATATTTGAAATATGAGGATAACTTCCAATTTATTATAAATGAATTAACATCCATGAAACATCAAGCAAAAGTAGTCATGCCCAATATTAATGAAATGAAGAGCATGAAAGAAGTTTTTAAGTAAGATGTTACAACCACTAATAATTTCATGAGTTGGGCTAATGATAAAAGAGAGAAATTGCTTGAAATAGAAATGAAATTCCTCGTTGATATAATAAATTGCAATATGCACCAAGTTGAATGAAATAGAAGGGCTAACATAGACTTTATTAATACTTTAGAGAGGATGCAAGGATATGAGAGTAACATAAATAAAGCCATCAATGTCACCACAATAAGTAACGACAAATCATTAGAAGAAAAGATAGAAAAGGCTTTATTTTCTAATAATGTAAAAGAAAGTGGTTGAGGTATTATTATTAGTATAGAAGTAAAGTTATTTAAAAAGCCTAGTACAATGAGAAGATAATCATGTTGAAGAATTCGTGGCAGAGACTCCAATGGTTGCAGAAGTCCAAAAGCAATAGGTACTTTTGGACATCCTTAAAGATGTTGTTGAAAAGAAAGTCACTAGTAGCTCATCATAATTAGCTTGTAACCTCTTTGCAGTTATAACTAAATTAGTTCTAACTAATTTTTCATGTTTTGGCTATAAAAAGCATGGTCTTTTTGTAAAAGAGGAAGGAGAAAATTTGAAAGAAAATTACAAAAGAGTTACTTATAAAATGACATTCTAATTAGAAAAAAAATTCAAATGCTTTTCTTTTATCATGTGAATTCATTTGCTTTCTATTATCTCTTAGTTGCTTAGCTAATAGTACAGATGGTATTGTGCTTGTTATTCAATCTTGGCATTGTTTAGTAGCTCTATTTTCTGCAATTTGTGACATCTATTGACTAGATGTATAACAACTTATTTTTTTTTTCACTTTAAAAGCATTTTGAGTAGTTTAATAGTATTGTCTTCTACAAAATTGCTTATTTGAGTCAATAGGATCTTGATAATCTCTGATATCTTGGCCTGATTTGAAATAGCTTTACTTTAAAAGTGTTTCCTCATATTCATTTTATCTCGCCTAAATGTTTAAGATTTTACACAAATATTTTTTTCATATTTTCTTAAATCCATTGAGTCAGGCTCTATTTCTATTTTTCTTTTGGAATTTTCTCTTTAGGAAAAACTAGGAATATATTTTTTTAGAATTATGCTTAAGAGTTTTGATTATTTGTTTCAAGTAATGTACGATTAAGACTATGTGGACTAAGTAGCTTTGACATAATAGGAGCTTTAATCTCATAGTTTAAGGCAAAGTTAGTTGAACTTCTATCATAATAACTACTTACAATTTAATATACTATATGAGTCATTTTAACATTTTCAACAACAATCACACATTAGTTTGCTCCATTATCACTAAGTTTATTTGGAGGTATCTAGGCCTAGGTATTTTTTGGAGCCAAAAAACACCTAAACTTCTTGTTTAAGTGATTTTTATCATAAAGCTAGGGACCACAAAGTTGGTGGTAGGAAGGGAGTCCTAAGTGATAGTCAAAAGTTCTATTTGGCACTAGAAGAAGGGTAGAATTAAGCTTCTACTTTTTTCATTACTAAACAATTTGAGAAGTTTCAAAAATTTGAAAATCCTAAGAAATATTTAAATTATAAAACTAAGCCTTCATCAAAAGAAGACAAAGAAAGGGTTTGTGAAGTAAGAACTAGTAGTGGAGTTAAAACCAAAAGGATTATAAGTTCACTCATTTTATCTAGTTTACCAATCTTTAGAAATAGAAGAAGAAAATTTAGAAGAAATACCCATATAGCAAATACACTACCAATAAATCCTTGACAAGTAGCCATACCCCTGAGATTTCCTAACTATTATGATATCCCTAAATCAATTTAAAAATATTTACCTGAGCCTTATATCCTTGGAAAATCTTACTTGGTTGAAGAATATGTTCATTTATTTGAGTTAGCATTAGCACATGCAAATGTCCAACATCAAGATGAAGCTTGTAGACTCTTTGTAGCTAATTTGAGAGACATGGCTTAAATTTGGTATTCTAACTTGTCAAAAAATAGTATTACAAGCTTGGATCATATGAAGAATCTTTTCATAACTCAATTTGGTAATCAGATTGAACAGCAACAACTATACTTTGGATTAGCTCAAATAAAACAAAATACAAAGGAACCAATTATGGAATTTAATATTAAATTACAAAGAATCTATGGCCTATTCCAACAACAATATAGGCCACCTAATGAAGTTATTAAAGAGACATATTTGAGTGCTATTAATCCAAAGATTTCAATATGGCTTAGAAAAACTCATAATTTAAATACTTTAAATGATTTTTTTAATAAAGCCATTCAATTAGAGAAACAATTAAATCTAAATAATTGTGAAACCATCCAATCTTTAAATGATAAAAAAAAAATTCTTTCCCTTACATATTATAACTTAGCTCAAGATGCATCCTTCAACCAGTAAAGAATTAGGTATAGATCCACCAGATTAAGAAGAAAAGCAAGAAAAAAAAAGTTTCTTAACAATTTTTCAAATAAATTTATAAAATTAGAAGAAGATTTACCTAAAGTGAAGATTAATAAAGAGAAAAATCACAAAAATCATAAACATCATGAGGTTAAAATAGTAGATTCTAATAATGATGACCCTGTAGCAACTTCAAACTTCTTGGATACTAAGTTTGATAATGAATTCTCAAACATACAATATATTCATAAATCTTCTAAGAGGAAAAGTTCTTCATTAATAAATTCAGAAGATGACTCCTTATCTAATGAAGAATGCAATAATAATGAAGGGTACAATTAAGGTCCAAGGAAAAAGAAAAAATAACTTCTTCTAGACCACCAAATAGTATTCTTGAACATACTACTAAGCAAAAGACTTTTAAATTAAAAGATAAAGAAAAGAAAAATTAGATAGATAACAAAGAGGATGAAAACTCTTAAGGAAGTTCATTGAATACCCAATGATATATAACAAAGAACTTTTATGGTGAAAAGAAATATGACTTAATAGAAGATATCAAATTTATCAAAGCTAATATAAGTATATTTCAATTGATGTAAATGGATGGTCAACAAAAGATAATCCTAGAAATGATTAAAGGAAAGAAGAAAGTAGGGGAATCTAAGGTAAATGTCATCTATAATGAGTATAAGGCTAAGCCAAAGTATCCATGTATACCTAATAAAGAAGCCCCTTCTTTTCTCATAACAATCAAGTTAAATGAAAAGTATTTACATAATTTTTTAGATGATTTAAGAGCTACATCAACTCTTATGCCATTATCAATCTACAAACAATTAGATCTCACTTTAGAATAGTCAAATAAACATATCATTCAAGTAGATAAAAGTATAGTCAAAATTATGGGATAGTTGAAAAATGTCTTACTACAAATAGCTTTTGAACCTCACATTAAAAGCAAAGTAATGGTTTAAATAGCATATATTCTAAATTCGCACAATATTTTTTTCAGGCAAAGTTGGAGTAAAAATTCTTTAGCATATATAGCAACTAATTATTCACACATGTGGTTAACTTGGAAAGGGAAACCAAACCAAATTTATATGTATAGCAAGCCCTTTATGCTAAGAATTGTTACTTCCAATGGCAAGAACAAGGTTATTGAAACTATGAATATCTTAGTTAGAGTTTGTTCTATAAGAGAAAATCCTATGTTAGAGAAATCAAAATAAGTAGAAGATTAGAAATGGGAATTTTATTTTGATGGTTCTTGTAACTCTAAAGGAGCTAGATTCAACATAGTTTTGGTTAATAAAAATTCTCATAAATTTTTTAGAGCCATCCATTTATCAATCCCTTGTACTAACAATAGGACAAAATACAAAGCCTTTTGTATAGGAATTAAGACTACTTTGAAGAAAGGTATAAAGAGAATAATCATCAAAGGTGATTCCAAATTTACTTGTGAACAAATTAAGGGGCATTGTGTAGTGAAAATTTCATTTTTAAGCTCTTATAAACAATTCATGTGTACTCTCATGGAAAATTTCAAAGAATGTAGGGTTATCCACAATTCAAGAAGCGAAAGTCAAATAGCTAATGAATTGGCCATGGTAGCATCTACTCTAGATCCTTCAAAAGTTATTAAATATACAAGATTTGTTATAGAAGTTGAGTATCAACCATTCGTTCCTAATAATATAGAACATTTTCAAGTTTTTGAAGATGATCATAAAATCCAAAAAATTTTGAAAAATAGGGATGAATTTAAAGGCAATATTTTAACAATAGATGAAGCCTAGACTCAACTCAATTCTAATTTCATTCTAAAGGAAATTCTCAGTTATGAATATGAGTTTCATGATAAATTGATTAAAGGATCTAAAGTCTAGAACAACCAAAGATCATGCTAATGAAGCAATAAATTTCAAATCAAAGAAAAATCCAAAAATATTGAATATAACTAAGAAAAGTGACCTTCATTTTTAAAAAGAGTTATTATTATTACTCAAAGAGAACTTGGATAATTTTTCCTAGTCATATGATGATCTCAAATCTTTAACCCAAATAAAATTACTCATATAACTCATTTTGATATAGGATTGTAAAGTGGTATGACAAAAATAGAGGAAATTTAATCCAATGTTCAAGCCTACTATGCAAGATGAAATCAAAAAACTATCATAGGCTAAGATTATTTATCCCATTTTATATTTTGTTTGGGCAGCTAATCTTGTTCTCGTAAGAAAGAAAAATGGAGATATTAGATTGTGTCTTGATTTTAGAAATTTGAATGAGGCATTGGAAAAATACAGGTATCCACTTCCAAGGATTGATGAAGTGCTAATCAAAGTTTTAGGATGTCAAGCCTATTCATTTTTAGATGGATTTTTAGGATAGAATTAGATAATAGTTCATAAAAATGATAGATACAAAACACCCTCCACCATAAAGTGGGAAGCTTTTGCACATAGATGAATGCCTTTTGATCTTTTCAACAATGGAGCAACATTTCAATGAGCAATGGATACTAGCAAGTTTGTGGCTACTTATCTTAATGACATTACTATCTATTCATCAAGAAAAGAAAATCATATGAGCCACCTTTAAGATATCTTTGATAGGTTCCAAAAGTTTAGTATATCTTTAAACCTAAAGAAAAGTATTTTTGCGGTAAAATCTAGGAGTCTCCTTAGTCATGTTATATGTTAGGAAGGTATAGTCATTAATAATTCAAGAATTGATGCAATTCAAGGTGCTGAACATTTGACAAATAAGACATCTTTGAGGTCTTTATTTGGAAAGATAAATTTTCTCAAAGAATTCAGACCAAGTTTCACAGAAATTACTAAGCCATTATCAATGATGCTCAAAAAGGATAGTGAAGTTAGAAGAACTCTAGAATCTATTAAGAACCTAAGAGAAATCAAGGTAGTAATTAAAGAAGCACCTTACCTTTCTAAGATAAAATTAAAAGAAGATTTTTGGTTATATCCTTTCACTTCAAATGATTCAATTACCACTATCTTAACTCAAAAGAATCATAGAGAAGATAAAATGCTTAATTGTTTTGGGTATCAACTTAAAAGTGTTGAAAGAAATTACATAGAATTGGAAAAATAGACAAATGTAGTGATTAAGGCACTTACTCATTTTAAGTACTATTAAAAACAAGCATTTACACATATTGTGATAGTAGAACTAACTATAAGATAGTTCTTAGCTCAAAATGAAATGGGCTTAAAAAGAGGAAATTGGATTACAAAAATTTAGCAATTCAAATTCTCAATTGGAACCTATAAAATTGTGAAAGGAATAGGTTTAGCAAAGCTTATGACTAGAGATCCAAAATCAACTAGATTAAATTCTACTGAGGAAAACTAGTGACAATATTCTTAATTTCCACTTTTATAGGAAGTTGCTAGAAAATTTAAGAAAAATTTAGAAAAATGCTTTTATTAAGAAGGCTAATAAATTCATTATTGGAGATGGAATTTTATTCAAAAAGGACTTTAGGGAAGTACTTCTAGAATGTATCGAAAATGAGAATATCAACCTTATACTAGACTAGTTTCATAGTTATTCTAGGTTATTTTATGAGTCCCTAAAATCCATGATGCAACATATTCTAAGACACAGATTATATTAGCTAAAGATGTATCAAGACATTAATAATAAAATGCAAGATTATTTCAAATACCAAGTTCATGACCCTAAATTAAGGAACACAAACATTCTTTTAAAGCCAATAGTTGTTGATAAACCTTTTCAACAATGGGGATTAGGCTTCATTGAGGCTATTACACCTTCAAGAGTAGCACATAAGTTCATCCTCATTGCTACTCATTATTTTACTAAATGGTTAGAAGAAAAAGCTTTAAGAAGAAGGTCTACTTATGATGTAATTAATTTTCTAGAAACACATATATTAAATCAATTTGGAATTCCAAAAGTATTGGTTTCGGATAATGGATCAACCTTCTAATCCAAAAAAATTATTAAATGGACTTTAGAAAAGATAATTCTTCTATTTTCCTCTTTGAATTACTAGCCACAAGGAAATGGCCTTGTTGAATCCACCAATAAGAAACTTATTTATTACATTAAAAAGTTAATGGAAGGAAGTTTAGGAAATTGGCATGCATATTTATTTATCGGCTCTATGGATTGATTGCATAAGATATAAAAAGTCCATAGGCACTTAACCTTTAATTTGATCTATGGAATGACCACTCAGATAAGTAATAAGATTATAGTTTCTGCATCAAAATTTGTTCAAAAATATAATTCTCAATCTAATAAAAATCAAAGTCTTATGACCTTGTTATTATGAAGGGAGTTAGAGATAGAAAAAGCCAGAGATAATTTATTAACAAATTCCTTTCTAACTAAAAGATGGTTTGACAAATGGGTTGCTTAGAAAGTATTTAGAGATGATGACTTAGTCTTGTTATGAAATTTGAGAATTAAAGGAGATCACAATAAATTTTCAACAAAGTAGTTGGGCCCATTTATTATTACATAACAACTATTTGATGATACCTATAAACTCTTTGTATTAGATGGAACATAACCCAAAATCATATTTAATACCCTTCATCTCAAGCACTACTTTGGACAACCACCTAGACAATTAAGCAGTGAGCATGACCTATAATTGTAAATACCATGCATAACTTTGAATACTAGTGCATGATCTAAGAAGAGGTAGGAAATGAATAGTCATAGGCTTCCTAAATGCTATCTATAAAAATCCATTTGTGACTCATGAAAGTTCGAAAAATAATGTCCTTGTGGAATAGTCTTTCAATTAAAAGGAAATCATTATCTAAAAAGGACAAGAATTTGAATATGATGCCTTTTATTCCTTTTCAAGTTGGTTGTTATGCAAAGCATGTGCATAGAGCATATCATAAGATGGTGGAGCATGGCATGCCACCAAATGATCCTTAAGCTATCTAGTTAGCACAAGGATTCTTCTTTCTATCTAAGGGTGAGAGTATTTTTGGTTTTGGATGGAATGGATATGCAATATGTCAAAGCACTCTACCAATGGAAGGCCAACCTTTGTATCAGAATACATCTTTTCAAGTAATTAGGATTTCAAATTTGAGGATATTGAAGGAAATCACCAAATAATTCTCATTGAATGCTTGAACTAGCTAGAAAAGAGTTAAGGTCAAAGGAGGATATATTTCTCCACTATCCTTTATAGACCCTAAGGAATAATTAATGTAAAAAATACACCTAATGATGAACCACTAAAAGGACTAGAAGATAAAAAGAATTTATCTAAGGTTGAAACTCCAAGCCCCAAGGTCTACAGAAAATTTTAGTTTGAAAATGACCCAACTAGGAAGACACTGAAAAAGAAAATAATTACTATTTATTACAATTCAAAGATTTGCTAGATTTTTTTTTTCTCTTTCTCCACTTGCATCTTAGATCAACTATGTCTGTATATATATTTATAGTATTTGTGTATGTTTATATTCAATGTTAGGATATGTGAATTTTTCAAGCTCAAACCTTAATTTTGGAGTGATTTTTCCCATGAAAAAGATTTAAGCTTTTAATAACCAATCCAACTATATATATATCATCATCTTTATCTAATGAGAATTGGTTTTTCATCTTTCTAGAATTATAGAATATACTGGTTCAAACTAGAAATAGCAAGCCAACTTGTTTGATGCAAACTGTTTGTAAATACTTCAAGATTTCTTGTTAGACAACCATCTTACAATATTAAAAAGGAGGCAAATAATGCTCAAATTTTTTTTTCCATGAATGGAATAGAAATTGAATGTTAAGAAATACGGTTGCTTACTAAAAAATTGAATTAAGCCACGATGTGCAAAAAACTAACCAGTAAAGTATTTTCGCAAAGAATAGGATAGAAGAAAGTAAGTTAAATATTCTCTAGTTAAATTCAGCCTGAAAATAGTTCTAAGATAAATCTTCAATAAAATATTAATCTATAATAAAAGCATAGGCACAACTCTAATTTAGAAAGTTTTTTATTTTCAAATTTCAATGAGATAAAACTTTCAAGCAAAAAATAATCTTAGGTCATTGGGAAAGAGCCACTTAGCTAAGATTAAATCAAAAGCTTAATGGTTAATGAGTGTATCAACCAAAGTTGAAGACAAAAATATTTAATATACTTCACGTTTTTCACAACGTAAAGAGGGCCAATCCTATTTTGATATGAAGCACCAAATTCAATTATCCCATACTTCAAATCAACTGGAAGAACTCTCAGGTTCAAATCTTAGTTTGAAACACTAAAGCTTATATGACAAATGTATAGGATTAAATTTTTGTATGATAATTATAAATTCTCAAGCACTAGGAATAGCATTATGCATCAAATTCATGTCTACAAGCTTTATGGAATCTGCAAATGGAAGCTAATATATTGTCCTTTAAAAAATTCAAATTGGAGAAAAGCTCATTTGGCCTATTCGATAACCTAGTTTAAACTAGAGAAAATATCCTTTTTCCCACTTCATACTTGGAAGAGATCCATTTTTCTCATTTTTTCATTTTGACTAAGTTAAACTAAAGAAGTGTGCCTAACCCATTGCTTGCTATAGCTTGAACTAAAAAATAAACATCCTTTTCCCTACTTCATATTTGAAAAAGAGTCATTTTTCCAACCTTAGCCTTTTGACTATTCAAACTAGAGAAAATATCATGTTGCCTATTCCATAACCTAGTCTAAACTAGAGAAAACACCCTTTTCCCACTTTGTATTTGAAAAAGAGTCATTTTTCCCATTTTGGCTATTTGACTAACTCAAACTAGAAAAAGTGTGCATGGCCCATAACGCCTAAAAAAATTGGTGTTAGAAGGTCAAAAGGACAAGATAGATTGGCTCTAAATCCACAAGCCTCAAGAAAAGGATATCAAGCACCTTGGATAGTCTTGTTGATCACCTATTACTTATGATCTATTCTACTCCTCAACCTCATCATTGGTTTCTTTGTCACTAGGATCTACGATGTGAATGGAAGAATGGCTATGGAATCTTGGTGGATCTACACTACTTTGAAAGTCTTGATGTTCAACTTGAATGTAAATTGCCAAAAGTCTTGGTGTTATCGACTTTTGTCTACCTGAACTGCTCCAAAAGTCTTAAGTTTGATGAATGCATGAGTCATCCAAAAGTTCCTTCAATGAAGTAGTCTTCAATTTAAATAGGTTTCTCATGTCTAAATTTTTTATTACAAATTTCTACCATGATTTTTGACAACTTGCTACAAATTTCTAGCATGTGCAAGGCATCTCTTGGCAATGTATTTAGAAAATTTAGATAGTTTTATGCTTTTTATACTGCCTTCACATGCTACCTAGTATATTGGGAAGGAATGCCAAACATAAAAACTTAACACCCAAATTTTATACACTACCTTTGTAGGTGTCCTAGCATAAAAACTACCATGGCCAACATATAGGCTAGGAAATGCAAAATTTGGTGGTCTACAAGGTATTTTCAACCTTCCCAAGCCTATATATATAAAATCTACAACTTTTTCAACCTAGAAGATGAGGCATTCATAGCTTACGAAGTATTTTTTAGCCTCCATAAGCTAGAATGTGTGACATCTATAAATATGAACTACCATTTTCACATTTTACATTAAAAATACTACCTTAAATCCCAATGATAAAGGTTGCAATACCAAATGTTGGGGAAAATAAAGCAAATATGCTTGTCATTATTGTTCCACTAAATTACAAATAATTTTGGTTATGGATTACAACATGAATTTTCTTTAGGGTGTTTCATTGGCCCTTCTTTATTGATGTTTTAAGGATTGACCTAAGGGATATCAACAAAGAATGCACAATACTACCATAGGTTCATCACCAACATTTCCTCTCCACACTTGATTTCGTAGCTATCAAACCATGCTAAAGAGTGTTTGTGATGATGAGATAACGTTATGATGGGATGATATAAATATGAGATGAGATAAAGATCATAGTGACTATTAGGGAATGATCACATGTGTTAACAAAAAATTCCACATGTTAACATCATGGTTACGGTATGGCAGTGACATGCTTGTTAATCAATGTGGTCTTCACGCCATGTGCTTTGAATTACTAGTCGTCCAGTGATATGTTAGTGGAACCAACACTCTACTCCAAGGATTCTTTGGCCATTAGGCTTCTCCCTTTGCTTGATTGGAGCCATTAATCTAACTTTTGGGCTTCATTGGCCTTTTAGCTTCTTTGGAAATTTGCTTTCTCATTTTCCTTTTTTTCTCTTTTTTGAGGGATGAAACCTTCATTAGGTTTCATTCCTAAGGCCAAATTTTGTTTAGTTTTCTCATTGAATGAGATGTGTTACATCCAATGAACTTGAAAATAGAGCTTAATGAAGGATATTTCACATGGCCACAATGCATGAATGTTGAACATAGGTCATCATTGTTGTTTAAAGTAAGAAAGGTTGTAATTAGGCTATGAGATTTTGGCTTAAGAGAAGTAATGAAAGTGATGTGAGACAAACACTCTTGACATAGCAAGACAAGCTAACCAAATCTAGTGCATCAAGGTTACATGGTAACTTGCTTCCACAATGAGTTGTATCTTTGTGATGGCTTCAGGTTTCATCCTACAAGCATAGCTCCAAGAGAAAAAGAGAGAAAAATAAAGAAAACATGTTATTATGAAAAACTACATAAGGCAACATGATGTACTCAACAAGTATATGCCATTATTATGTTACAACCAATAGATATAAGAGAAGTTGTGATTTGTTCCATAGAGTTATACAAAGTTTGGATTATTATTGTGATGCCAACAAGAGTTATGAGGTCATGTAGGCTCACTTGTTCTAGGTCATTGAAGTTATCAACATCGATCATTTGTTCCAACTTTTTGACAATGATAAACAAAGTCCAACAACACTAAAAAAACCGTGTCAATGTTAGATGTAATCGAGGGTGGTGTGATGGCTTTAATGTTGCTTTGCAAGGGTCTAATGATGTCTTGAGTAGGCTAAATTTTTTGCAAGGAACTTGGTTTCATATATTTTCTCCTCACCATCATGGCTCAAATGGGAATTTTGACCAAGGAACCCTCCGTGATGTTTCTAGCTTTAAGGTTAATGGTAATCAAGTTGCTTCAAGATGTTAAGGTTGCATGGTAGAATGCTTTCAAGGCTTAAGGTTTGGATATTTTAAGGTCAACTTATTCTAACAACATCATGAGAGGAGCCTATTTAGGCTTAAGGCTAGTCAAATTTGCTTCCTCATCCTCCAAGATCATTTCCTACATGTCAACCTAAGCACATCAAGTGGCATTTGCATGATAAAAATATTAACCAATGTATGACACACTACAAAACATTGTAATGACCAAGCAAAATAAAGCTAACCAAGATTAACACAAAGTAAAATGAGGCTAAATAAGGCAAGGTAGGATCACTATAAGATAAAAGAAGGTAAAACATAGTAAAATAAGGTAATATCAAGGTATAGACAAGATAAAATAGAATAAAATATGGAAAACTAGATGAAACGAGGTCAAATGAGCAAGGTCAGAATAACATTGAATTTAATATAGTTTTAATATAATTTTTTTAGTCATTTTATATTTAAGATAGGAAAAAATTTAATAAAATGGGCTACAAATTGTCAAAATTAGGTGAAAATAGGCTATAAACAAGCCATAAATTATCAATATCAAGAAAAAAAAGCTTTAAATTGTTAAATTAATGAGTTTCCATCATCAAATCTATTTGGAAAAGTCAAAAAATTACTATTTCCTAGTGTGTAGAGGCCATGGTTGGTTTTAGGTCCATGTTTGATGTATCTAAGCAATTTCCTTTGTCTTATTTTCACACATAGCATATGAAAAGATAAAGAAAGAATTCTTTTTATTTTCATTTTTTTTGTTTAGAGTTTGAAAAAGGAAATTAGAAGTTTTTTGCCTCACATGCTATGTATTATATGGAATTTGGAAAGAGTAATTTTTATATGCTCATACGCTATATAGCATATAGAATTTAATTTTTAGCATATAGAACCAAAAATGGAAATTTACATGTGTCATATGTTGTCATATGCTAGCCAATGTAAATATTTGGATTTTAGTGTATAACATTAGAATAGAGAAATTTTTATATATGCTTTTATGTTGGCCATCGTATAAAATTTAATTTCTAGCATAAGACAAAAATAGAAATTTTTATATGTACCTTTATGCTAGTTAGTGAATAAAATTTGATTCCCAGCATATGACATAAAAATAGAAATTTCTATGACACATAAAAGTTTAATGTTTCGGGTTGACTTAGACTTTAAAATTTATTATTTATCTCTAGCCTTCTTCCAAACATCTTTATAGGAGACGACAAAGCAAGGACCAATAGCGTAATGCACAAGGAGTGGAGGCAAAGGATAGCAACTAAAGGATGCAACACTATGATGATGTGATTAGGCAACATGGCACTAGACCCACGAGGGCTTCAAGCACCATCAGGGTTACTAGCTTTTTATGCCAAGGCAGTAACAAGGAGGGTTTTAAAACTTGGTGCTAGCTCTCAAAGTTAGCATATACATTTAAACTACTAGAGTTTAACTTCAATGTATAGCTTGAGCTAGCATAATTTACCATGAGATAATATCTGTAGAATCACATGAAGATATTTCTAGCCTATTCACAAGTAAATAGTTTTTATACTCACAACCACATGTTTTATGGGAGCATCTTTAATCTTTTCTTTAGATGTGAAAACCAGTGACCTTGGTTCATTTTGTTGGAAAATGATCCAAAATTATTCTTGCATCTATTTTCCAACATTGTTTTTATTTCCAATTCCTCCTCACTAATTATGGTACTTTCCATGGTTTGCATGTTGTAAATTTATCAAATTCAATTTAAGAAAGCTCACTGCTTTGGGGCTTTCAATGTTTAATCCTATCCCTAGCCCTATATATGAGTTTCTTTGGAAGGACCTTTTGGAGCATTAGTAAAGGAATTGTTGATGGAATTTTGGTGATCTATTGGTGAAATGCTACAACCACTATATTGAAAAGCTTGCTATATGTTGGCAACCGTTTGGGACGCGACCGCCAACGAGTGTCCTCGAACAGGATTTAGGTGCTTACTGGTCTCTGGCAACACCAAGGCCCAGATACCTTCAAATAAACTCAATAGTTAATGTGAGTATGTGTATGTGCTGTTGCAGCGTGTGGTTATGTAAAATGTAACAATTGTGTTGTGTGTGAACTACAAATGACTTACTTTAAAGAGATTCAGCCAACTTTGCCAAGTACT